>JAZFAU010000118.1:0-600000 GCA_037178615.1 Dione vanillae
ATACCATCAATTCTTATTTCGTAATTAATGTCCTATTTTTAACCTCTACATTTTCTAGAGCCAATACCACTTTTAAGTCTACATTCAGTATAAAATAAATTTAACGGGATATATTACATATAAAATAAAGCGTGTAAATATATCTCCATTTATATCTTTCATAATAGTAGGACATGACGTGTCTGACATACATCAAGTATGTATGCCGTATAGCTGCAGTTGATAAATTCATTGGTGTACTTTGTCCTTACGCTACTTTAAACTAGCGTAAAGTTTAGCCTAGCTGTCATCACTAAATACACATATGCGTAAAAGTTACGTAAAATAATATGATTTTCGTCTTTAAAAAAACAAAATATGCCTGCCTTTAATAAGTACTAAGTACATATATTTTATGTATATTTGTTATTGAACCATTTACAAAATAAAGGTCCCAACGTAATTTAATATTTTGAAATATAAATATTTATCTGAACTTATTCATGATGTTATGTACTTTTTTTAGAATTGCAAAGCCTACGCGAAGAAATCTATACAATATTTACCACCTATAGGTTGGATTTGGAAATTTTCTGAATTTGTATTTTTAGAAAGATCGTTTGATAAGGATAAGGAAATAATTAAAAGGCAGATAACAGAAATTTGTGATTATCCAGATCCTGTTTGGGTAAGTATTTTGTTTTAATATTTTTTTCTTAGCCATATAGGATAATAGGTGCCTAGATAATAGGTCTGATGCAACGAATTGAATGTATGAAAATATTAAATATGAAATTTATTAAATATGAATGGAGGAAGGAACTCCACTCTATGGAACCTATATTATCCTAAATTAAAGTTTTCTTTCTTTCTAACTTTTGACTGTCTATAAGTTATTCAGTTAAGAGCAAATAGCTTATTTTCTAAAACTTTTACTTATAACGTGTAATAAAAAAAACTACAAAAATATATTCACTAAATAATTAAAATATGTGTTTACTTCCTGATTGTAATACGTTATCATGTCTACCAAGTTGGTCAGGACAACGTCGTTGACGACCTTGACTCGCATATTGTTCTAATGTATTATTTATAGTGTAGTACAGTAGTGTACAATTACTCACTTGTTATACTTCCGTTTTCGTATTAGATGTCTTTGTGTTTGTTTACACATACTTACACTATTATGTTTATTAAATCTGTAAACTTATTTTTATACATTTAATATTTTGTTTAATAAAAGTAAGTGTAGCGCGTGTTTCTTCGAGTCTCGAGAGAACTGTACACGTGACCACGAACTACAAAATTGTCCAATCATAGTTTATTACAAATGTACATAGTGAATTATCTATGTATATATAAAATATTATATCGAAACGTAATAAAAATAGTAAGTGTAGTAGTAGTACTTAAGGAAATTGAAATATAAACTAATCTTTTTGTTGATGAAAAAAGTTTGTGGTGATTTTTGCTTACTTTAGCTTATATTTTATAACTATAGCAAGTTGACAATAAAAGATAGCTAAGGGTACCGCTTGCTTACAATAAGTGTATAATAATAAAATGTATATTTATCTAAATATTATTAATATTACAATATGTAGAAAATGTTTTAAATCACAATATTTATCTAAGTGTCACATAATAACATAGTTAAATCAAAACTGTGGAATACTAGTAGAGTAGCAGTCAAAAACAAATCATTTTTGTCCAAAGGTGAAATCTAAAGTTAATGACCGCCAGATTCTTTTGTTAATTCTTTTTTTTTTAATGAAATATTGCTAACGAATGTTAGTCATAATGATTAGATCACTTCTCAGTTCTCACATACGTTTTGTCGTTTAATTACTCTGCGAAGAATATACTCGCTAAACTTTTTCGGTTACTTACTTTCAGCGTATTTTGTACCGTAAATTTAGAAAGTACAGAAAATTTACCACATTTTTTTGTATATTTAATCACCGTTAGTTTTATATCCCAACGGGATTTATATCTCGGTGTCGTATTTATATGCGCATAGCCTCGAAAGGCACATACATTGTTTTATATCTTATGCAGCGCATGATTCATACTTATTTACTAGCAAAAGTAATTCATGCTACGACTTAACATATAATAGTGCTACTAATAATTTTAGTTATCATATTTATATTTATTACTTTTCTAAACATATACCTGTCGTGGCGCAGAGGCGTAACGTCTGTCCTGTAACACGACGGTTTCTGGGTTCGATTCCCAGTCGGGGAAAATGGATTTTTTTATTTCCATTTTCTTCGCTCTGACACCTAGGCAAAGCGCGGCGTTGAGTTCCGCCACTCAACACGCAGTGCCTCGAAAAAAGGCGGAAAGCGGGGACGGAGTAAGCAGGGACTAAGCAACGGAGTGTCTTAACTACTAGGTTCCAATAGTTACCTGCAGTTCCCTCTGCCTACCCTGCCGACGTGCGGGATAAAGCGTGAAGCTAAGGAAAAAAAAACATATTATCGTGTATTTGAGTATTATATTTATAATCTAATAAATATTAAAATGACATTCTAAACTATTTACCAAAGTATGGAAAATAGTCAAGGAACTGAACCCAAAACAATTCCCAAATCGCGTAATTTTACTTTATATGGTATTACGATAAATTATATTATAATTAGATAAACAATGTTTGTGCCAATTGGTAATATGCAGTTTAATGCAATTATTATGATAATGATAATTCAATTTGTAATTGAAATATTATTACGTCAATTAGTTTTGAAGCTTTATCTGTACGCTTGATATAATGTGTTTCTAGGTTGGATGTTATTTATTTTATTTACTTGAAATTTTATTTTTTATTAAAGATTGTGGTTTATTTTTAGTATTTGTTGACATATTATTATGTTTTCGTTAATTTACATAATGACTATTGAAACTTTTTTTTCTCACCTTCATACTTAAATATACAAAATTACCTATTTGTTTTTAAAACTATACTATAATTATCGTGGCTTTATCGCTATATAATTTCCTTCATAACATTTTTTGTTTGTGCCGTTGTATTTTTTTTAGATATCATTCGAGACGTTTTTACTTTAACTTTTATAGTCGGTAATATACATTTATGTGCATTTTGATAACTTACAGCTATTGATGACACCGGAAGGTACTCGCTTTACAGAGAAGAAGCACGAGGCTTCACTCAAATTCGCCAGGGAGAAGAATCTTCCTTTACTGAAACACCATTTGACGCCTCGTACTAGAGGATTTACGACGAGCCTTCAATATTTCAGAGGGAAGATACCAGCTATTTATAACATACAATTAGCGTTTGAGAAGGACAGTAAGGTATTTGTTACGAATTATAACATTTTAAGTCTATTTTTTTATTATTATTAAAATTCAGTCAGCGTTACTGGATTGCTATAAGATTATAATATAGGTACATAATATATTACGATATGAGTTACGATGCAATGTAAAGATTAGATATTGTTACATATCAATTTATACTGCGAAAAAAGAAAACGAACACACACACACACACACATACACACACACACACACACACACAGTTTATATTTGTAGATTAGAAATAGACGTAGTTTTAATCTACAAATTACTAAATAAATCATATAAATTTTATATTACTTGTGCTATGAATTGTACAAATTCAGTTCCCAGTAATCAAATCAGTAACTGTTAAAAAGAGGGGCAAGATAAAATTTTATTTCATTTGGAAATCGCAATAAAATGTAACTAGGTATATGTATAGGATATAATTTTTTTTAACTTTACACTTTATCCTGCCCATAGCAGGGTAGCCAGAGAGAACCGCAGCAACAACGATAAACTAGTGTTAAGACACTCCATTCCCCAATTGCCGCTTTTCCAGACAGTGAGTGTTGAGCGGCAGAACTCAACGCCGCGCTTGTCTAGTTACCAGAGTGAAGAAAATGGAAATAAAATTATCTATGCTTTCCTAATGGGAAATGAACCCGCATACCGTCACGTTTTTTACAGGTCCTCAAACTATAAATATGAATATATAATTTTTTTTTTTTATTTTTTTAGCTTTACGCTTTATCCCGCACATGGCAGGGTAGGCAGAGGGAACTGCAGGAACCATACGAACCTAGTGTTAAGACACTCCGTTACTTAGTCCCTGCTTACTCCGTCCCCGCTTTCCGCCGTTTTCGAGGCATTGCGTGTTGAGTGGCGGAACTCAACGCCGCGCTTTGCCTTAGTTGCCAGAGCGAAGAAAATGGAAATAGAAAAATCCATCTTCCCCGACTGGGAATCGAACCCAGAAACCGTCGCGTTAGCCGCGTTACAGGCAGACGTTGCACCTCTGCGCCACGACGGTCCTCAATATATAATTATATGATATATATTTATAATTTTCTTTTGCAGGTGCCGCCTACACTAACGAGTATGTTGTACGGCAAACCGGTACACGCACATTTGTACATCGAAAGGATTCCCGTAGAAAGTATTCCCGAAGACGAAGCAACGGCGGCTAAATGGATGCACGATTTGTTTGTTGTGAAGGTAAACAATTAATTTATTTTATAATGTTATTATAATTATATTGACATTTTTTTGTTACTTTTGTTTTTGACAAAAGTTATACAAAACCGATGCTGGATTGGTTTTGTATACAAAATTTTCAATTTTAACAAATTAATTAAATTGTATATGTGTTATGTAGAACCGATGGAATTCGTATTTATCTATTACTTTCACTTTTTGGTTCAGTTCATTATGTTAAATTAAACTGTTATCTATCTTTTGGTTATATATATATATATATATATATATATATATATATATATATATATATATATATATATATATATATATATATATATATATATATATATATATATATATATACATATACATATACATATATATATATATACATATACATATACATATATATATATATATATATATATATATATATATATATATATATATATATATATATATATATATATATATATATATATATAATAACTATCGTTCTTTAATTTCATACATCTAACTTTTACATGTATATTTATATATTATATATTTCATTATGTATTATTATTTATTATTTAAATTAACACATAAGTAGAAACATGAGTAGAAAATCGTGTGTTAGTCCCAAGAGAAATGTGAAATAAAATTTTTGCAAACACAATTGTTCATACAAAAATAAAAAATGAGATAAAATAGTGTAAAACCTTTTTTTATTATATTTACAGGACAAAATGCAGGACTCTTTCATGAATACGGGTGATTTCTTCCAAGAATCCGGTGTAGAGAGAGTTGCCCCGTTCCAAAGGCCTAATCGTATTTATTCCCTTTTGAACACTCTTGGCTGGGCGGTGGTCACTTTGACACCAATGCTATATTACCTTTTGGGACTTTTGTTTAGTGGAAAGCTTCTGTATTTTTCTATTGGAGGAGTTATTTTGCTTGCATGTAAGTTATATATATTTATTAACTTATAATGTATGAAAGAGTTGGGTCTTGAAATTTCACATTCTATACACATTTTAAATGAAATATTTATATATATTTTTATTTGTAAATTATAATCAAAAGAAAATAAGTTGAAATAAAATATAATTAAAAGTTTCTCCGATCTTGTTAGACAACATCCTTAATTAGGTGTTTTTTTGTTCAATGTGTACAACTGTATATCTATGAATTAACTTGACAACTTTTCTAATAAAAATTAAATATAAATATTATTATCGAAAGGGATATCACAATATTATGAAGAAATTGATACTTTAAAATACATTTATTTTTAATTTAAGATTTTTTTTTCAGTCTATATTCTCCTTCAAAAATCTATTGGAATGTCTAAGATCAGTCAAGGGTCCTCATATGGAACAGAGAAGAAGTAATACTTTATTTTCATTATTTGATATAAAAAGTAATAAATTACATTTAAAAAAAATTGGTGCAGGAAATTATATTAAAGCAAAGGTATGAAGAATACCTTCAAAAATTCTTGTCATAAATATCAAAATTCAAACTATATGACCAGCACAATCTGAATTCTATGCCCAAATAAGAAACATTTAAAAGTAGAAATTCTTGGTGTTGTTAGATTTTATTTGTTTATTTATATAAGTTGAAAAAGTATATTCTCACTTAAAAAAATATGTAAATGCACAAAGAACGATTTATAGATAAACAATATAAATATGTTTTTATATGTAATAATTATTAATATTTTTAATATATTAATAAACCCATTATTAGGTTAAACAATTTGTGGCTTGTTTAAAATCTTATGTTTGTAAAAGAAATGTTTAATGTTGATTTGTTTTGTTACACTGTATTTATTGTGTTTATTATTATTTAGTAAATATCTATGTATCTAACCCTTAGTTTGGAATCGGAGAATAAATTGTAGTAAAAAATATTTATTGGAATAAATATATTAAACTATTGTGTTGACACTAAGAAAAATAACATGAAAATAAATTAGGTAATTTTTATATTTTATAGAAATGTTGATTTTTTAATAATGCCGATCAAAACTTAAGGGTGACTTCTTCTGTCCTTGACAGTTTCATATATTTTATTCTACTTAACTATTTTTTTTTACTTATTTCGTTATTATGTGTTACTTAATTACACAAAAAATACTGTTTTTATACATTATCAGCTTAATTATAAAGTGATTGACCAGCCATCATTTAAAATTCTATGTTTTTGTTTCCTTGATATTTAAATGAACCTTTTAGAAACATAATATGGTATGAGAAGTTTACTTATTTTTTAGGTCTGAATTTTTGTTGAAAAATTTCCCAACTAATTTTCATACAAAATAACCACTAATTTGTCAATATTATCACAATATTTCCAAGAACATTACATTTTATTTGAATGATTTTATTATTAAGCAAGTGATAAGTATATGTACTACCATAAATGTATTTTTATTAATTTAAAAATCAATTTATTTACAACAATATGTTGATGACTGCATTTAATGCAGAAACTTGCGCAAAATGTCTGTTTAAATAATATAGTTAATAATACTAACAAAAATTTTCAACTGATTATATTTTGTACTCTGGATAAGCCCAGAATTTTTTAAACATTTTGTTGTATAACAATACACACTTATTTTTATAATTAACATAGATTAGGTATCAAATAGTGGTGAAGGTTTTCGAATATGTACATATATTCATTATATGATGTAAATTTTGTACACACTATATTTTATACTTTCATGTTATTTTCAACATTTTTGTATAAATTATTGATATAATAGTAACCAATTCAACTTGTCTATAACACTGAGAAATATTATGTTTGTGTGCAATTTTTCTGTGAAATAAAACACTCATTTAATGCTTTCTATGTTAATTTGTATTGTTTGCTTGTTTAAAGTATAACTATTTTGTAGTTTCAATCAGTCTCATTAATATCACGACTACCATTCTGAGCTTATGTTTATTTAATGTGCGTAAAGTATTTACATTTGTCTTATTTATTGGAGGCCTGTTCCAGAATCATATTGGATGTTTCCTTAGTCTGATACAAGTTTGTATTACGGAATGTAGTGTAATTTGTATGTTTGTTGATAGATACAATGTACAAGTACCTTGTTTATGATTGTTATGTATAAACATTTTTATTAAACCCTTTTCAATCAGTTGTTTCATTTTATTTATCCCTTTTAAGTAATTTATTTAACATATACAATAATATTGCTTGTGGTTATACTTACGGTATATCCATTTTACTTAATCGTAATATAAAATCAAGAAGGTACATTTGTACTTTTATTTCAATAGGTTTATTAGTAACATAAAATCCAGGGACTCCGGCTTTTTCTAAAGTGTCTTGCTGGTCGCTCACCTATAGTGCAAAATTATATTCATGAAATTGGTTACAAGGCTAAAAAAAATATTAATTAATTAAAATATATACCTTTTGGTCTAGTTGTATGACTAGTTTCATGTCAGTTTGTTTAAGTTCTTCCTTGTGTCTACGGAGTATTATATTTCTTTTAGCTTCTTGTTCTTGGGTTGGGGTAGTTTTTATCATTTCTTGTATTTCTACTACAGTAAAATTTATAAAGTTACTTAAAAACGACACACAGTTTGTTATAGTATGTATAAGAAATTTGGTAAGTACTTACAAGTATGTTCATTAATAATTTGTAATCTTTGCTGAAATAAATGTTTTTCAGTAACATGTTGAATCTCCATCAGTCCTTTAACTATTTCAAACACAGTATCATTTAGAAGGCAATTAGCCAATCCAGATAGTAACTCAATAGGCACCCTCATTTGATACTTCCTACAATTTGTACGACAAATTGAATAACATTATTTTTAATTATATATAAATTAAAAGAGAATTTGATTTACAAAAAGTGTAAATACAAACGGTGGTAGCTCTCGCGCCATATCCTGTAATTGTTCCAATAAAAAATAAAGCTTTCTTTGTAAAGCTTCAGGAGTTGGTTCTACTACATCCATTGCAAATATTGTACATATTCTCTTGACAAAATTGTATTTCTTGTTTATACTTTTTAATTATATTTCTTGTTTGCCAAACTTTATAGCAAACTAAAATCATATGTTAATTGTCACCTGTCATATACATTATGCACAGAACATGCATGCATGTATGTCCACAGAAAAGATAAAATAGATAAATATAATTATATGTGCAACTCGAGTTTCGATTGTGCAAAATTTGTGTTCCTGTTCACAGAGATGGCGCGCATGTCAAGTGTAGATAAATGTACCTCTCCCAACTTCCCCTCATACGTCACCTGCTCGCTAGATGGCGTTCTTATTAATATTTCTTTAAGGAATTTTCATTTTTCAATATTGTAATAAATTGAACATTTTTGTGGAAATATAAATAATATTTTATTATTTTAATAATATTTTCATATACTACCTAAATATATTTTTTGTTCGAAAAATAATATTTTTATGTGTTACCTAAATATATTTCTTTTGTTCGAAAAATAATATATTTACGTAAATCCTAAACAGTGTAAATTGATGAGTAGCACCATCTGTTGGCATATAAACGAATCTAGCATATAAATGTAGCTGAAAGCAGAGATGACATTACCATCGAAGAAGTTTTTGTTTTGACAATGTATGGAAGTTTCACTATTCTGCATATATCATCATACTCTCGATTTTCACATATTATACTCGATATTCGTACAAACGATTAACGAATACACGTAACGTAAAAATAATAAACCTTAATAAATATAATATTTCATTAGATAAATGACCTCACTGATTACACTTTAAAAATTGTTTAGTTTTTAAATATATTCATTTTAAATTTACATATTAATAGTTTAAAAACTGATTTTTTGTATTGTATACTTAATGGTAGCACTGTATTGTGTTTATTGAAAATAACATTATATGATTGCCATTGTCAATTGTCATACGAATTTTGCTGCAAAAACTGTACTTACAGTCGTGTAACAAGTCTAAGAAAATAAATCTTGAAATAAGTAATATTACTATTGTTAACTGTATTAATATACAAATTAGTAATACTAAACTAAAATTGAATTTCTCTATGTTCAATCGCACATAAACTACTATAAGAATTAAATATAATTCTGAAAGTTGCTATCATGCTTAAAGTGACTTTGTTTTTCGCTCTGTGTCCTATTATTGTTTTGAATGCGAATTTCCAGGATCAAACCCAATCTAACGTACTTTTGTAAGTATTACGATACATCGTAATGCCTCCCAAATGAACTTTAATAACACTTTGTGACATTGTTTATTGTTGCAGACAATATAATGGAGGCGGATATTTGTTTCCTTATCCAGACCAATGCTCTGAAATATTAGATTCATTTGCTGAACATGCGTCTAATTTAACACTTTGTACAATAATTAATGCAAGACCAATAACAGTGTGTGAAAGATGTGTTGACAAATATGTTAAGTTTCGAGATAAATATCAGGAATTATTAAATACAACAGTGAATGGAACCTCATGTAAATCTGTCTTTATTTCACACGATAGATTAAATGCTGTTCAAGATTTTCATGACAATATATTGGCTATATGGAATAAAGGGCAATGTAATGGTAAGGTTTATTCTTTTTTCACAGGCATATGTAGGTAATTATATGATACTAAAAGTTTAAATTTTTCAGATTGTTTTAATTGGAATAATGGAATTCCTATACTCAAAAATGATACTATAAATTTTCATAAAATGTTTAATGACACAATGAAGTGTATCATTGATAACATGTTGCCACAGAAAAATGATGTTTGTAATAGATGTATGCAATCATATCTGCAATTAGATGACTTTTATAAATCATTAAGCTCAGATTCAATTGGGGTGGACAGTGTTTGTATGGATATTGTTGATTCTGTAAGTATGTGATTTTATAATTCTAATACTAATAATAAATAACTAAACTACAATTTTTTTACTTTAATTGCATGTATAAGAAAAGAAAAAAACCTGGTCTACTGCTATGTTATATTAGTATATTGACTTGATAATAGTAGTGCTAAGCGAAGATATTTCTATTATTCTGTAGATGAATGCCACTCGTTCAATATGGAGTAAAACTCTAAACTGCTGCAATCTTAGGAGAACTCCTGAAGTAGTATTTCTGTGTTGTGCTGGGATTATATCCTTTTTACCATTGTTGTACTATATCACTGTACGTTATTGTGGTCCAATACGGGATTTACCAAATGTTTTAAAACGTAAGTTTATAAAGAGTATTTTATTAAGTTGACAAATATTTCTTTTTACTAAATTAAATATTTCTGTTTCAGAGTCCAGATTTAAACAATCATTACTTCGGTCATTTGATTATAGAAGTGACTGATATAGTATATAGATATAATTAGTGATTTTAAGAATATTTTTTCATTACTTTATGTTTTCAAAATGTACTATAATTTATGTGCCAATTGTTTAATAGTTATGGCACAGTTAAGACTAGTCATGTATAAAAATAAAAAAGTATATGAATAAACCAGTAAAGTTTTTTTATTGACACATTCATTGAATGATAACACTTCAGTATCCTCAGGCACAAGATAGGCTTTATGGATAGTAAGTAACTAGAACATTTAATTTGTTATAATTTTGCAGTTATCTATGTCTTGCTTTTTTATTGGTATTTTTTTTAATGTTGCTATTATTGCTACTGTTTGAGAGCTTATGTTTTAATGAATTTGGTGTAGAATCACCTTTATTCAATAATCCAATTCCACTATCCTTTTCTTTAGGTGTACCTGGTCTACTGTCTAAACCGACAGCTGTTAGCATTTTATTATCACTTCCAAATGCTTTCTGTAGTACATTAGATGATGATGCAATTTTCTGTGTTACACTTTGCTTTGTTAATGCGCTAGTTAAAGTTTTTTCAATACTACCATTTGTATGCTGTTTGCCAGATGGCTTAGATGCAATACTTTCAGTAGAACCATGTATAGTTGTATGATTCAAGGTTCCAATCATACCACTACTTATTTGAGTATCAGATGAATCTTCATTTGTCTGTGATTCAGTTTCGCTATTTCTTTCATCTAAAAATGAGGAAAATTAGCAATGGTTTATAGATAATTATCCATGTTTAAATACTCTTCCCTGATACTTACTCTTAGCATCAGCAGGGTCTACAAGTCCACTTACAGCCTAAAATAATAACATATTAATTTAATAACATGAAATATCTTTAATTTTTATTTTTTAATAGATGCTACTTACTGCCATAGACGTTATAGAAGATTTAGAGAACAATCTTTCAGCTTCTTTAAATTTTCTGTTGCGTTTGTCAGCCTTTGAATTAGTGCTTTTGTTTGTAGTAAGGTATCTATCCCAGCCTCGAATAATATTTCCATAAAGTTGTGTGTCTTCTAAGTATGACCCTTCAAATGCATATATTTGGCGTTCTAAATTAGCTAAAGTTTCCTAAAATTATTAAAAAAAATTGTAAAAAAGGTTTCGCACAAAAATTATTGTAATAGCAGTATGTTATCAACACTCACAGCAACTTCCGCTTTTCTTTTAACTAATTCGGCAAGTTCGGCTCTTGTATCTGCCACAGAAGTTTGTTTGGACGCCATATTGATTTTTTTTACTTGAACGCTTTGGGTTTCGCTAGCAGGACTTTGCGGTGAAACAACCATTTCGATGCTTTTCTTTTAACTTTTACTCAAATTTACATAACATGCAAGTTATTAAAATAAAAATTTAAGTATGTTGACCATATTATACACAATAATTCGATTTACGCTCTAGTTCTCTACTCATGTCCATTACTTAAGTTCGTGACGTTTGGCACGTTTGACATCGGTATAATATGTAATTGCTAACAAATAAATTGCATAGAGTAATTTTGGATCTATTGGTATAAATTATAATAGATATTAAATTCAGAAAAAAAAATCAGAACTACAGCGTTATTAATAAAATAAAAATAAATATAATTAAATATTGTGAATGCAAGTAGTGCAAGTAGTGTCCAAAAATAATTTACAATTTACAAAAGTATTATTAGTACGTACAGATGATATAATATTTTGGACTAATTGTATACCATTACTGCATAAAAGTAATTTATTGAATAAAAATATTTATTTAAGTAATGAAATTAAATATGTTTGCGAATAGTTAAAAAAAATTACTTGATTTTGTTATCAAACTGTCATAGGTTTAGAGTTGTGACAGTTTGATAACAAACATAATTTGACTTTTAATTTGATATAAATTCAGGATTTAGATATCAATAAATAATTACTGAAATTTGTATTAATTATTGTTACAAATATTTAAAATACTTTTATCTGTTAAATATGTCAATTACCTATATTCCTCGTGTAACCCAGGTAGCCTATAAATATATGAACCACTATATCACAATACTATTATTTTATTAATTCGTGTATCTTTTTAAGCTTGATTCCCAGCAATTGGATAGTGAATTGGAGGAATTATTAAAACAATATATTTTTCAAGCAACAAAATATTTTGAGGTATAGATAGGACTTAATTTTTTTAATGTATTATTTGATGAATTCATGTTTGCTTAATAATCACAATGTTTTAGCCTGGGTATCTACAAAGATTTCTGCCCGAAATGGATTTCTTCATTCGAACATGGCTATTCAAAAATTCTGTTTATGATAAGAATTGTACTTTTGGTCAAGATATGCTTTCATTAAAATATAAACCAAATAACTTCACAAATGCTAAAAAATATTGGTACTTTTTTTATATGATAGGCTTAAAATATGTGAAAGAAAGAGCTATATACAGTTATACTTCAAATATTAAGATACAAAATTTCCTTACAAAAATGGAGACCTTTCAATTAGTTGGAGATATGTTAAATTTTCTGCGATTTATTCAAAGTGGAAAACATCCAGCACTTATTGACTTTATATTAGGTCTGGAATTGAGTGCAGATAAATTAACAAGAGAAGATTTAACAGATTTTTCTTGGACTCGTGAGCTTTTGTGGCATAATCTCATAGTAAGCAACTGAACATTTTAAAATGATTATAATCCTTTATATATTTTAAATATCTGTAATTTATTTTAGGAGTTAATTGGGACAATGCTGTCATTAGTAAATATGTTTGGATTAAGACAAAAAATGTCTAAAATCTTAAAATATATGTGGTGGAGGAATCACATAGGACCATCTGTTAAATCAACACCTGCATCTATGACATTGCATACTGTATGTGCTTGTTGTTCAGAAAAACCTGTATTACCACATGTTATGGGATGCTCTCATATATTTTGTTATTATTGTTTAAGTGTAAGTATTGAAAATTATATTCTTTAAACAAAATTCTGTTTCAAAATGTATGTAATCATTATGATATCTTTTACAGGCTAATAAAGCAGCAGATCCAGATTTTGTCTGTCCAAAATGCTATTTTAATGGAAAAGAAGTAACAAAATTTGTTATGATGTAATTTTTTTTATATATTTATATAGGTATCTTAAATAGGTTAATATTATATGTCAGGGTATATTGTGATAATAAATAAATAAGACAATTATTCAAATAAGCTTCTTTTTATTCTATTCTAATTATATTTACATAATAAAAAATTTTAATTTATAATGTGTCAGACTTTTAATTTTTGAAAAAATAATAATATAATGATGCTTTCATTAATCATGATATGAATATGAGTTTATTATGGTATTGTACTAAATAAAAAATGATATGACAGCTACTACTAATTACTATGATAAAAATGTACTACTAAATGCTATGTATCTACAAAAATAATATATTTATTTTATAAATATTTACTACTTCCTATGGCACAAAAGGAAACCTGGTATGATATCAATTTAGACAATATATACAATACGTTTTATGTTTAATGAATTATATATTAATTTAGTTTAGACGTTTTATTATTACATTTTGCTTAATTAGATGCTAGGTAGATGAACTTATATTAAACGCTTTATTCCTCTTTCTACCAAATAATAAAGCGATCAGAAGACGAGACTGTTAATTTTAGAAAGCAAGATGTGAAAGGTTTTCCAAATTGAATAGATATATGATATATGTCTTGATGTATAATCCAATTAAGAACGGACGTGATAAATTGTTTACAAAAAATAGTATTATGCTTGCTTAGTATAAATTAGTGCTTCGTATACGGTAATTAGAACGTCAGAAGTGCAAAGCACTAATGTTGATTATCTTTGCTATTGTGAACGTTTGCGTGAAAACCGGTCTCCCAATCTGCGACGTAGTCAACTGTCCGCACCGAGCCGTCCGGTTCCACCAAGGAGTACTGACCTGAATAAATTGACAAATTTATATACACATATATATGCTGTGCAGCTATTACATCGAATGTCATCGATAGCGAAAGGCTTAAGCACCGTTTAATTAGTGCGATACTGTCGGTAATCGGTATTTAGATAGATACCACTGCCTTTATCATTCCTATAACAAGTTAGCTTAGTTGATTTGTTTATTTTCGCTTACTAACTTAGCTTATTAATTAAATTTAATATTTAAATTTTATTTAAAATACAAGACTGAATTATTTAAAAAAATGTGTTTAATGTTATTGTAATAGGTGTGAATTGAGAATTTTCTGGGGTTTCCTAAAATAAAGTCTATATCAGTAAGCCGATAAAAATACTTTTAAAATCTTCAAAAAATATCCAATAAAAATTATAATGCGAATTGTTCATATTTATATTTACCTTTTACAACGTCTCCGTCGCGTTCCTCTTTCTGTTGCTTGATGTCTCCGGTGTGGGGGTCGTTGACGTGGTATTCGTAAGCATAACGAGGATGGGCGTCCTGAAATATAAATAAATAGAATACAACAAAAGTAAATTTGAATTGAGGACCGTCGTGGCGCAAAGGCGCAACGTCTGCCTGTATCGCAACAGTTTCTGGGTTCGATCCCCAGTCGGGGAAGATGGATTTTTCTATTTCCATTTTCTTCGCTCTGGCAACTAAGGCAAAGCGCGGCGTTGAGTTTCGCCACCCAACACGCAATGCCTCGAAAACAGCGGAAAGCGGGGACGGAATAAGCAGGGATTAAGTAACGAAGTGTCTTAACACTAGGTTCGTATGGTTCCTGCAGTTCCCTATCCTGCCATGTGCGGGATAAAGCGTGAAACTATAAAACAAAAAAAAAAGAAAAGTTAACAACAATACTTAATTTTTACTAATAGAACAAACTATGTATATAAACATAAAGATAAAATTTAAGTGAATCGAGATAATTTGTAAGATAATAATTTAATTCGAAGATTTAGCACTCGCCATTTAATGTTACAATTCATTGAGTTATATGTGTTTTCTATATTTTTATCAATCTATATACTATTTCTTAAATATTATATAATAACAAGAGCGATAAATTATTTCGTATTCATTGTAATGAACATTTATTCTTCTTAAACCTTAAATACGTCCATTAATGTCGGCAATCTAAGTCAGACAACAACGCTTGAAGTGGTTCAGTTTGTTAGAATTTTTATCACAAAAAATTGCTGTAAATAAATGAAAATTTTACATATTTTATACTTGATACTCAATTCTTTATTGATACTCTATTTATTACAGAAGTGTTATAAAAATTTTATTAACGAACTCTATTATGGTTTTTAGAAAAATGAAAGTAACCAAAAAATCCTATGAAATGTGCCCACAATTGCATACATATACAGTATAGTTCGTTCAATTAACATTTTTTCAATCACAATTTATAAATTATAACTGCACACAACAGCTGCAATTAACATGTTAAAGTGTAAATAAATGTACATATTTTCCTCTTCCTACAAAGTAATTAATTAGTATATCACTTTGTGATGTGTATACATACCACCAGTTAAGTACTAGTGAAAGTGGTATGCCGTGAATAAGTTCCTGTAAACTGTACCTGCGAGTACTAAGATTATATTGAAATCGTTAAGAATGCACGAATTTCGACACATATTGAGATTATTTAACTTAAAATTTGTATTACTTGTAATCCACATTACTTTAACAGTTTCGTCATTTGCCCTTCTTTGTAAAGCTATATAAATTTTTACATTATAATTTTAACATATTTACGTTATTAAAAGTAAAGATTCTAAGTAAATATATTTAAGAGGATCCAAGAGGAGATATAGTTAAGAGGTTTGACTGAATCTTCACTTTACCTAACCTGTAAATATGACAATTGCTTATTTTTTGCTAATTCATTACTGGAATGTCAGATGGCTAAATGGAAATCTTGTTACTTGAATAATTATCGAACTATTATAAGTATTGTTTAAGCTAAAATTATTTTATCTACTTCTATCTACAAATGTTATATAATTTATTTGAAGTCCTAACTTCATCAGAAGTCGCTACTATTATATCATATGATATGCATAAATTATAATAAATGTGCTACTAGTTTGTGACATTCGTTACAGCGTTTCGTTGAAATAATAATCAGAAATATTGCATAATGTAAGACTACATACCTAAAAAGATAGTGAAAGAAATTTTAACTTTAATATTTATATTTTTTAATACATAAATGAGTATGTTTAAATATGATAAAAAACAATAAATGGGTATCGACTTTTTAAATTATGTACAATCTCGATTATTCCATATTAAAATTAATAAATCGGAAAGTATATGTAACTAACTATACTCTGTGGGCAGTGAGAACCTATCTACTGTATAAAAGAAAAAAAAAATCTATAATATTATCTCGAGTTTTAACCATTTTTTGCACTTATCCCAGATAGTATTTATTGGGCCCACATAAGTTCAAAATATTTACATAGAAAAATAAATACCTTTTATATCCCATTTTAATTATATTTTATACTGAATATTTTTATACAATATAATATTTTCATTTCGCACCACTTTGTAATTAAAACTGATGACCGGGCCTTCCTGCGATATAACTCTATATATGTCCACACTTTTACTCAATATTTATAATTATTATGTATATCACGTTAAGGCAGTTGTAGCGAAGCAGCACAGCATCTGCCCGTAAACGTTGTTACAAAAAATTGTGGGTACAAATTGCACCCTTGGGAACTGTAAATTATATCAATTTTCTTCTTTCATTTTGATGATTAACGATATTTAGTTATCTAGAGATTGAATGTATAGAGCACTATTAAAGTATTATTTAATAAAGCATTTTTAAATCATTTTAAATGGTTGAAAATTAAAGTTAAAATATTATTATTGACATATTTATAAAATGAAAGTAATAAGTAATTTTTATTGAGATACTTATTTCGACATTATCATCTTACTTTAAAAAATAACGACCTTTAAATGCATGTATTAGCATCATGTTAAATGTCACATAAATTATAATTACGTAATTGTAATACAGTTCAATAGTGAATATAGAACAATCGAAATAACTTTGTGTGACAAATGTGCGATAATGCTATTTTGCTTTTGAAGGTTACTAATGCACTCTAAATCAGTAACGGGACTGATATAACTTATTAATATATTAAATTCATATATTTATATCGTGGGAATAGAATATGCAATTAATAAACGATTGTAGAATATTAAATAAGTTGCATAATTATTTATGTTTATTTGTTTCCATGACAGCTGAGACTAATATTATTGTGGGTGTTGTATTCTTGTTTCGTCGAATCTATTAAAGGTTTTCTTCAATATTCGTGGTATAATATTGCAGTACTTTGTATGTACTTTCAATAGAAACATAGTTTATTTCACCACTCTACTTCTAAAGTGTTAATACTTATTGATTATGAAATTTATCTTTACGTTATATTTTTAATTGAAACCATTTGAGATTTTGATGTCTTAGAACTCGTTTGAAATTTCTGGTCACTAGCCATTCGAGATTTCGTTTTCAATTACAAGATATTACGTAACACTTACAGAAATACCCCGTAGGGTGTAATATAACATGGTACCGATATTTATGAAACCAAGGTCGCACAAGGTGTTTCACACTTTAACGATGAAAATTTTAAAGTTGAGACAATTTTAAAAGTTACCTAAACAAAGTATTAGTATAACTTGATGAGCTACGCAATTAACAAAAGATGAGTACCATATAATTTAAACATTGTAAATAAATTAATAAATAAAATAAAAATAAAAAGAAGAAAAGAAATGAACTACTTACGTAATTTTCCACAAATTCTGCATGGATAT
The DNA here is from genome assembly GCA_037178615.1 of Dione vanillae. Taxonomy (NCBI): domain Eukaryota; kingdom Metazoa; phylum Arthropoda; class Insecta; order Lepidoptera; family Nymphalidae; genus Dione; species Dione vanillae. The sequence continues at coordinate 18,660 of JAZFAU010000118.1, forward strand.
TCTTGGCAGCATGAGCTGATAAGGAGTGACTAGAAGCTGTAGAAGCTACAGCCACTGGTACTCGTGATATTTGTGGACTGGCTACTGAGTATTGCCTTAAGTTTGATGATGATAGTTGAGAGTGTTGAGATACTCCCGACCCTGAGTACTGAGCAATTGCTGGAGCAGAGTAGTGAGCTACAACAGGTGCGTTATGTTGAACCACTATTGGAGCTGAATATTGAACAGAAGGTGCAGAATGGTAAGATATTGGAACAGAGTGTTGTGATAAAACTGGCGCCCTGTACTGAACTGCTGGAGCGGATATGTGAGACACGGAAGAGCTTACATATTGGGAGACTGATGGGACTTTATATGATGGTGCCACATTACCTGATGAAGCTTGGCTATATTGATTGACAAATGAATAAGTGGGAGCAGCGTATTGTGCTGATTGGACTTTTAATGCCGGTGACGTTGAATATCCTGTAGAAGGAGCGGCATAAACTTGGGAAACAACTGGTCCTACTGATTGTGTGTAAGAGTGAAGAGAAGCTTTTGCTGCAGAACCACTGGAAAATGCAGATTGTTGCGAAACTGAGTTTTGGGAAAAGAATGTTTTTGCTGGAGCTATGGAAAACTTAGCTTGTAATGGAGCAGCTGTTATTTTAGAAATGATTGGTGCTTGCGCATAAGTTGCTTGAGGAATAACTGTCCTGGTAGCTGCAGATAATCCTGTAGAAGTAGCATAACCATGCTCTTCTTTTTGTGATGAATATTCTGCATCTAAAGCAGCAACATCTTGAATGACAACGGGTGGTTGATAATTTTGATAAGCAATTTGAGGTGCCTCTGATTTAAAGAATACAGATTGTGAGTATCCGTTTGAACTCTTTTGTTCATTTGAAGAGCTCAAAGAAAGTGATTGTAATAAACTTGGCGCTGCAGTCGCTTTACCATTTGCTAAAGACAACTGAACTTTTGGAGGAGGGTAAGAATATCCTGCATGGTCACAATTATGAACCTTATTCAATTGACTCAGGTGATAATTGAGATCAGGATCGTGGTAAGCTAATGCATTAGAAAGGAATGCAATAGCTATGACTAATATCTGAAATATAAACAAATAAACAATGAAATTTATGAGTAGATTAATTTATTATTGAAAAGCATTATGTTACAAATTATTATTTTAAGTTACACGCGTATGTAAATACGTAATTCACATAAGAACTAATATGAAATGATGTGCTTGTCTTACTTGTTTAATTTATATTCAAATATTAACATCATATACAAATTCTAAAGTACAATTTAAAATTCAAAAATTTAATTAATATTATGCTAAGTTTTCACTATAATAATTTTGATATTTATTATTTTAATATGTTTTGACTAATATATTTTAAAATAAAAAAAAATTAAACGCTAAAAGATTTCATACAAAAGACTTCAACGCGCTACAAAAAATTAACCGCTTTTATTAATTCAATAAACACTTTTAAGCTTATATTATATAATAATAATATTAATTTTTTTATGCTCACCGATTTCATGATTTGTTTTATTTTAATAATATTCGTTACTTTCGCTATCAAGCACTTAACATATCACGTGTTAATACAATTTGAGAACTAATTGTGTTTGGCAAAGCGTAATTCGAAATGAGAGCAAAACAGACCCGCAATGTCTTATATAGTATACACATATGTGTAAGAACGGGTCACACTTTTTCACATTCGCTGGTAGTACAGTGGGCGCGGCTTAGGGTATAACTTCAGTATATTAGTTCTAAATTGTGTCTTACTTAGTATGCAAGTATATGTATACTAAATTATATTTTTTATTATACTAATTTTATTATTAATTTATTTTTTCGAGACTAAGTAACAATTATTTTAAGATTTTTTCCATCTAGCAGCTTTTTTTATTTAAAACAATAGCTTACAGCAGCACAATATCATGCTTATAATTTATTTGAATCAATTTGAACATAAAATTGATAACATGCTTAATGTATGTGCTTTATGAAATTAAATAAAAATATTTAAAAAACTAATTTACATTTAATAATGGAAAATATCATCACATATTTTTTTATTATTTGTAAGCTGAATGTTTAATACAAAAATATATACGTCGTTTTTAAAACAACAACTTTCATGGCTAATTTAACTTGTCATATGCTCTATTGTAGTTAATGTTTTAAGCTATTTAAAAGCATTAACCGAGTGTAAATATGTAGTTAAACTATATAAATATAAGCATTCATGAATATATATACATATAAGAATATACTTTGTAGTAACGTTATTTTAATATAGAAATTGTAATTTAATAACTTAATTAATGGGAGTAAAGGTAACAGAACCATTAGTGTTATCTTAGTAGCCAATTATAGTTTACTCTGACTGAAGAATTGCAACGATAGAGGCAAAACATGCAGATATCCTTTAGGCATAAACCTAAGGCAATTCACACTTACTGCCTTTATGTGTCGCTATTAAAATTCTAATTGCATGTTATAGTGACTTGCTATATACAAAACAGTTTGTACCACTGGGTTACTTTCTATATACAAATACACAGATTTGTTAAATAGCAGTTATGAAGACTGTAACTTGTTGATGAGTCGATGTCAAAAAATTACATAAGCAAAATAAATTTGATCAGGAGAATATAAAACTTAGCATAGTTAACGAAGTTTATTTACTCAGTAAATATTTTATGATTTTTATTTTATGGCATAAAAATGATTTATAATGGAATTATCAGTAATAAATAATGGATGATTATTTACTATTTTTTTAGTCATTTATTAAGATTTACGAAAGGACATCATGTTATATGGACATTTCTCTACTGTAAGTATGTATGGACATTTCTCTAGTGTAAGTAATATACTACTTAAATATAGTTATATTTCATTATTAATAGTTTATGTGATTTTTGGAATATATTAAATATAAATACTGCCTTGGTGCACTAGTACTGCCTAGGCGCAGTGTCTAACTGTTAATATGATAGTTGTGGGTTCAATCAATTCACTGTCTTCATAAATATCAATAAATGCATGCAATGCTGGTGAAAGTGAATAAAACAAAAAAACTTTTCTCAACATTGTATTTAGTCCTCATTTTTTAATAAAGGCCATCAACTTCACATTCGCTTATGAAATAGTGACAGCGGGAACAATAAAGTATACCCAATGACACTCAGTGAAGCGTGTATTAAGATCAAAGCGTAAAGCGACACTTATAAAAAACTTCATTTATACAGTGAGTAGTAACCTTATGTGTTGAAATAATACGGGTATCGCTTACATGTTACTAAGAAGGTTAAGCCCTATTTAACAGACTCTAATCCATGTGAATTAATCATTATTATTTATAATTAAAACGTTGATTACGTAGCTCGTTGAATAAGCCTAACAAGTGAAGCTGATAACATAACTGATGTTATCTTTAATATTATGAATTTGATTCACTGCGGAGAGTTTCCACGGCAAAATTTGGACCTAAAGATGTTGTATTGTGGCTTTTGTAAAATTAAGAATGAAAGTGAGTAAGTTATTAATTATTTTATAAGTAATTAAAATTTAATAAGTTAATTGATGAACTGTAAAATGTGTTCATATTATAAATGATATTCCACAGTGAAGCGGTTTTACGACGTATTAAACATTTCTCGGCAATGATTATAAGAATTTTTATTTTAGAGCTGGTTCTAGAAATGTGTTTGACAAACATGAAAGTATAGGCATTTACGCTATCTGCTTGTGTGCCGTGAGATTTCGTCATCCAACTGGTAAAGTACCTGTAAAAATATTGGTCGAAAGAAGAGTGACATGTCACATTTATAAGTGTATCCCACAAAACACTGAAATGTGTAAAGATATCTATGGAACAATAAGTATTTATACACAAATAAAAGTTATATACAGACGTTAAGTTTAATACTTAGGAACTTCATTTATCCAATTAGTCTTACAAATATAAATAGTCAACTACAGACACACATTAATTCACTTCAATAATTGACTTTACATTATATCATGCTGTAATTAATAGTTTTATTAAATTTATCTGCGATGTTAGCCCAGAGAGTTAGTGAATTAGTTAACACTGATTATAATAAATTACAGCAGTTGTCAAAGATGCGTCATGTACATTACTAGTGGAAAGTTCTAAATTAATTTAAATCTAGTACATTCGTTACTTAAATAATATTATGGTATGTTTTTATACTAAAATGAAGTATAAGCATACTCTTAGATGCATAGACCACTAAAATCGCATTTGGTTTTTTGGTCTAGTAGAAAAATATTCAAAAATAGATTTTTAAATAAATATTTATAGTATACGTTATTTTGTACCTAGTATTTAATTTTAAAGTAAAATAGATTTTGAATATAAATATCAATTAAAAATTCTAGTATAGCTAACATTAGACTTCAATATTTAAAGAGATTATGAAAATCATTACGTGTAAGCTCGCGTCGCTTAGTAACCCTATGTTGCGTCATCATACAAGTATACCATATAGTATAAGCGTGATATCCCGATGCTATCGCTCGCTAAATCTTACTAGTAAGGTGTGCCACTCATTGTCAAAATTATTACAAACAATTCATAACCTTTTTTATTGTTAAATTAAATATAACTGTTTAAGCTTAAATTCTGAATTTCCTAATTTAATAAATAAGTTGTACATACATATACATACTTAAATTAGCCAAGATTATAATATATAATCTTTAAGGTAATTACTAAGCGTGATATCTAATTCAGTAAATTCGATCCAGTCATGTATTGTTTTATCTATACGATTAATGTGTGTGATTTTCTTAAATCACAAAACTTAATAATTCTGTAGACATAAATTGCTTTTTATGATATATTAGATTATAAATAATGACTCACATAACAAAATGCAGTTGTAAGCTGCAACTTCGTTGTTTTATAAAACTTGTTTATATTCAATCTTAATTTCACTATTTATAAGAAATAGACTTATTTTAGAAAATTCAATATTTAAAGCTTTTAACGTTAAGACTTTTAACGCGTAGCCTACAGCCTATACTGCTTAATGAGTTTGACTATCATTTATGATGAAAATATTTCATTCACAATGATAACTAACAAAGAAACAAAATTTTCAACTTTTTAATACACATACAGAATTACAGATACAATTAGAACAGACGAGAAGAAAATTTTGTAGTAATATTTTGTTTATTTCCAAGTATTTGATGTTTGTTAATTAAATACAGAAAGCTCTTATCAACAAGTTATCAAGAAAATGTATATGTAGTGTAGGCAACATATATATATATATATATATATATATATATATATATATATATATATATATATATATATATATATATATATATATATATATATATATATATATATATATATATATATATATATATATATATATATATATATATATCTAAGTCTAAGTAATTATTATAAATCTAAGTCATTATGTGGTAACTGCAATTAATTAATTAATATATTCATATTTTCTTCAATTCTTCTTTTTTTCTATACGACACGTACAGTGTCACATTAAAGTTAAATTTTGCCTATTAAATTATACCATATTTTTCTTTATTATATCATTAAATATTTATTAAATATATACTATAACGTCAAAATCAGTGTGAACCAAGACTAACATATACATAGTAATTTAAGTTAAATTGGATATGGGTGGCGCCTTACATAAGGTGCTAGCCCCTAAGCTGCACATGACTTGCGAAACTAATCCTACATCTGAAATAGGTTCATATATTAATTGCCATGCAAATTATGCACGTTTGAGGTAATTGAAACTTAACGATAACATGTCTATTTATTAACGAAACTAACGTAATTGGTCTGACACATGAAATTTTATTACATTATTTATTTAAAAGTAGGTGATGTGATATCTTCAGTCTTACGTTGAAAACGTGTTTGTAAATAATACTTGTATCTTACAAGAACTTATTATATCATGAAACATGTCATTAATTTATTAAATAGAATTACGTTAGCCTTTAAAGTGCTTATATAAAACATTAAATTTGTTTTAAAGATTTTTAATTTAGCAACTAACTATTAAAAGCTTATGTTCTTATCTTTGCATATGGTTTAATATTTTTTTTTATATTAAACATATTGAGTGTTTAATAGAGTGTAAGTCATTACTTGAACCGGTTCTTCTTAGGTCTTAAGCATTTTTTTTGTAAACTGGTGATTAATTATTTGATTAAGTAAGTAAGTTAAGTATTTCCTAACTAAATAAAAGGTTTTGATTTTAACTTTGTCAAAATTTTAGAAGTACGCATGTATGCAGTGGAACCTTATTAAGCGGTTATAATTCTTCATACTCGTATCATATTCCAGGTTTTTAACTTATATGTCTTAATTCTCGAAGCAGCATTTCATTATTTATTATAAATTTCATAATTCATTTTATTGTGATATAATTCTGCGAAACCATAATTTAATAATTTTTTTTTATTTTTTAATATGTTCCATTATATATACTTATAGAAAGACATATATTTTAAAATTAGTATGTTTATATTCAATTTTTTTTAAACATACGTCCTATTAATTTCCAAAAAATGTTAAACTTTTCAAACGTTTATTTTTTTCGATTTTACTTACATATAGTTGGATCTACCCTTTACCTTTTTTTAATTTTTTATCCAATTTGTGTAATATTTCTAGAACTACAAACGAATAAAATTGCAAATTAACAACAAATATAGTAAAATATCATATGAGAATATTTATAACGGTTTACTAATTTTAAACAGTCAGCTGCCCACGTGTGTAACATATAATGCATATGCACATATATGTACATATATGTACATATATGTACATATATGTACATATATGCACATATATGTACATATATATTGTGTATATGAACATATACTCATTTGATTTTATTATATTATAAACACAACTCTAGATAACAGATAAGTTGCAGGGTCGTTTCGGTCTCATGCCCTTTATTTGTCTATTTCCAAACGCTCCTTCACCTTTGACTAGCGATATAGACCATACCTGTAATTATTTTTAAATATTTTTCATATATATGTAGAAATAGATATGTCTTTTGATTTAATTACGCTTATATATTAAAAAAGGACAAGTACGAGTTGAATTCGCGTAATGACGGTATTACTAATACAATTATTATGGTTTAACTACGTTTAGGTATAGTTATAAATTTATTACTGTTTGTACTGTAAGATTTAACTTTTTGTCATATTCGTAATTTCATGTAATAAGAAGTTGATTTTCATTATTTTATATACAATGCGGCGAAATGAAGTATATACTCGTCATTTTTTTATAGTGTTGGCCTAACGGACTTTTGACCAATAAGCGTTATTTGTCTTTTATGCTCGGACCTCTAAAAGTCGATTACAGATCTACCCACCCATTCATATATATTTTTAAATGTAATAGAAGAATGTAACCTAAGAAGTTTCCAATCCTATAGGGTTTAGTTCTTCTGTTTTATTGCTTATATAATTGTATAGGTACAGTTCACAAGTTTGAGGAAAGAAATTTAATGATTTTTTTAAAAACATTTGTGTATACAAGTAAAGTATAAGAACGTTTACTCTTTATAAACTGAAAAGTCAAGTTATAATATACTATAGATAATATGGGGTATAATAAAATAGCGATCTAATCATATACATAAAAAAACTCATATCTACATAGCGCTATATAGTGGTTGAAAGAAATCAGTCACAGATAATTGTACAATGTGTAGGTGTTTTGTGTTTCAGGCAAAATTTAAATAAAAGAACTATTTTTTATCAGCCACGTTTCACTCATTAAATAATACCACGATTGTAATGATAAAGGTTTTTTCATTATGCCAACCAAATATGTTTAATTAATGGTACACTGTACGTATAGGTATGCTACACCGATTATAATCATTAAAATAGGAATGTACAATGTGAAATCAATTATTCAACCTAAACACTTCTAACAGACATACAAACAATTACTTTGTGACATCGATCAAAGTCAGGACTTGTTACGTCACTGATAAGACAATCTTGCCTCCGTTGCTCGAAACGTCGCATACTTTCACGGGTATAAATAGAACTGATCTATATTTTCCATATATTATGTAACGTATATATGTATATCTATTGAACAAAATCAAAAGCAAATAAATTTGCGCAATGAGAGTATGTAATAGTAATAAATTTAAATTGGTATGAGTTTATGCAGTTATTTAAAATTACGAAATATTTAACATGCGTCCATATTATTTATTATGTCTAATAGATTTATTTTGTATAAATATTTTGAGTAACTTGTTTTTGTTTTTAGTTTTATAGATCATATTTTATTACGTCAAGCAAGCTGTTGCCCGAGGCCATGTCTACATCAATGTTGCATTTTTTATTATAAATCTGTAGTACCGCAAAGTTCTATTTGTTGCAAGTTTGATTATTAATTATTTTATTTTCTATTTAAATGTTTTGAAATAAAAATATATTCATATTGATGTTCTTTAAAAGAGAAATAATGTCCAAATTTAAATACGTCATAAAATTAATTAATATTTATTAACAAATCAACTTATATGTAAATATAAAATATTAATTTAAATTTAATTGTAATATTTAAATTAATATTTTGTATTTACTTATAAATTGATTTAAAATCTTTTTGCATTCATCTGCACACATATTTTATATTATACTTAAAATATGTATTTAAAACCTTTAGGCAAAAAACATAGTAGGATGTCCTATATAAGGTAATTATGATGTTTACACTAGTTACTTTCTTACTATAAGCTTTTTATAAAAGCTTGTTAAAAAGGACATATGTTTTTATAGTAATCATTATAAGATGTCGCACACAAAAGTGGTAAGTTCAATTTGGAAGAAAGTTTTAATATTGCATAAAGTGCAAATTTTGAATGAATGGACAAAAGGGCAAACCAAATCAAGCAGGATTATACTCGTACAATACAATGATATCTGTTAACAGTTTAAGATAACCATATCATTAATAAATACACAATAGTAATAAACAAAATAACTTGAGTAATCATTGGAATTGTTAAAACTTGAAAAGCTTGTTTATTTCGTTTGTGAAGCAAGTCAAGAAAGAAAATGTACGTGATTTACGTAATACGTACACTAGAACTAGCGCGAGGTATGAGTATCGAGATGAATTTTTTGAAAACAAGGTCAATTTACGTTAAAACAATTATAGACAGGAAATGTACATCGTTATATTAAATAAATCAACTTTTAGGAATTTTATGTTATTTGACAATATCAAAACATGCCTACAGTATTAACCTATGAGTTTCTAAAACTATAAAACAAATTAGTTTAAAATACTTAATTGTTTCAAAAATATGTAGGTCCCGTGGACCATCAAACGTCCAGTAGAGGCCTCTTTGATAGTCTAAGGGATATATTTTTTATTTGTTCAATTCATACGTACAATCAAATTATTTAAATAAGACAAATTATATAAAAGCGACCTCATGGCTAAGTACTACTCAGTACCGAGGCTACTCAGCTTTTATTCCTGACAAATATCACAACCAAAAGCCTAAGTAGGTGGAAGGAAAACTTAATTATAAATACTAAAACTATAAGTAATTGTAAAGAATATTTATAAAAGAAGTTATCGTTTCTATACTGAAACAAAAAATGTCATATTATCAGATAACAAAAAACAAAGTGTGTGAAGTGATGACAGAAGGCGAGTGACGGATGAAAGGAGAAAAAAAACGATCTAAATTTCTTAATTTTTTTTTACTTTGCGTTATATACACCAGGATATGAAGTCTAACTCACACCCTGCAGTACATAACGCGACGGTCATACGACGGTAATAACGCATCGGTTCTCTAGAGGGAACCTAGTTAAGTGACTACGCTATAATGGCCTCAATGTAAAAAAAAATAAAGTAATAAACATTAATAAAACGTGCTTTAATCAAACCACTTAAATATTTGAAGCTACTTTTGCAGAATATATTGAAAATTGCGAATAAAATAACGTCATAAATGGTTTTCATAAAATGATTTTAAAACCAAAAAAAATCAAGGCCAATTTAATTATGTGATTTAGTAACGTAACTATTAAAAAACTTTTTGAAAGTTAAACTAGCCAGCCACTAAAAATAGTGAGTAGCTTTCAATGACTTTAAACGATGGAATTGATATATGTAAGATATATTTTATAATTAATATGAAACACTGACTCTGGTCATGATTATAATAAGTAATATGATTATCTACTTTTCTACTTTTACTGTTTAAGTTCATTTATATGGCTTCGTCTAATTTTGAAGTTGACTTTATTATTTTGCCTACAACGTTTTTATTGTAATTTTAATTCATCCAAGAACATGATAATTTAAATAATTATCTAATAAAAAAAGAAATGCCACAGGATTTTCCCCTTAGCAATATGAAAAGAGTATTTTTTCAATACATTTAACACTTGAAAATAAGAGATCTTGTTAGTAGGGATATTAACATCAATTTAAAAATCAAAGTTTAATTAAAAAATATAGCTAGTATAAGTAATTTATTTGCCCAGTAAAAATCTAAGCCGCAATCGTCGTGTTTATAGTGATAAATTAAATCATCAACCTATAATTTTTTTCTTTATTCTCCATAAATAAATAATGGAGAGTAACTGATATATTTATAAAAGGAAAGAAGGTTTGAACCTTCTTTTTAAAATAAATAATATGAATAAGAACTGATAATTTAATATGCATAAAAAGAATTGCTGTGTAATAATATATAAATTTCACTTTCAGTTAGTGTTATAAGGATACGATAACCATCGAGATCGTGGGTATTACGATCGTTTTGATTCTTAAAGAACGACGTAATCTGCCTACGATCTGCATACTGAGTGCTAACCTATATTATCAAGCAACTGCCTCAAACTAAACCTCTCACTTTAGTCTTTATTCTTGAATGATAATACTTTATAGAGATTTCACATTTTTATAACGCAATTAACATGTTTTTCTTTTAAATTTAGTTTTTTAAATTTAATCTTTTAAATTCAAATTGCCAAATAAAAGCCTAATAAGCTGCTGAGGTATTAGGTATTATTATATAGCGCCTTAATAAGACGAAGCATCGTCTTGAGTCGCGATTTTTGGAGAAAAATAGAGAAAAAATACTTGTACATATATAATGGACCAAGTAACAATTGACAAGGACAACAATTGATTTATAATGCTTGAGCTTTATAGTAAGCAAGAATTAACCAATAATGATTATTTTACTATCTAAAGTGCATTATTTAAATAGATAATACAAATTGAAAATATATTGAAACCACAGAAACGGATTTTTAACGGGTTAGGTTCAATTTTTTGTTGTAGGTATAATCGTAGATTAATAACAACAACAACAACAACAACATAGAAATCGATTTTACATGCGATTTCTCAAAATGAGGAGAAAAGAAGAGGACGTACAAAAAAAAGAAACGAAAAGCATCTTAATTCTAGGTTCCTTCTTTTCTCCCTGTCATGTGTGAAAAATATCCTAACGCTATTTTTTTCTTGTAATTAAATTTTCAATTTTAATCACTTGAATACTTATTATGAAGTTGCCCATTTCATTTCTTTAATGTCCGGACATTATTTCATAATGCTTAATTTAATAGTTATTTGGTTTACAACAAATAAAATAACGATAAATTGAAATAATATTCTAGAAATCTAGCGCTATACACATTTTAAATATATTTATTTATATATTGTTAGAAAATCTGATTTCACAATTGTAATATTGTTGTAATTTTAATTTTAATATTGGCTTTAGTAGATTATACATTATAATTTAATTAACTACTTTGCTGAATGATTTACTTAGTGGCAGCCTCAAGGTCTTACATCAGGTTACTTTATTAAAACTGATTTTCTATAACGAAGGCGTATTGACTTAGGAGTAACATAGTGAGTATAAGCGTATGTGTGCATATATTATTTAGGAAGAGATTTCATTTCATTTTGATTTTCATACTATAACAGGGTCTCATTGCAGACACGAATTATTTTCATTTCCCTGCTGTGACAAGAAAAACAAACATGCATGCTTTGCGGTGTAAGTTCTTCTACTTAAAATATAGTGTCGGGTCTCTAATTCACGTGAAATAAGTGTCTTAACACTCTCTCAACTAGTTCTGCTTTGTCTTTTAATTACTAGTGGGTATGTTCATACTGTTTAGTCTATATTCGTCTATAGTACCGGTAGCAGCGGAAATGCTTAAATAGTAAAAAACATACGAACGTACATAAAACTTTTTATGGTGTGTGTCGCAATTTCTATTTAAGTAATAAATATGGCAGTTTCGATCATTTCGAGCCTTGATCTATATTTCTGAATATTTGGTTTTTTAGTGAATACTGAATTAAATACAAAAATATACATAAAAATGTTACTCAAATTATAAACTAATATAAAAATCCTTAAATAGTAATTCATTGTTTATAAATATGTTTATAAAAACGAATATGTATGTAAGTACTACATAGTATATGTAATGTTTAAGAGAGAGCTGCTTATATGAGTATGAATAATTACTTGGCTCGAATCATATAACACATAATAAAATTGTCCATATTTTGTTAATATCAAAATTAATTGATTACTGTTTTATTAAAAATTTTATCATAATTATAAATATTCTTTATGGAATTACGAAAAATATATGGAATACATAGAGAAAAATATATGGAGTATATAGAGTTTGACTTTTTAAAATTATTATAAATCAACATGTGGCAAAAACATATTTAGACCCAAATCTTTTTTTTTAAATCACATAAGTACGTACACACATATCTATCTTCATAAAGAATTTAGAAATTTACCAGTACAAGCAATTCATTTACGCTATTATTGTTATTATTTCAAGTATATTTAAGTAATCAGTTCACAACGTTTTCATAATTTAATGTACATTAATAAACCAAGGCTGTTCGACCGTCGTAAATTATGTTAAAGAACATTAGAGAAGTTGATAATGAATGTAACGCGTGTTTTAACTGCACGATGCTTAATTTTTAAAATGTCGTATTTCATTTTGTATTTATTTTACAGTAGTTTTAAAGAGGTACATTTTATTTATAGATATGATTCTCTTATTACACATAACGATAATGATACGTTGTTCTTTTCCTTAGTTTTCGGATTTAGATATGTACGTGACAAATCAGGTAATGTAAGTCAATACAACACTTTACGTAATTAAATTGACTTTTGGTTTATGTCTTAATGAAAACATTTATAGTAAAAGTAACTAAAAACCTTCGCGTTTGATCATAAAATTTTTAAATGAGCCTTAAAAAATGTATGAAGACAAATTGATTTTAAATGTCTCTGTACTTTTATAGGGTAACTAACCATGGACTAAATAAATAATATATAAACATTAAGATATTACATATTTAATATACTCATTTGTGTTGTAGTTGAACATTTTAAACAACATTTTAATAAGTAAAAACAAAAAATGTAAGCATAAAGGTTACAAATTATGAAGTTTTATTAAAACACATAATTTTTAATATAATATATAACGCTTCATATAATATTTGAAAAAGAAAAATTACATATTTTTTAATACTTAGTTCTTGTATCTTGCCCAACCTTTCTCTGCGTCTGAATGATGAGAGTGTTCCTCTTCATATTCAGCGTTAGCGTGTCCCTTGGATCGTTCATGATGTCTTTCTTGATTTGACTCGAATAGTAAATGTCTATTTGCTGCTTCTAAACGTTTAATGCGTAAATATTCAATGAGAGTGTCATAGTCATTATACAGAGAAAGCATATGATTTCGTTTGGGTAGTATTAAAATCTGTCCCCCGTCACTTCTTGCGTATCCTCTGCCTCCTGATTTCATGTATCTAAAATCCAGAATAATGTTGGGTTCGTAGTAATCAGGGCTGTAGACATCTTGTACAATCCTGAAAAGTAATAATCTTTTGTAAGAAATGTTATTGTTTTTAATTATTTTTATCTACATTTACTGTGATGTTGTATGCTAATAGATCTTTTAACTAAGCTTTCAAGATGCCCACTTTGTCATTTTGATGGAATACATAAAATACACATAAACTGATTTTTATAAGTTGCATCATATAGTAACAATAAAGTAAATATTATTAGTTATTACTAAGTTAACAATATTTTTGTATTACACTACTATTTCGTTATTAAAAAATAAGACAATCACCTTTCTTTACTTTTTAAAGAACAATAAAATTTTAATCATAATTAATTAAAAATGAAATAAATTTAACATACTTGTTTTCTTCCTCAGTTAAATCGAGAAGCACCTTATCCTTAAAAAAAATTAAATGAAATATAAATTATAATTTTAAATTAATAATAATCAAATAAATTAAAATAACATAATATTTAAAATAACAATTAAATAAGCTGAATAATAATACATACATGATGATTTTTTGAGTGTTTCGCTCGATCTGCACCCGATCCCAGATAGTACTCTTCATTTAGAATTGCTTTTAAAGTGGATGGATCAGCCTTTGAGTCTGATTTTATTTCTTCTGCTAAGGCAGCGATTGCCAAAATAGCAAGCAAAGAAACGACCTTAATAAGAAATATTAAATGACATTTAATTTACAAAAATGAACGATTTGTGAAGATAAGTTTCTATTACATATGTATATATTTATCAAGAAATACTAGAGATAAATATTAAATAATGTTTGAATCTTACCCGATTCATGTTGTATGTTTAAAGTCCTAATAACTTCTGTTCGTACTTGTAATAAATGAAATAGACTTCAACAATTGCTAGTTTACCGGATTTTGGTAATTTACGTTAACTGAGGAAGGATGTTCAAGATCTTATTTATTAACTCGCTAGGTACGGGGATATATAGTAATCGCCTATGTTTATTTAAATTACTTATAACAAATTACACTACAGTAAAAATTACAAAACGTCATATTTTTTTCTGATTTACTTAATATTTTACTATATATTTTTTTTAAGCCAATAAATTATTAAGAAATCGTTTATTAATTTAAATATATAAATATTTTTATTTTAATAATAGCAGCGTTCTTAATTCAACTAGAGTGACAAATGTCAACAGTGTCTTATTTTCGTAACGTTAACTTAATTTTTGTATATGACTGAATTTATGCATTTGAATAGATATTAGACCGTTACTTTTGGTTATAATCTTGCTAGTCCTTGTGATATTAATACTATGAGATAAGGCATATTAGCAGAATTAGATAAAATAACATTTATCTGCAAATTGATATTTCTCATTTCTTTTAATTAAATTGTAAACCCTTAATTACCTATTGTCAAAAGATAGGGCAGTTTTAGATGATAAAGATTATAAAAGCGATGAATTTATATTGCAGATGCAGATACTGAAGGAGATGAATTTTCTCCTGGTGTCAGCTTTCACCCCAATACTGAGCAGCTGTGACAGCAAGACATTGAGCCGTAACTGACTTCCTCAAGGACACAGAGGCTCTCAGAACAAATTGTCTGCGAATAAAGAAAACTCCCTGCCCTCCGTATCGACTTTGGACACAGATCGTGAAGCTTAAAAAAATAATTTCTAGCCCGAGGAAGGTCGTCTATCAGGAAAGACCGTGTTAGGAGTTTATAGTAAAAAGAGGGTAATCTTAGATGAAAAAGACGGTGAATTTATGTCTGGGCAGGTATGCAATGGCCCATAATGGAAGAGAAATACCCTGAAGTATTGTTATTGAGTGATATGTGTCACTTAATGTAGGTAATTATGATTAATCTCTGTTTGATTACGTTCGAAATATATGTTGTACCTAACTAAAAATGTTTATATGTTTTTCTTTATAGATTAACTTCAACCATTTCTATTTTCTAACATCAGAAGTGAGATAAAGGACTTCAGCCAACTTGATTGTTTATTAGTTATGAAGTTTGTGAAATTGTTATATGACGTTGTCAAAAGGCAAGTATTTGACGAGCATTTGAAATATAAAAATACTCTAACTTCAATAGAGAAGACGTGTAGAAATTTGAAGTTTTAAATCCCCCACATCACAGGGCAGGATGCAGTCAGCCTATTGTAGAATTCGAGTAGCAGGAATCCAGGGCAGGACACGAAGATATTATTGAGAAATTTCGGTATAGGATTTGTATGAAATGATAGATGGATACCACGTCATTTTAATTTAGGCAAGTAATTAATTTTATTCAAAATGACTGTATACTGAATACTGTATTGGAATTGAAATGAATTATCGAATCGTTATTCAATTGTTTTGAAATAGCTAAATTTATAAATAATATCATTAATTTACTTCTGTTTAGTTTCTCTTTTTAGTTTGAGGGGTGATTAGCGTATAAACAAACAAAAAACAAACCTAAAATCCTTCTGTACCGTATTTACTAACCAACTTATTAACCGTGTAACGTTTTAAGAATTTCATCATACTCTTTAAAATATTTAACATGTTCTTAGCTCACGCACATACTATATCGACTATGTCGATTAACTCACGCTCATTACACGATATTCACTTACATATTTCAATATAAAGTGAGATTAATTTTAACTATATATTATTGTTTATAATATGTTATTAGTATGCAAAAGTTCATCTATTATTTCATTATCTTTTTATTTATGGGTATGCCAAATTACACATCGTTATTTGTAAAAGTTTCCAGACGATTCTAAAGTGTGTTCCCTATTATATACGTTCATTATAGAGTACGAAATTGTAATTTTTTAAAATAAAACGAAGGGAACGTTATGAAAATCACTCTGTGATTTTTTTAAATATCACGCCTGTAGAAAATTTTACCTTTAGAAACTTTTATTATTTTTAAATAAGAGCAAGATTTTTGTTATTACACATACACATACGCCTATACATAAAATGCTGGCAAATACTGACATGTTTTATTTTGTTTCTTAATGAAAATAGGAAATTGAAAATAGTATTATATTTATATTTAGTAATTGAAGTCTGTGCAAAATAAAATAAAAATACGTTAACTTGATTATAATGACGCATTATAGGAGTAGTCCACAATATAGGATTATGATAATGTTAAATAAAAAATTGTATTTAGATTAACTTCTTACTTTTATATACTACAGGTTAAAAGTTAGCAAGCTTGATTTTCAAAAAAAAAATGTTATCAAAGTGTTTTAAATGTTTTTTTTTATTTATTTGTTTACAATATAATCCAGCGTAATATAATCCAGGAAAGTTTGTACCTATATACATTCTTAAAAGTTAAATGTATTAGTATCCCACTAAAATTATCTCGACTGCCACCATTTAGTTGCATTAGATGTAGAAGAATTCTCATTTTTTTTAATTTTTAGTGAATTTTAATGTCATTGATAAATATGAAGAGTTTATAATAAAATCGGTTTTTTGGTAATATTATTGTTTTGTTTCTTGATATTAAAGTAGTTCATTTTTTGGAACTATTAAACGTGCTACCCATATAAGAAAGCGTAATTTAATATAAAAAATCAAGAGAAATGTCTATTTTGTCCAGTCTGAACAAGCTTCAAAGTTTTCAGGCATTATTCATGTCACAAATCCTATGATCAGAACTTGATTTGAAGGTACAATAATATTTCAATGACTGTCTGAATGAATGTCTAGTAAAGTTTTGTAATAATTAAATTTTTACATTTCGATCGAATTTTTCAATCTCGTTCGAATCGATTTTTTCTTAATGTTCTTAATAATAAAGAAATAACAAAAACAGGTATAACGACGTTATCTTCACATGTTTACCGAAAAGCGATAAATAATTTTTAATGATTTCTTCAAGATTTCATCAAAATTTACTCTTTAACAATCTCGAAAATGTTGTACAAGCAATAAATATGTATACAAATACACATTTATTTTTAAAATATAATAAATAACAAAGGTTATTAGACAAATCAATAACTATGGTTGGTGCTTTTTCTCCTGTGGTGCGGCAGTAGTAAATTTAGGATGATTTATATAAATACGATGTTGATAAACCTGAATGTGTTTATCATTATTGTTTTGACTGTCAATAACATCCAATTTTTCAGCATTTATTTTATCTGTAGCCACTTCACTTTCACTGTTAGCTTTATTTAAATTTATCTGGTTGTTTTTATTTTTGCTCTCATCACCTCTATCTTCTAATATTTTTTCGTTCTCTTTTATCTTAATCGTATCTTCCTTGCGCCTAATATTTTTGTGAATGCTATTATTGTTTCCAATACTTTTGCTTTGTTGTTTTTTCCTTTCTTGTTTAATAAAGCCGCGTTTACTATTGATGTAATCATTATGGGGTAAAATTATTCTTTTCCTACTTTCACGGCGATTTAAATATTTATCGTTTTTCTCATTCATTTCCCCATGATTCTTGTGAATGTTTTCCTGTGCATTAAGTTGTTTGTCATTGTCATCCTTGTTTACATTTAGTTCGTTTGGTCTTTTAAGAACTTCAACATTTTCTCCGTCTTCTTCTATAATCCAGATTCTTTTATCAACAATACTTTCATTTTCCTTATAATCATCAATGTGCTTTTCAATTTTTTTATTTTCTTCATTTTTCTCAGGTTCCTTATTTATTTCTTCCTTATTTTCTTCTTTTTTTTCTTCTTCTTCTACAATTTCTTCTTTTTTATTATTTTCGCTTTTATTTTCTTCACTTTTATTTTCAACTTGTTCCTCAATTTGTTCTTCGTATACACTATATCCATGACTATCATCTTTGTGCTCATTATGATTTTCATAAGGAGAGTAATCAACTTGAGCATTAAATCTAAAAGAAGAAAAATGTAATATAATAAAAAAATATTAAAGCGTATTTTGTAAATACGAAACAATAATGATAAATAATATTTAAATAGATTATTTTACCCTTTATGATCATTTGCATGATAGTTTACAGTACGTTTATGACCATTTGGTTCCAATAACCAATATATGCCTTTGACTTCGTCACCGTGTCTCTTTTCATTTTGACCTTTTATATCATGTGTATGAGGATCATGCACTTTGTATGAGAATTCATAAGAAGGATACGCCCAAGCCTAGAGTAATAAAAAATCAATAACATTGTCATTATAACACAAAGTTCTCCACAGGCTGATAACTTTAGTCTGTGGTCAGTTGTTAGTGAGTTTGAAGTACTCGTTAACTTTTGATATATAACTCGTTAACTTTTAATACTACACACTAAGATGACGTTTCTAGAATAATCAAAGAATAAGAGAATATCATCAGGAATTTTATTATCAATAGGAATTATATATCATACGTGACACCCATCAGGATATGTATCTAAAACTGAGATTTTTTTTGAAACTAGACACTAATTCTTCTATTTCACAAATTTTGTTAATCATTTGCTTGTTGTTCTGTTTCTCTGTGTGCTTGCTCTTGAAAGTCCAACCACTTCACTTGTTGTACTTTATTATGGCACTGTAAGTACTGACTATTATTAAAGAGTACCCTACTATTTCTATTGCCTTCACACAACCTGTAAAGTTTCCAGTACACTTTATTTGGACCCGAGAGAACAATTTGGATCGCTTTAATATAAAATTGTAACTATGCTGGAGACAAAAGAAAGATTCCTGAAAGATTTACCCCTTTTAAGACAAAAAGATACAGAATAAGTTAGAGACTTATCTATAAGAGTATAGAGGTTCGATATTGTCCACGTCTAAGGCAATTTTTGTTTTTCCAAAATCTCAATATTTTTTTGACCCTTGCGTTCGATCCTCTTTCCCTGTGTTGATTACTTTATATATGAGAATACTAAAAGCTATATTAAAATATGGATGTTAAATAGTAACAACATAATAAATTTACATTATGCCTTAAGCTTTTTCAATAATTTTAATGAATTTAACAATAATTTAATTCTTCAATTTTAACATTAAAACGCGATGTTACTATCTATAGTGAGAAATATTGCGTGATATTTATTATTATATTGGATGATTGGTTGTAAATGATTTTTAATAACTTACGTATTCTTCGTGATGCTCTGATTTCTTATCACCATGCTCATTATCATTGTTATGAGATTTTAAGTGATGTATAGTAACTTTTTGCTCAGATACTGCGCTTTTTTCATGTTCGCATAGCACATTATGTGCTACGCTTATCACCAACACTGTCTGCATAAAGCATTAAGATATTTCAATACATATGCTTCCAATTATGTTAAGAATAAAACAATATCGAAATTCACGAAGGCTTCACTTATTGAAACAACACAAATTTTTAAATATTAAATATTTAGGTCATAATTACTTGCCTTCCAAATCATGACCCTTGGTTCTCCTATCAATAGGCGCTGCCAACTTAGCTGACAGGTAGCTATCAGGTCTATATATACAATAAGGCCGGTTTTTTCACTCTTCACTTTCCTTAGGCAATTATATTGTTCCACGTTTTAAGTATTAATGGACGTGTTAGTATTCATGTTACGAATTGATAAAAAAGTTACATTACTTCATTTGCTGTATAATTAATTACCCTCGACCACGCCCGCGTTGATTGCGTATGAAAAAATATTCATCTTAAACTATAAAGAAAAGCAGTAGTATTGCATTTAGATAAAAGAGTGTATTGGTACATGGATCAGGAAAAAGAATATCGTTATACAGAAAATAATAATATATTATTTGCTTATTTGCAAATGACTTTAATCATGTGCAATAAAAATTAGTAAAATATATATGAACATAAATTTTACTATACATTTATAATCGCTTCTTTAATATCTATTTTTCAAAGTATATCTTGTAAAAAAGTTTGCAATCGTAATCATTGGCATAACGTAATAGAATAAAGTCTTATTAGGTGGAGTAGATAATAAGAATTATATAAAAAGCCAATATTTATTAAAATATACAGCTATGTACAAATTTATACCTTTGTATAGGTATTTCTAGTATTAAGCTGAACAATATTGAATGTAGTATTTAATTATTTGTTTGTCTTTATTTTCAGCCTAAAGCTTTTACCTTAAATAGCCTTAAACTTTCTGCTTAGATCTCAATCTTTATGCGCTATAATATATACATATTTGGGTTTAACATGAAACATACACACATTCGTATAAATTTTATTTAAGAAAGATTTTTTCCTTTCTTCAAATAATACTTTAGTTGTAGTAATGTTGTTATATTTTGATGTGAAATGAAATTTTATTTAAGGATTTATAGCCCACTTGTTACACATTAGGCAATATTAAATAGAATTCTTACTTAGTCGAATGTTTAGTCAACCAATAAATGTTATAAGCAATAATTAATAACGATTTGTACATTAATATGTATTAAATATTTTTATTTGTAAAGTTAACTGAAAACATTTTTTTAAAGGTTATGTACAAAATGGTTATGTACGAGTACGTACTATTTTTTTTTATTTTAAACATTTTATAAATTTTATATATATGTCTATACCAATCTCGTCGCAGTGGTATATTCTCTGACTGAGCCGCATTGGTTATCGATTTAATGCTCAATCCGAGAAGTAAATTATTGTATTATCTCGTTATGGTTAGAAGACAACGTGCGGTGTATTAATAGTTAACCCTACATTCATTTTATTTACACTGGTATATATGTGGTTTGGAATGAAAATGTTTATTTACATAGTTTTAATTTATTTATACTAATCATGATTTTATATTATTACTGTAGATCCGAAGTTACTTTAGTGTTCTTAATATCAAGAACCACTGATTCTAATTAAAAATCTTGTGTAGAATAGTCCAGCTACATAGCATCTTGTTTTAACACTCAAATGAAATGATGAACAGGGGTAAACCTGTACAGAGGTTATGTCGGGCAATAAGAATATACTATAGAATGTATGTATGATACTCATGTCATACAAAACTTCTACTTATTTACAACAAATCCCATAGGTTTAAATTATTAATTAAAAGTCAGTGTATATTTTATCATATTTTATTGTTCTTTAATAAAATAAAACATTTTGTAGCTGTTTTTTTTATAATGTCTTTATTGTACCTCTACTGTCGGCTCATTTTATATCAAAACTATACCACTGATGACCAACAAGGGTTTGGACAAATAAAAGTAACAATACTGTTATTTCTTTTATAAATATTCTTATGATAACAATACACTAAAGCTACTAATCTTGGTCGAATTTTAGTGATGATTTAACTTCTTTATATACTTTGGATGATGAATAATAAAGTGATATTCATGTTTTATAACACGTTTTTCATGTTTATTTTCGACGCCGGAACTTTCCTCGTCACCATTATGATATTCTTTATGATTACCACTTTCATCATTATTTTCACTATCGTCTTGTTTTTCATCATGTTTACTAGCTTTTGCTTCTGGTTCACCTTCACCGTTTTCATTTTGATTATCATTGGATTCTTCGTGTCCACGTCTCTGTCCCAAATAATTTACCCCGTTTCTTCTCCAGTGATTTTCATTTTCTCTTTGTTCACTTGCGGATTCACCGTCACTGTCGTGACCCTTTTCTTTATTATTATCTGATTCATGTTTTTCTTCTTCTTCATTATTACTATTGTCATTTTCTATTGGACTACTTTCCTCGTTCGAATTTTCATCCTCACCTCCTACATTGTCTTCATTGTCTTCACTGTCTTCCTCGGACTTATGATGTAGCTTATTGTAATCAACATGTGCTTTAAACCTGTAAAATTATATTAAATATGTTAATATACTGTGTAAAATGTATTATGATAACTAATATAAAAAATATGTTACCCGCTGTTTTTGTCAGCGTAGTACTCGACGGTTCGTTTTAATCCGTCTGGTTGAATAAGCCAATAGTGTCCTTTTACTTCGTCACCATTTCGCGTTTCATGGTGTCCTTTGAAGTCATGAGTGTGAGGGTCAGCAACTTCATATTTAAATTCATAAGAGGGATACGACCAAGCCTAAAAAAATAATATTGTCTTAATATAATTATTACTACTATCACAATATTCTTTAATTATTCAAATTTAGTAGAAAGCTTAGATTTACATAATTGAATGTGAATAAAACTTACGTATACCTCATGATGCTTTGGCTCTTGAGATCCAACGTGTGAAAGCTTTTCATAATTTTCAACGCTTACAGATTGTTCAGAATAAGGGGATCGGGCATGACTTAGCGCTAAAAGCGCGATGCCGAAAAATGCTATAGCCTGAAATATAAAATAATATATAAAAACATATGATTAACAAAAAATAAATGATTATTTCTGTTGTTAGATATCTTATACCTTCCAAATCATTGCTTGTATTTTCGTTCAATACGAGATGTAAACTTAACTGATAACACGCTATCTCATGTATTTATATACAAAGGTTGCTATGCATTTTAATCTTCTGTTTCCTACAAGAAACCAATACAATAGCAATTATATAGTTTCACAGCTCACCTAATAATTAGGGCGTGTTCGAATATAAAATATTATTTTGTATAAAAAAATAGAATGACGGCCAAACCTTATCATGTTATATAAATATTCTTTTTAGATAAAATAAAATCATAAACGAAATAAAGTAGTAATGTAATTTATGATCGACCGACAGCGGCTTATAATTACGAGTTATCATAATCAATGTCTTCCTATTGTATAAATCGGTACATACAAGTTAAATTACGTTTACCTTTACCCAATTACCTTTAGGAAATTAACAGCCACGTAGCCGGTCTATTTAAATTGCAATGGTACTGTTGAGATTATAGATGTCAACGATATTGATAGATGATTGCCTGAATATTTCTTTTTTAACTTTTCACCCGTGTTAAAATATTCCGAGCATTACTTTTCGTCCCAATTTGAGTAAAAAATATCCTCGTGCTTTGTCATCTCAATTGCAATAAAACCCACCACATTGAAATCTGACACTGTTTTACAACGACGACTTCAATTATGGCTTAATTTTTAAATGAGAACTAAAGGGCTATGTATCAAATATTGCATAAATAAAATAAATACACAACTCTATGCTGTTTACTAATATTATTTATTAAAAAATAGCTAGGAATCACTTTAATATGGGAATAATTTAACCGATTCCCCATAGATAAAGAGATTTTTGCTTCAGCAGAGTAGGCAAACTGTAGGAACTTAGTATTAAGATACATGCGGCCTTAGTTAAATACCAAACGGTCCGTATCTATTCCATAAGTACTGCCACAAGCGCTTCAGCGATAAAAATTATAGATATTGTAGCCAACATCAAACTCTTCATCTACAGTGTCAATAGAAGACATTGATGATATTGTTTGTGATTTGCGTTTTTTGCAACGTCAAGTGAAGACTGTAACGTCACATATTTCAATGTTGCATGTGTAAAGATTTAATGTTTACTAATTTGATTAAAACAGATTAAAAAAATACCACAAATATTAACAGAAATAGAAAATGTAAATTTAAGTATATGTTAAAAAACGTAGATAATAGTAAAGTAAAATAATTAAAATTATTAGCCGATGTATTCAAAAATATAAATGTTGAAAAATAATACGAAAATAATAAAATTGCGTAATATAATCGTAAAATTTAATACGTAATTATTATAAAATAATCGATTTATTTAATAACTTGCTAATTTACTTATAAATTAGTAACCATTAGGGCGAAAAATTTTATTTCTATAGCGATTGACACTGTAGAGACGATTAGATATCTATTTCCACTCGATCACTTTATTGACGTGACAACGTCTTAAATTAGGTTGCGGCTCGGAGTCACTTATGAAAAAGTAACGTAACGATGTGTCAACTGTCACCGAACTATGATCGGTCCGCCGCGCGTATCACTTGACACATGTACAATGTTTTAGTAAACAAAATATATTTTCTATAGTTAAAATTTGTGCAATTTATATTATAAATATTATTCATATCAATAAATATTCTACCGAGAAAAAGACGTTGTCACGTAAAATTTTTGCCCGTAAAATCCACTTTACAGGCAACCATTTTTTGTCGTTTTGTTTTTGACTACCACAAATATGTATGGAGTTAACGATAAGTCACGTGACATATCGTTGACTCAATACATATTGTTAGCATAAGCTATTATGAAACTGCGTCTTGGCTAAGGCCTCTGTTGCCCGGCTTCCACATTTCTAAGCATTGCGTGTTGAATGACGGAACTCACTACTACGATCTTCTTTGTTACCAGAGCGAAGACTAAGAAAATAATCGAGTCTCCCCTCGTGGAAATTAAACCCACATATTGTCGCGTTTACAGGCGTCTGTACTACAACGACGATAAAAGTAATTTTGGTAATATATATTGATTATCAATAATTGAATTAATATCATCAGTATATAGTCATTATCAATTTTGTGTAAATTGTCATCTTATTTTAAAACATGTTGACCAAACGTCGAAAGTTGTTGAACTTTAACGCATCACTGATACAGTAATTTCATCAAGTGCAACTAGCTTTGGAAATGTTAGATGATATAAATTGTAGGTATTTAAAAGTATAAGTTTATTTTAACTAAAAAATACATTTTTTATTGAAAATATGGGCAAAATATATCATTTAAATAAAATAGAAACTACTTATATTTAATCAAGAAAATGTAAAGGCGTTACAAACTTTATTATTATGAAACAATTTCATGATTCACTAATTCACTTACAATAGTACAATGCGTATTAATTATTAAATTAAACGATAAATTATTTCTTCGTAATACTTGTGGCCTTTTTATGTTATAAGTGTATATAGTAAAAAATACAAATTACTTTATTAATAATTGCTCAATTAAAGGTAAATAGATAATAAAGCTATATCACGCCTAACAATATATCATAGCAAACTTTGCCATATACGTTTATATCGTACAAATAATAAATGCCAAAATTAATAATGGTAACAGTTGTTTAAGTACCACTACTTGTTCAATAATTAGGATATTTGACTCTTATTTTTAATTTAACTTTCATCAACTTTGTCACCATCGCCTTGTGCCTTGTCACAACAGCAAAAAATCTGTGATTATACGTAATATTCAAGCTCTTTGTTCATCGTTTTTCACCTCTTGAGACTTTGCACATTGATTACTAAAATAAAAACTACGCTTACCAGGGAGAAGATATGTTAACTTCATAATACTCTACTTTCATTCACTCGTATCTATATAGCTATGTAAGCAAAAACAAATAAATGAAAGATCGATATCAATAAAATAGCGCTATTTTTATTCATTTCAATTTGCAATTGTTAATTATTAATGCCACTAATGGTAATGGTCCGTTCAGTCTTTCAGCAGCAGCGTTGATATTTTATTATTAAACATGGTGTTCCAGATGTATATGGTGATGTGGTGACGAATGATGGACAACGGCATTAAACCTAAAAATAATAAATAAATATTATTATGATGTTTTATTTTGGTTATATGTTGTATTATACTGGTTTTGGTACAAGTAACATAAGCTTAGCCTTCTCTCCTAGAGATCTTTTTAGTAGGAGAATTAAATACCACATTTCTTTCTAATAGTCCAGACTATTACGTGAAAATTTAAAATTAGAGCAATGTTAATTGTTTAACATTAGTCTTAATATTAATTTTCACGTAATTCAAGGGTTCAGCTTCACAGCTGCTTCACGTGCCACAATAACAATGCCTTAATTCAATCATACATACAATATTTTTTTAAGTTGTTCTGAAGCTATTTATATACACTTAACGACTCATTAGCAATGGTTGTAAAACCAATAATAATTAAAAAAGATTAATATAATTAAAGAAATAGTATATATATGTATAATAAATGTAACAATATCGTGCACAAACCACGCCTATCGTTAAATTGAAGAAAACGAAAAGAAATGTTACGTTTAATATGCATAATAATAATTAATATACGTACATGCATCAGAAACATGAATATATTATACAGAGAACTAGAAGTAGAGTAACTTAATTAGTTTCCGATATGTAAGGAACGATTTTACGCCTAGAGAACAATTTAATTTGAATAAATTCTATTTAATTAAATTTATATATACACTGAAATCTGTTGTCATAACAATATAATATAATTAAAATTATTATTTAATATTAAACTGAACGTATTTTATATTGTTTTTGTAGTAAAAATTATTTTTGTATAATTTTCGCACCCGGTATGATCATCTGCTTTATATTCTACTTTCCGGAAACGACCGTCAGGCTCGACCAGTTCGTATCCCCCATGTACAACGTCACCATGACGCTGTTCGTGTTGTGATTTTACATCACCGGTATGGTGGTCGTGGACTGAATACGCGAATTTATATTCTGGAAACGACTGAAAATGACAAATTGTTATTAATATACAAAGCAATTAAGTATAAAAATTTTATTTATAGAAAAAAAAAATATAAATAAAAATATAATTATTATCTTCTATGAAGATTTTATTTTGAATTAAGAATTTATTTTGGAGTAATGTACATTTGATGTAGAACCAGTATAGTTCTATTGAAGTAAAGGAAACAATAAAATTATATTTTTACAAAAATAACAGAACATAATAAGCGCTTTACACTCGACGTAGAGCTACAATAGTGTCAAATTATACTTCACATATGAAAATCCAAGACTCGGAACATCTCATTAACAATCACAATGTGGAGATTAGCCATACAAAATAAGGCGGTGAAACAAAGCATCAACTAAAATTATTGAGCGCGATGGACTTTTTTTTGTAATTGTTATTTTTATTTTATTTATATATAAAAACAAAATTTAAACACCTAGTATTGAACCACAATACATAAGCTAAACTATTAACATAAGAAAAGAATCAATTGTAAGAGCTGTCGGTCGTAACGAGTATTTCTATTAGTTACATGACAGTGTCTGGTCATATGATCGAACACGTAACCAAAATCGTTAAAGATTCTAGCACTACCAGGAGAAGGCATTTTACTAAATCATTATCTTTCTCTAGTTTTACAAAAGGTTTGCAAATATATGTAAAGATCTCGGACATAAGAATAACAAATAACAAAATATCCATTGTACTGATATATTAGTGTAAATTTTAATATATTGAACAGTAAAATAATTAAAGTAGATGAATGTAAAGTTAGAAAGAATAATTTATTTTTTATTACAATTAATAAATTAGATTTGCCGGCATCTACTAATACAAAAAAAATATGCATATTAATATGACAAAAATTTTAATTAAAGAGTTTTAATTGCCTGAAAAAACTCTAAAATTCTTTTCTTAACTAAACAAATGAAAAATATTTTATCAATTATATCTATGAGGAAACAATCTCTTTATTACAGGAGTAGTTTCCAGATCGGCGCTGAAAGATTTAAACGTCTATAGTTACGGTTACTTAAGCGTTTGAATAATATTGACAGGGCCTGTTTCCTGTTCATTCGTGCATTTACGTTACAACTATACGTAATTAATAAGTTGAAGTCATTATATATTTTATATAACTACATATATTTATTCACTTTTCACGCTATTAGTTATTGTTCATTAAATTAAATATATTGAACAGTGAACAAAATAAAAAATATACCGAAAGATTAATAATATATAATAACTAGTGAACTGCTCGCGGCTTTGCCTTCGATTTGTTTAGAAATTATATACTTACTTAGTTTTCTCGGATTTATAGCTTTTTAGTGAACATCAATATAAATTAATTGATCTTTTTGTATGCTATATATGTTTGTAACAAATATGTTTTAATGAACATACCATCTGTAAGCAAATTCTTTTCCGTTTGATATATAAGGGTAAACAGACTAAGAACACAAGTAACAAGTTTAACATTATCATCAATAACAAAATGAAATAATTTAATATTACACACAGAAACACTATTTCGTTGTTACAGAATCACAACAAACTTATAATTTATTACATATACTTCATTTTTTTTCTTCATTGAATTGAATTGATTGTG
The DNA here is from genome assembly GCA_037178615.1 of Dione vanillae. NCBI lineage: Eukaryota > Metazoa > Arthropoda > Insecta > Lepidoptera > Nymphalidae > Dione > Dione vanillae. The sequence continues at coordinate 47,641 of JAZFAU010000118.1, forward strand.
CATGAAATTTGCTAAATTTAAGTTTACCAATTTTTAAACCTTATAATTTTCTCAGAGGGTCTATGAAACCATGAAACTGATACGGAACTCCCGGTGCATGAGTATCACTAGCACATGGTTGATATTGTTTTGTACACAATCTATACTTAAAATTGAATTTTTTAACCAATTTTAATGAGATTTGGTACTGAAATAGAGTGTATCTTACAAATTTAAATATGATCGAAAAGAAGTAGTATACCTGGGAACTATGTTAAACAGAGATGGAAGATACGAAATGGATTTGGAAAGACATATTGCTGCCGATAACAGATTGAACAGTGCCTCAGCTACGTCGTTGAGACGGCAGAACGTCAGTATCGCTGCATGTTTGGCCGTACACAATACACAATGAAGAGATACACAGGATGCTAGTTACGAGCGAGGATGTCACAGTCAGATTGAAGAAGAACGTGCTCAGATGGTTTGGGCAATGAATGATGAAAGAATGGTAAAAATGACATATGAAGCAAAAGTTAATGGTACGAGAGATAAGAAGAGATCTTGATTGACATTCGAAAACACAGTATCAATGATACTGGAGGAAACGGAAAATGCATGAGGAATCCAGGGAGAGCCTATATGAAGATGCTAATGACAGTGGACGAGGTGAAAAAGGTGTATAAGGTGGTATCGCAGCGTTTGGCGCTCCGTTTTCTCTGACTAGGGATTAAGATTGACGCTGTGTATGTATGTATGTCTCTATGTATGTATGTAAGTATGTTTGTATGTATGTATGTATGTATTTTTGTAGATCAACAAGTTTAAACTGAGAATGAAACTTGGTATGCCAATCACTTCCCAGCTTCCAATTTTTTCTAATACACAGAGTTATCCAAGAGGAAATTTAAGACGTACAATATTTGCATAATATAAAAGATTATTGCAAAAAAATATAAAGATAATTTATAAATTCACGTATATGAAAGTACAAAATTATAAAGAAATATATTGTAATTTTTGTATTGGAGAAAGTACTTTGTTAAGCCTAAAAAAAGTTCATTAATATATCGCAGGTATAAAAACTGCCTAAAATAATGCTTCGTTAGCGTGCGCTATAGTAAATGTTAGTTCGTGATTGTATATATCTAGATATATAATAAATTTTATTAGTTATACAAACAAAAAACTCACGAGCCACCTTTGCGCCGCGACAGTCCTTAGTCATTTTGATTTAATATAATCAAAAATTATTAGCATATTTATTTTTATGATTTTTAAAGTGTTAATCTACACTGAGAATAGAAAATATTAGCATATTTAATAGTATTAGCATATTTGCTTATTTTTTTGCATTGTCTATGAAGACGGTCATGTAACCAAAACCTACTGGACAAGCTAGGCTTCAAGGTAGGCTTCTCATAGAGTTATGATTTGGGCATAAAGAAGCCATAATATAAACAAAAGAAAAAGTTTTGCTATTGGAAATTTGTAGATATGTTCTAGATAGAAAACAACCAACTTATAACTTTCATTTTATACAAAACGAGAGCATACTTTCGTTATTTTGAATTTGTCAACTTATATTAGTTGTCCATTGACATAAAATTAAGAAATTTTACGAGAAGTAAGAATTTATAGTATGTGTATATAAATAAGAAACCTCAAAATTGCTGTAAAAGCTTAACACGATAAGAAATTATTACAAACTCATATTTGTAGTTTCATATAAAAGGGTAAATGCGACTGCATATTAAAACTTGTCGTATTTTCACGTAATATTTTTTTTAGTAAAATTATTTCAATCAGGAAATCGGTACGGAATTCTTGGTGCGTGAGTACTGCTTGCACTTACTTACTACTACTTACTTAGGTTAGCCTAGTCTTGCAATTTAAATAACTATTACCTAAACTTTATTTATAATATACAATATAAGTAGTATATTTTTCATTTGGCGAAATTAATTGTGCTCAAGTGACACGCTCGATTACCGTGAATAATAAAAGAAAAAGAGCTCAATTACTATATAAATATATAATTCTGGTGTGTAACCAAATAACGATTCAAAAATCATAAATATTACAAAATTTAAAAAAAGCCGCAGGAAGAATTTAAATTAAGCGTTCAAGATATTGATACAAACTAAGCGATGCAAAATAAAGCAAGAGATATACTTACGTAGTGATCGTGATGGGGAATATGATGAGGGATGTGATGTGGGACATGATGTGGGATATGATGAAGTGGTAAATGATGCAAGTGAGGGACATGATGAATAGGCACGGGATGATGTATCGCAACTGGATGATGAGGCCCATCGTGCTTGATTATCTCTTGGTGTGAGACAGCATGGTGATGATGGTGGAATAACCCATTACTGGTCGTTATCAACGTACAGAGTGCTAAGAGCTGTAAAATATATTTATTATTACTTTAATATATTATGAGCAAAAAGAAGATTAAAGCTTCAATTTATGGGACTAGTTCATAGCAAATGGACCAAGAGACATATTTGATAGAAAACATATATATAGCGGGAAGACTTACCTTATACATATTAATAAAATTATTTTAAAACTATTATACAGATTCAGATGAAGTTTTAACTAGAGTCAGAGAAGAAAATGTATGCATAATGCTTGCTACATTAGCTTTTATAGAAGTTATAATAGTGGGAACTCATACAACAAAAATCAATTTCTCATAGTTTACTAATAGTTTTACTGTTATAGCTATGTTGTTACAATTGCCATATACTATGTGTAACATTGATTATCATTTTTTTAACATAATCAAATCTAATATATGTAATCAAATATTTAGCAAGTATATTTAATAATAACTTGTTTATATATACAAGTCTTACCTTGAATATATAGATTAAAATAAAACGTTTAAATATAATTGGGCGTAACTAAATTAATGCTCGCATTAACTATAAACTAACAAAGTTTCTAAAATAGAATATTAAAGTGTAGATGTTCGTGATCGATATTATGAGTATTTGTTTTTGAATATTTGAAGTATATTGTTGTGTTATAAACTATTTACTTTATATAATTATATAAATATTTATTTAAAACACTAACGATATTCATCGGTAAATAAATTTACACTATATCATATCTCATACGAAAAAAGAGGTTACCTAAAAATTCAACACATATTTATATATTGTATATTTAATTGATTATGCTTAAAAGTATAAAACGACATATCTTCGTCTGTGACATTTGCTGTCGTGTGAATGTGAATGGTTATTGTCGCTCCGTAAAAACTTGACAATAGGAAACAGTTCGTAGAAATATGTAAAAAATATTTTGTGCAATAATTTATATTTTTATAGTGTCAAGAATGCGAAATTGTATAAACAGTTGTCTTTCATAATACATGAATATAATTTTAAACTAAAAAATAATAGGTAAATAAACTGATGCTCAAGAGCAACTAACTACTTATCCTATCTCATGGAATCTATATATATTCTAATGTTATATAGAGAACTATCTGTATCTAAAAGAAGAAGAAAGAAGAAGTAAGAAATCAAGAAAAATACAAAACTAGGTCAGCACTCTTCGATATTTCGCGGTATGTACTGTGGTATTACTAATCACAATCACATTCGAATTATTTTGTAAGTATTCCGTGACGTATAAATATATTATTATATTAATATTTAGATTAAATATTTAAAAAAAGAAACTTAAAATATTTAAATACTAAGGAAAAGTTATATACTTTCAACTTATAATTTTTTACACGCTTTACTAAAGTAGCCAGAGTAAATGGAGCCCATAAACGCTACGGTTCCTACATGGCTCTTTCGTCTCGTCCCCAGTCATCACATCTCCTTGTACGCTGCACTCTCAAGTGATTGATTCAATAAAATAATCACATTCATCTTGTTTTTTTGTTTGTTTCATTAGTTAAATAACTCTCATTATCTGTCCACGTTATAAGCCAGTAGTATAATTGTTAATATATGTGAAAATAATCTGCTGTGTATAAATAGTTTTATTTAATTATTGACGTAATAACAATCATTATTTTTGTTAGAGAGTACCTTTACTCGCTTTTGTAACAGCCGTCGCTTTTGCGTACGTTTATGGGTCAATGTCTCTCTATTAGGCAGGCAAAAAACGGTACCAATGTCACTGCGAATGTATATTTTTTGTTACGTAAAATGGAAATGTTATATATTGAAATGTTTGAAGCTTTGTTGGAATGCACTTGTTTAAGTAAACTACACATAAATATAAATTATATATTTTTTAACTTATTTACTAGATTATTATTATTACTTAATTACAACGACATTAACAGCACAATATGGATAACAGAAGTACATAAATAAATAAAACAATAGAGTTAGATGGTTTCTAAAATTAAAAGTAAAAACAGAGGAAAAAATAAATAGTTATTATATGTAAATAAACATGTTTGTACACACAAATGTATGTATGTATGTCTTTTTATATACATACAATTATATATCCTACGATATTTTACAGTCTTTTTAAATTATAAAATAATTTTGCCTGCAAATATTTGTAAGTAAATAACTCTATAATACTATTGCTTGAGCCATAAACAACTGACCGAGTTACATATTTTTTTGAACAATAAGGCATATGAAATGTACAGGAACACGTAGCGTTAATCAAAAGCAATAGGAATACATGTCTCACAATAAAAGACGTGAAGAAATATATTTTCTGCATATTTATGGTATTTTTGATTAATAATATGTTGGTTAAGGGAGAGGTTTAATATATTGGTCGCCGAATATTGAGTTATTTAATTAATTTAATGAGCACATATTTTTTATATATAAATTAACATATAAGACTACTAATTATATTTATATTACTATATAATCCGCAAGTTCTCACGCAAACGAACAGTAAGAATGAAATATGAATACCACAGATACTGTAAAAACTGATTACGAACGCCTATAATCTAACAATTGGTCTCACGCACGATCGGAATCTAAGTACTTGTTCACAATAATTTGTTATATAAATAAGGTGTTAAAAAGTAATTATTATGACATTAATTTTTCTTCTCGCAGTAAAACTTTTTTGAGAAATATTTAGAAAACGTATGTATCAAGCTAAGCATGGAATAATATTTTAAAAATGAATTCTTTTATTTTGAACTATTCTTGATGGTTCCCACAAAAATATTTAAGAAAATCTTAAAAAGAATTATAATGTATTGTTTACGCAATGTTTGCTGGTTTATTAAGGAAGAATGTATACTATACATTTTTGTCTGAATTTAAGATACAAAGCAAATATAACCAGTTATTCTTACTCTCTTTCACTCGGCTGCTTAATTTATAAGCTTTTTTAAATTTTACATAGATAATTTGTTCAATATGCCGTAATGTTACAAAAAAAACTTTTTATTTTTAAAATTACGATTTTCCGATCTACACTAATTATAGGGCAATCACAGAGAATTTACAATATCCATCGTACCAGTTAGGTAGCAGTTACGTATAGCAGTCAAAATTCAGACCATATCAAAATATGATTTAAGTTTCTTTTTTTTTCATTGAATCGTGACTCTTCCCACTGCCACTGCACAGCATTGGCGTCGTGTAGGAATTGTGTAATCTTGTTAACTAATGATCTATTTTAATCTATATTTATCAATAGTTTTTATATAGAGTAAAAAGTTATTTACTAATCGATTATAATGATATTGTGTCCGAGGTTTTATCTTTAAGCGTAGATCGATCGATTGCTTTAAATTGAAGGTCGCTTTGATTCGTTCTTTTTATTAACGTACGCTAACTATAACCTCTCAAATGAAATGAGTAAGCTGTCGGTAGATATTAAAAATATGTTATATTCAGAATTTAGTTAATCTTTAAGCTATCGTAGCGCTGTGAGAGAGCATCTAAAAGTAAACACGATAGTTGTGACTTCGATTCAAGTTCATAGGCATGCAATAATTTCTTTTTTTCAGTTTCTGAAGAGATAAGCAGCCACTTAATACAAATTTAATAGAACTTGGTTGGAGAATTGAATTTCTTTGTACTTAACTTTACTTTGCTAAACCAGGTCAAATTTATTTGGTTTACATACATTAGTTTGTCGATAGATTTTTAATATAAATTAGTTTGTTTGTCAGCTTATTATATTATCATTAGATATTAGCTTTAGTAGCTGGGCTTTCTATTGTATTAATACTCATGTAATTAAATTAATAAAAAAACAGTTAGTAGGTAGTGATAGAGAACGGAGCGGCAAACGCTGCGGTCCATATATCACACACTATATCACACACGTTATTAATGGATTTTTCTATGGTATTATCAGATTTTCCCCTTTGTTCGTATTATAATTCTTACTTTATACTAAATTTCATAATCCCATGTTAACAGATCAGGTCAAATATTCTACAGGATTTTCATACATATGCGCCAAAAAATATTCTTGTATATCTGATATTAATGCTTGACATTTTCAAAAGATTTCTATAAAACGAATATACAGATATACAGACAGCAAAATGACTCGAAAAAATCTATCATAATTTAAGATGAATTTAGCGATAGTGATAGCATTAAGGATAGTGATGACTAATTATGTATCAGTTTTTGCATATAATAAGGTTATGTTTCGTCAAGATTACGACATACCTGTTTTATATTTTCTTTCTTCTTTTCGATTCTTATATTAAGTGTATTTAGTAAATTATGCATAAAGCAAATTACCCAAAATAGAATACTTAGAATATCATACATAATGATAAAAGTATAATAAGATTTATATTTTTAAGACAAAAACCAATAAGATTGAATATGGTTTGCAATTTAGATCGCAAAAAGTGACGTATTAAAAATGTGACTAAAATATATTATTTGAAACACATTTACCTATTTTAAGTTACTTTCTTTTGTTTAATTCATATAATGTCCGAATATAACATATATATAGTAACAAGCACAATTCGCTTTATGACAGTTTCTTAACTTAACCTTTAAGGAATAGAAAATTGGAGGTAATTTGTCAAATAGCGAGTTACCCATCTGACGTTGTTTGTTCCAGTCAAATGTAGTCTTGGGTAATGCTTGTAATGATTGCTTTTAAATTGCCACTACCAATTAGGATACATATTTGGTAGAATATGACCACATAATGTCAATGAGGTCATCTGGATTATTGCTCTGTAGTGTCGAAAATATTATAAATTAAATTTTGTCATTCGTCTATTAAAGTATAAATAATTTCTTTTTTTTATATAATTTAACAGAATTTTTATTGTCAGTTAAGTAAATAGAAATAAAAATTACTGTTTGCTTTACCTACAATTTGATTTATAAATTTCTAGGCCGTAGTGTAACTCGTACGTTAAGAATACGTTTCGTAACTTTGTATTTTTTATACTTTATATTGTAATTATCATTCTCAAACACCAGCACGCAAGCAAGTGTGTCTGTGTAATGACTATGCTAATTATTTTAAGCCACTGTGTAATATAACAATTCAAGGGTAATGTCGGAATAAAACTTCTATTATTTGAATGGACGACTTACGAAATGTACGCGTTGACATGAAAAAATCAAAGTTAATTAAGTCTGCCCAGAACTTAATAATATACTCTACATCTATACTTAAATATCAATCAACGATGTTGCATGCAATGGCCTATTCATAAAGGGTAATTGAAAAGATCAAAAGTAAAAGGACTGAGTACTGATCAGCAAAGTATATTTATTTACAAATCAATATTAAATTCATATCAATCGTTATTATATACACTAATAAATATCACAATTTACAATCATTCATCACGAACATATCCTTATTTAATGCTAGAGTCGTTTAGTAATGGAGACCATGATGTCCATGAGCGAGGGAACCGACGGCGATGTGCGCGTAGGGGGCGGCGTGGACGATGGGGGCAGCGTGAACCACTGGGGCGTGGACGACGGGGGCGGGGTGATGTCCCACAGATTTGTGGACTACAGCGTTGAAACTGCAAAAAATATATTCGGTAAATCATTTGCCATCATATCTCTAAATATTTTTTAAAAATTTTCACTTAAGAAAGGCACTTTGTATTAATTATATTATTAAGCTTACCCGTGGTGGTCATCAGCGGTGTATTCTACCTTGCGCACGGAACCGTCGGGTTCAACAAGGGAGTAGCTTCCGTGCACGGCGCCACCGTCGCGGATCTCGTGTTGGGACTTGTGGTCACCAGTGTGGGGGTCAGCCACGGAGTAAGAGAAATCGTATTTGGGGTGAGACTGTAATTATTACAATGCTATATAAATACAAAATGTAATATTGAAATGTAGATTTCCTAATTTGGGTCAAATTAAAGCAGTAAGTAATAAAACGATAATATAAGTAAGGCATATACTACATACTTGTGTAAATTATTGACATGATATTTGTTAAAAAAATAAAATATAATATTTGCTACAATCTGTTATGTGAATTACTTTTCAGTACTTACGTATTCATGGGCGAGAGCGATGGGTGCGTGTACTACAGGGGCGGCATGTACGGCGTGGACTACGGGAGCGTGGACAACAGGAGCGGCATGGATCAATGGAGCAGAAGCGTAGTGAACGGGGGAGTCATGGCGGATGATGCTTTGGGAAGACACAGCCGCGGCGTGGTGAAGAGGAAGAATGCCTGCGTTGACAGCGGCCAACACGGCGCTCAGGGCTACGATCTATGGAATTAATAAAATTTAATTAATTATATCAATATTATAAAAGCGCTTATGTAGCAACTTAAAAAGCTCAACTTACTTTAGAGAACATTTTGCTGTTGTTAGCCAAGTATGTGACTGATACCATTATCGGGTATGGTTAGACTTTTATATGAAATGCAAAACGGAGGTTTAGTCCTTAAGTGGTGGGGCTTGCGGTCATTTCAGTTCCGTAACTTTGACACAGCGAGGTCGTTGTTGCTACCGTAATCATTTACTCCCTCACTGTCACCCCGCAGCGCAGCCAGTTTATCTACGCATATCGCTATTGCGTTATATACAAATTAAATATTACAGTAGTAAACGTAGTAAATTGAAATATTTTGCGTTCTAATTAAAAGTGAATGTATTTATAATTAAATACTGACTATATTTTCATAAAAAAATATTAAAAAATATTACAGTTATTACTAAAGTAGATTTTTTGTTTATATAAATTAAGTAAATTATCAAAATCGAACCTATTTATATTAACATATAACGTATAAATATTCAATGTGTGTGAAAAGTTATTTAAAACGTGAACTGAAAAACGCGTGTCTAAATCTTTGAAGACCAGTAGCATTACGCGTTGAAATCAACCTTAATCTGATAGATCATCAAAATGAGCGTGGCATGTAACACATTAGTTTTTTTAATGTCTTAATATAACACGTGTTCTGTTACGCCCAGTGAGTATTGTATGACTTGTAAAGTGCTCAACTGGTCATTTATTTCCAGCTACTTCTGTAAATGGGCTATCTTAATATATAATTATGTATGACTAAACTAATAACTGTATGACTAAACCTTATCGTCCAAAATTTCATTTCATAATGAAATAATTAAAAAGTGAACTCGCTAAATGAAAATGCATTAATAAAAAAGCATAAAAATTCTTAGTGTAGTTGATAAAGTTTTAAAAATAATAAATAATGATTCTTGTATATAATATAGATAATTCTTTTATCAATTCACGAACCATAAACGTTGTTCATAACTTACAAAAATGAAAGAACATTTTTTCCAGCAATATATTATAATAAAACTAAAATGTTAAAGCAAATTATAATTTTCGCACCACGCAACGTCGCAGTTTGCTTTACCAGAGGGGAGATTGAGATAATTAATTCTATCGATTGGGGCACGAACTCACAACCTTTACAGACACTGTCCTAATATGTCATCTTAATCACTTAGTCTCGTATAAGGCTATATCTATCTATAAAAAATTAATACATAAAATACAATTGTATATTTGCACATACACGTATATATCAAGTTTAATTTTATATATTAAAAGTACGTAGCTTACAATATTTATTATTATCTGTTTCTAGTTTTACATAATAGGTTTCCCATCTTTATCATTATTATAAGCTTTTTCTTGCATTTCATTACAACCTGTGTTTCACGAAAATATATTATGAAAATATTCATATGTATATTTTGTGTAATATTCTGCATATATGAATCATATCCATATATATTTTTATATTATACCCTATAGTTTAATTATAAAAAGCTACGACATTTAGCAATATAGGTACATAAAATATGTATATTTAATATCAATGAATCACAATACTAACGAATTGTGTAATATTACTATCAAATGCCCTGTGACATCGACCACACGGCGGTCACCCACCAACATACCTGAACCAATATTGTGTATTTGATTTCTTGACTTATGTTCGTAACACGATCGGGGACTTGATACAAATGAAATGAAGCAATTACATACATGAATGACTAATAAATCTGATTGTTTATTAATGTACATCTACATTTATTGTTTCCATGCTATTTCGTAATGCCTTGCCAATTGTCAATATATATATATATATATATATATATATATATATATATATATATATATATATATATATATATATATATATATATATATATATATATATATATATATATATATATATATATATATAATATGTAAACATGAATTGTCCGTTTTCATCTCATTATCTACGCTAGTTTAGCTTTGCGGATATTATACGTTACGTTTGGAAGGAAGTTGCACGATCTTATTCAACTCAATCAATTTAAAAATTAAATTCACACGAATAAATAAATTAATTTCTCATGACATTGCCTATAAAAATTATTGGGAAATATCCCGATTAGGGCCGATTGTGGAGTTCAAGAAAGAGAAACATTATGATCATGAAAGTGGTATTCTTTTCAATGTGCGAAACAAAAATTAGCAAAATATATACTTAATTTTTTTCCTGAGTTTATTAGAAATTTGAACTAAAGTATAAAAAAACCTTATTAAAAGCTATACCTATTACGTATATACAAAATTAAAAATAAGTCTTGCTTTGTATTCCGTCTTAAATATTAAATAAATTTCGTTGTAAGATTATAGTTTGCGGTTAGGAGGTCAATCACCGTCAATCAACTACCTATATTGACCATGAGAAAAAAAGATTAATATCAATCCTTGCTTTTTGTTCCAAACGCGCCATTTATTTCGTAGGTACCACAAATTGTTAAATTACTATCTATATTTAGCTTGTCACGACATAATGGTAACATAATAAATGAAGTGTGTAATCAAATTGGTTTATGTCTTTTGTACATATTGATCGATTTATGATTCACTTTAATTGCGTCTTACTATGAGCTTTTAGTAAACATTTACGTACAATTAGTGTTCTTTAACAACATATTTATTAGTGTTGTTATAATAAAGGCGTATAAATTAAATTTTCTTTTTTAGCTTTACATTTTATAACGTAAAGTAGATAAAGAAAAGCTTTCTTTATCTACTTTCTTTAGCGACTCTTGCATAGAATAAGGTTATATGTCATTATAAAACTGTTTTTTTTTTTCATTTTAATCAGTTAAGTTAATTTATATATTGAATTTCGTTTCTTCGCAGCTACATAAAATTGTTATTTTTAGGGTTCCGTACAAAAATAAAAAACGGAACCCTTATAGAATCACTCGTGTTCCTGTCCGTCCGTCTATCACAGTCAATTTTCTCTGAATCTACTAGACCGAATCAGGTGAAATATGGCAGGATGGTGTACCCGAACACAGATGTGTAACGTAAAAAATATTTTTTTGAAATAAGGATAATTTTCGGGGGATAGATTAGGTAATTAAGAAAAATAAGCGAACCTTACTGAGTCATAAATCAAATGAAAGGGCTTGTTATCAGGATCTCGAATATATTTTTTTTAATTTTTTAAAATAAATAGTTTCAATGATATTCATGAAAAAAGCCGAAAATTGACCATTCCCCCCCCTAATCTCCGAAACTACTGGGCTGAAAAATTTGAAAAAATTACTGAATATAGTTTATGGCTTGTAGGTTACAGGAAAACCTATAAGGATTTCATAAATTGAAAATAAAATGGTAAATTCGATAAAAAATGTTTTTAGGGAAACACCGTTTTCAGGGGAAATATTTCACTATATTGTGTACGGAACTCTTTCCACGCGAGTTCAACTCGCCTTTGATCGGTTTTTTATTTAAGTTATCATAAAACAAGTAAAGTACCTTATTCTATGCATAAATCATAATGGAAAGACCCTCTTCTCCTCTCTTCACAATGAAAGCAAAGAAATGAGAACAATATTATGTAAGAAAAGATATAATAATATAATTTAGGTTTATGTTTTGCTTATTCTATAGTTACGATTATGACACAATTTTAGTATGTAGCCTGTTGAACAGGTTGGTTACAAGGCATGGGCATAAATGGTAGCAGAGAAATTGAGAAATAAGAATAAGAATATGTGATTTCCAAATCTGGATTTATCCATGATTTTATGTTAGAAATGCTGTAGTACAAGTATTTTATTGTCAAAAAAAATCATGAATAACATTTTCCGTGACGTATTAGTAGTTTCTACAAAAAAAAATAAAATTATTGAATAATTTGAGTGAAAATCAGATTGAGATAACTCTGAAGGTACAGTGTGTGACATTGAAGTCATACAGTACGTTATATGTATCTAATATATTAATATAATTTATTTCATTTTATAAAAAAAAAAACACCATTTTAGAAACATCTTTTCTTTGTTAGTAATAACATTGTGTTGCCATATGACTTACTGACTAACAGTGTATAATAGTGAAAGGAAATTGTAATTAGCACTATTACACTATTAAGAACTTGAGAGGTTATTGTGGACAACAGTGATCTATAAAAACGGTTGTTGTAGGTTTCCCACCCGGGAAGTAAATTATTTGAATTTCACCGCAAGAAGTTTGGATGCAAAGCAAATACAAATGTGTCTTCTCTACTATGTGCCGGAATAATATAACAATAGTATTTTTAATATTGAATCTGTCAAGCATAATTAAGTATAATTTTTGATCATATTTAATATAATCAAATTTCAAATTAAATAAAATGGTAAATAATAAATTTCATTTTATTCTCTTTTCCTATCTCGTAGTATAAAAAATATTTGTTTATTAAGACTGAATGTGGGTGAAAATTTAGGTAAGCACCTTAAAATCTTTAGTACGTACTTAAAACTTCAACTTCTTTACGTAAATCGTACACAATATATTTTTTTTAAATGTTTATGTTTATAAACTTGTAGTAAAAAACTTGTTTAATACTAGTTAACTTGTTTAATTCTTATCTCAGCAAAATTTTTGATGCATGCGCTTTCAGAAAACTACTACACAACACAAGACCAACTCTTAATTGATAACAGTGTCACTGCAGCGTGATATGCAAATAGTATTACAATATCATATGATTAAGTAGAACCAAAATTAATTTTATGTGCAATACTTGTCGCTGTAAATAACAAGCAAGTGCTGAAGTTTCGACAGTGAATGTTAAAGATTTATCAATTAGATTGCTTTTCGCAACTTAAATATTTCAAACCTGTTCTAGAATAAAAGTTTTTAAAAGCTTTGTCTTGATATATGCTTAGATATGTACAAAACGATTATAAAATTAGTATAATTTTTTTCGTAGTATAGTTTTTTAAGTGGTAACTGAAAAGATATTCTATCTTACCTATATTTGTATTTTTTATTAAAGTACGGACAGACAAATTATTGATAAAAGTCATTTTGAATATATGTTTATTTGTTAAATTGGTATATAAAAAATAATCACAGCAAAATATAATATTATATAATTTTTTGGCATCATTGGTTGATTTTCATATTAGTAATGATGGTACTGGGCAGAGTAGACGTGATGGCTGGGTCCAGAGTTTTGAACGACCGCGTTAAAACTGAAAATTATAAACATTTCAATATTACAGATAATAGTTCTATAATGTTAATCTATTAGCTTGAACTGATTTTAAGAATTTCTTTACATATGAAATGTATATCGTACAAATTATAAATACTTTAGATATGATATTATTTTAGATACGAGTAGGTACTAATTAGAGCCACAAAGAGTTAGTTAGAGACAAATAAAAATAAAAATATTTAATCTCCCCCAGTGGGATTTGAACTCACGAACTGTTGCGTTTACATGCAAATATGATAGTAATAGAAACACAACTAGGGCAACCCAGGTGGACTTGTATGATTCACTCATAGAAACATCAAAACTCGTTTAAGCCAGTCAACTTTTGCTGAGATACTTTAGTAGTCAACATAGAGGTCAATTGAGGTTGTTACTCGATTGATGAAGCTCAAAATACCGGTTAGACTACCATGTGATTTTACATATGTGACGTCATATCGTACATCTGAGAACAGCTGGTAAAGCTTACTATATAAGCAATATAAAAGATTGAATTAGTCGTGTAAATTTTCATATTATTAATTATTTCATATTTTGTTTTTAGATAAATTATAAAATATGTATCGCTTATCGCTTGTCTCTAGTAAAAATATGCATGAATATATTACCCATTATGGTCATCGGCAGAGTAAGATACTTTTCTGAAAGAGCCATCAGGCTGGAGTAAAGAATATTCGCCTTTGACTACATCTCCATCACGGGCCTCGTGTTGAGCCTTGTGGTCACCAGTGTTGGGATCTTCGACTGAGTATGAGTATTGGTATTTTGGGTGAGACTGTAATGTAAAAAAGATGTAAGTATAACAGCAAAATCAGATAATTAAATGAATGGTGATCAAATTATCAACGTTATACATAATCCATTTATTCATCTATCAATTTTTGAATGAAATGAATTTGAGTATTTTATTCTACTACTACATAAGCAGGTTTACTTACGTAGTAGCCTTTGGTAGCGTAGCGGTTACCATACTGAGCAGAATGGGATAACGATAAAATATTAGCGTGGGATGTTGCATGCGCGAAGGGTGCACCACCAAGAGAGGCTGAATAGGCTAAAGAACCGGCTTGGGCTAGAGGACCATAGCCTAAAGCAGGTCTTGGAGCCAAAGGAGCACTGTAGGAAAATGGAGATACTGCAGTCAAAGGCCCACTGTTAGCTAAAGAATTTATCGATGCCAAAGACGTCACATGCCCTAGAGAAGCTGGTTGGGCTAACGGTGCCAAATGTCCTAAAGAAGCTGCATGATTTAGGGAAGCTGAATGTGCAAAAGGAGCCGCAGGAGCTAAGGGAGCTTTATGAGCAAGTCCTGCTGAGTAGTCTAGAGCAGCTAATGGAGCTGAATTAGAAAGAGGGGAACCATATCCAAGAGCTCCCGTGCCTATAGGAGCACCATATCCAAGGGGAGCGGGGTAGAGAGAATTGGCGACGTGCCCGGCAGCTTGCTTTAATGAATTATATTGAGGAGATGGGGACCAACCACCATGGCCCAAGCCACCAGCTTGCGCGACTGCCACAATAGCTCCAATGATAAAGATCTGGAAAACAATAAATATTGTATAATTTCACACAACAAGAGATTAATGTGATTTTATTTTAGTATTATAGTTCGCTTACATTTGAAAACATTTTTTATTCTGTTTCTAATCCGTAACTGACATGTTTGTGATAAGTATTCGTGGGTTTTATAAGAATTTACAACTCCGGTGGGGCGCCGAAAACGCTTCGTGGTACATCCATGTGACAGCAAGGCCATCGCGCTTTGTCTTCACAATTCTCTCATTACACACAAGACTCACCAAAGAATAGTTACTTAACAATATTCTCAGTGAACTGTATCTCATTATGCTGGGGTCAGTGTAGGCTGTGATAAGGTAAAGAAAACAGTTATTTTGTTTGGCAGTGTAAAGTACATGTTAGAATGAGGAATAGGTTTCGTAAATGTCGAGTTCACACATGTTAGGAATGTGTATCAATGACATGGAACCATATCTACCTCATACCTGAAAAAGAGTGACACATTGCGATAATTTTCTGTGACATATAGTAAATAGCGCTAGGTTATAAATCTTATCATTAACTTTTATAGTTTTGTTTGGAATGTTCCTTATCTGTTTGAGCTGTCTGTTATTAACGTAACTAGGAAAAGAAATTTATGTTATAGGTTCCTGTATGAAATTTCATATTTAACAAGTTATTTTATCAAGTAAGATTTAAAAATAGTTTTTTATAAACTATGGTAATTTTGTGTTAAAACGTTTAAAATATTAGAATATAGGTACAATCGTTGACAAAGTAACTGTTGTGTATAGTGCAGTTCAGTAAATATCGGTTCAGTAAATATAATATATATGCTATCGGCAATGTTCAATGTTTCAATGTTAACTCATATCACCATATCATGTACATGACACCATAATTTAACAATTAAACACAATAGAAATACAGATAATTAAGAAACTTAGACCCGTTTGATTAATCTCACGGCTCACTTTTACGTCATGGTACATAAAATCTGAGTTAATAGTTTCTTAATTACTATCTTTACTATTTATCTCTTGGTCAAGAACATCTCAGCTATTTGCCTACTTCCAAAAACATTACTTAAATTGTAAAAGGATACGAAATACGATGAAGGAGTAATTAATAATAACTAACGTATTTCTATGTAATGTAAAAATATGCTTTATTCTTTAAAGCAATTATTTTTTCATTCACAAAATTTTTTCTTTGAGCTTTATTTCATTTCTAAGCTTGAATATTGAGAGCGTCGTCGGCAAAATAGGACACTGTTACAAGCTGAAATTTTCACAAATGATGTATATCTTTTTTTAAACGTTCTTTTTTCGTATTTTTCGTTCTCGTTTGAATATTTACTTGTATTATTATTATTATTTCAAAATAAATAATTAAATAATAGTAAAGTAATAGATATTAAAAGGGGCTCCTATACAGCAAATGCCATTTATTTGCGATATTTTCAAGCTAACCACAGAAAAATCTACATACTACTACTATAACATATGCAGTTAATTTCATACAAAATGAATAATTACTACCGCAAATATAATTTATTTTTATTTTTGTAATATTTTCTCCGTGTAATATCAGGGAATTGGTACGAAATCCTCGGTGTGCGATTACCGCTCGCAATTAGCTTCATTTTTATAGATTCCTGATTTGACAAGAAAATGTGTGATATTAAGTTTAGTCATTCGTCACGTAAAATTTCGAATTTTAAGTGGAAAATGTTTTAACTCTAAGTTCTTTCCGTCTGTCCTCCTCTACTCGGGATAAATTGTGAAGTAAAAAATAATTATATAGTATGAATATTATTGTCTTCAACGGTGAAATGAATGTAAATTAAACAAATATCTAATTATATAGATACATATTATACTTGAAAAATGAAAAATATTATCATTAATAGTTCTCAAAGTTAAGTACATCGTTATAGTGATGGGTCAAACCTGTATAGCCGCAACTTTCGATTTATTTGTGTATTCTATTTCGATTTATTTGTGTATTAATATTATAATATTGTCGTCATTAAATTTTTAAATCGGTAATGTACATAGATCATTTAACGATTTTAAGGTTCTAAGTCCACTTGGCCCTAATTTTATAACCGCTCGTGACGGAATTGCGTGAAAGCCATCACGATTTACGATAATACTAACATGGAGGATTTAGGTATTGTGGTCGATTAATCAAACGTGCCTAAGGAAATTACTAACCATAAACAATTAAAAGTCATAAATTTATTAAATTTAAATTAATGAAAAATTTAAATATTTTATTACATTTCGTATACTATAGACTTAACTCTTCGTAGCTTTTTTACTTTCGTTCGTTCGTTGGTTCTCTATATTGTTTTTATGGTTTAAACTTTAGTAAAGTTCCGATTAGCATTTATAAATTTTTATTGTTAGATTTGCGACTCGCCTACGGCTTCGTCCACTTGAGTTAGATAAATATTTATCTAACTATATTTTTTTTACTTTACGTAAAATATGTTCTAAGATCTTTGATATATATATATATATATATATATATATATATATATATATATATATATATATATATATATATATATATATATATATATATATATATATATATATATATATATATATACGTACGTGTTATACGTAGCAAATAATCACTTCACAATCCAAACGATTAGCGCAGAGAAAAGTATTGAATATAGAGTTCAATCAACAGCGAGATTGATGATTTTTAGTTTTCAGGTGTGAATAGAAAGAAAGTCGTCTCCTCGTAGTGATAAAATGCCAAAAATTAAAATTTCGTTTTTTTAGTAATATTTTAGTATGTTATTTTTTATGAAATATATTTCGAATTTTGCAATATTATTGATTTTTCAAAAATGTATTAAAAGCTTGTATATATGTACTGTATTTATAAGATAATTCGAGTAATACTCGCGCCAAGAGGTTACCGTGCTCGTTACATGACTGTAGGAATTTCTTTGAGGAAAATATTTGATAATGACATCTTTCTATATTAAGTTATCAAATTAAGGCGTTTTTCAATTCGAAAAATTGCCTTTTTTAGGCTGTCACACTAGGTTTGCCCCTAAAAAAGACAAGCTTAAGCTTGCGTTTAACGTTTGTTTATTTCGTATGAAACGAAATGTTTGCTATAATTTCTTTGTGGAATTGGTTGTACTATACATTGTATTTTATTTCATTTGTAAGTTTTGATTACGCGGTGATTTTCATACGCGGAAAGATTAATCATAAACGCTAATATTTCTTGATGGCCTTGACTTAGATATTTTTAGTAGTGTTTGGGGAATTCATTTACTTGATGTGAATTAAAGTTTGATTTTTCTATGTGATTTGGAGAACCTGACAGGCGACAGACATATAGACATTTTGATATCTCTATGAAAATTATATTATGAATTTTCCGTTTTTACTTTTGAGGTACGGAACCTTCAATGTATAGTTTAAACACCATGCACTTGTGTCGTAAATACGAGTAGTCGGAATAAGATGAAAATTTATTTAAAAATAATCATCCAGAACTTTTTACCTCTAAAGTCAATGTGATAGTACAATAATAGGTAGACTTGGTCCTTGGTAATTGAAATTTAACTATTGTTACCGTTAACGTATTTATATAAATTATTAAAATAAACATATAAAAAAATTATTACATAACATTTTTATTGTTTTAAGCAAACTCTCACAAACAACCACCAAGCGAAGATGATAAAAAAGGTAGATTCTTTCAAAAATTATAGATTTTATTGTATGTTCATTAAAATATTGATAAATTTAGAATAAATTGTGATGTTCACAATGTTAATACGAGAAATAAGTATAAACTTGCTATGCCCACCACTAGGCTCCATAAAATAGGTAACTCCTTCCTATGTAATTGTGTCCGTTTCTAGAATAAACTGCCTAAAGAAGTATTTGATCTCTCGTTAAACAAATTTGAAATCTTTATAAAACGAAAATTAATTAGTAAATCCTATTATAGTGTTAAGGATTACATTAATGATAAAACGGCATGAAATTAAAGAATTGGTCATAAATTAGAATGACGTTTGTGAAGTGATCACAATAGGTTTAGGGAAACCTGGTTGAGTTTGTTGTGGGCTCCTCTCACGAGGTCGCGCTTGGAACAAGGGTTCCTTAACTTTAGTTTTAAGTCGTGAAGTGTGTAGATTTCACACGGGCTTAATTCGATATTTATTATCGAATTGGGCTCCTCTGACACTCTTCCGTTCGCTCTATCTGACGTAACCATGTGATCATCTTATTGAGTATAAGTGGAAAAGTTATAAATAAATAAATAAATGTAATAGAGAAAAATATTCCTTCAAAAATTAAAAAAAAGAAAAAAAAAGCTTCAATATTCGACTTTATTTAAATTCACACAGTATCTATTCCATGAATCTTGCGTATTGCGTATGCATATTGCGTATATGGTGCTTAAGATCATTTTCGTTTTAGTCTTAAATCGTTAATAACCGTAATTTATATTATGTTGAAATTTACTACAACGATGTGGTATAAATATGATGTTTGTATAACTGTCACAAGCTTTGCACCTTGATGAATTTACTTAAAAATAATAGATTGACCTTTCTAAATAAATGTCCTTTTAAACAATTGTTAACTTTTGAAGTGGTGGGTATCAATCGGAACAGCTACACGTACAATATAGGTTTTATATAATTAATTTAGTATCAAACAATTAAATAAATCAATTTTTGATTTCGTCCTATGTTTAAATGAGTGAAAACAAGAAAGAATATTAATAAACGTTTACTTATTATGGATTACGAGGACAGTCAACTTTGCGTCCAAAGTTCTCAGGTAGTGCAAGGTAGTGGAAACCATAAAAAAGTTATTTTTCTACGCTTTTGGTGTACCTATTTATTGTAATTTGTAAAATATCACGTGCAAAAAACGTTCTGTAACCATTCAAACAATATAAACATGTACGAAAATAGACGCTTCACGCTTTATCCCGCACATGGCAGGGTAGGCAGAGGGAACTGCAGGGACCGTGGGAAGTGCTAGTGTTAAGACACTCCGTTGCTTAGTCCCTGCTTTCTCCGTCCCCGCTTTCCGCCTATTTCGAGGCATTGCGTGTTGAGTGGCGGAACTCAACGCCGCGCTTTGCCTAGTTTGCCAGAGCGAAGAAAATCGAAATAGAAAAATCCATCTTCTCCGACAGGGGATCGAACCCAGAAACCGTAGCATTACAGGCCTTGGAAAATATAAAAAAAATAATTCAGTTGTAATGATGATATTATTGTCATAAGGCAGAAAAATAAATTAACAATAAAGAAGAATGCTCAAGTCGTTCGGGCACGTCGAAGGTGAATGAATGGTGAAATGTGGAAATGAAGAATTTTTACAATTTAAAAATTTAAGCAACCCTCAAATTTGCCTAAGAGAGGTAAGGAGGAACCTCTCTACGTCTTTTACGCAAATTGACTTCGCCTTCGAAAGTATAGCATCAAAGATACTGGAGGTACTGGAGGTAACAGCGATTAGCGCTCCGTTCTGTATTATTACTTTTTTAGGTTTAAAGCGTGAAATGTTTGTATCAAATTTTTATAGTGTTACTTATATAATTAGAGGCTCGTTTTAAATATCACTCGAAGTACAAAGTAAAATATGTATGTATGTATGACGTAAAAAAGTTTATTGCTTGAAAATAGGGTAAAGCATCTTTAGTAATAATTATCAACCGTAGCAGTTTTTACATGAGTAAAGACGAATCTGAATCATGAATCTCAGTGGTGAAGGATTTAAAATCCTGCCACCCTATGAATTGCTATTTGTAGGGAAGCAAGAGTCCACTTTATCTAATAAACACTACGATTTTCTAAAAATATAGATATTTTTACCACAAATTACCACTTTGCTAAATATTGTGTTTGTATTTAATATTGATGAATGATTAACATCGATTTTGGTCGTGAGTTTTTATAGCTGGTACATTAGTCTATGGGCATGTGTATTTCGCTCTGGTAACAATACAATTAAGGCCACAAAAATAATTACGGAAACACAGTGCAGGTACTCACTATAATCCTGATAGTTGTGAGTTTTATTTCACTCAGTGGAACGATGATTTAATTACTGTTATCTGAAAAGGAAAATGGCATCGAGCTCTACCACTTAATACGCAGTGGGTATATGCTACACTGCAGCATTTTTCTACTAATTAATTTTCTTTTTCTATAAAAATTCATAATAGAAATCAATAAAATGTATAAAACATAATTAATATTATATTATATATATTATGTACACAATGTATTAATACATCAACATAATAATTTAATTAGTAATGAAATTTTGTATAGAGATATCAGAATGCCTGCAATAGTTTATAATATAAACAAATGGATTATTTTCGTTTAAATGATTGAGTATCAAGAATATTTAGTTAAAATAGACTAGGTACTACTATTGTGGTTTCGGTTTTACTAAGTAATGTAATCTATTCCATTTGAATTTTTATGCGAGGCCTACATGATTCAATGCAAAAACTTTCTTATTTTGGATGGTAATGTTGCTTTCACAAATATGTGAGTATGTGACATAACCTTATATGTAAATTTAAAAGTCCATATATGTAAAAAATATATAGATTTGTCTTAAATTACATTATATATTTTGTTTATTTTTTAATTGAAATAAATAACGGCACCTTGCAATAAGCACATGTATGTGTTATAGGTTTTGATTCTGTACATTAAATGTAATGGATCATAAAAATTAAACCAAATTCGGAAATATAATTACAAATATAGTAAATATTTTTAATTGAATTACCACTCGAAAATTATAAAAGTACATATTACATATACCGAGTAAGGTGCTTTTGTCTTACCAGTTACACAATTGCACCTTGATTAATAAAAGTTTAATTTGAATTTTTCGTTAGTAATTATACGAGTAGGTAACTTTTTCTTTTAAGGTGTCAATATATTTTATTAACTGACCTATGTTCTATATTGGTATGCCCCACTTGTTCTCTTTGTTAGTGTTATATGATATAAAAACCACTGCTAAAGTAGTATTGACATCAATCACTGACCAACGACGCCCATTACAACAGCACAATGTTCGCTAAAGTTAGTTGGTCAAATATTTTGTATTTAAATATTTCATATTTTTAATATTTATCATTTATGAATAAAAATTGTTTTATAATTCTTTAAATTTATCAAAAAATATTTTTAAGGTTTAATAATTAGAAAATAATGAGTGAAAATTGTTCATATACTACTAATATATTTTACCCTTCTACGCGAATATAAATTTCCCTAATCAAAAGGCATTTTATCAACAGGTTGCAATTTTTGGAATCTTAGTTGCTGCGGCCAATGCTGGTCTCTTACATGGACATGGCCACGCTGTCTCATCTCAAAGTATCGTGCGTCACGATGAGGGACACATCGCTCCCTTGGCTTACGCTGCGCCTTTGATACACTATGCCTCTGCCGTCTACGCTCCTGCTGCTTACGCTGGACATGACGAATACGTAAGATTATTAAATCTTTTACTTTTTTTTTATTAAATAAATAATTTCTTTTTATTTAATTTCTTTTAATTAGGTTTCAATATTAACTTTTTTCCTGCAATTTACAGGCCTACCCCAAATATGACTTCGCGTACTCAGTAGCTGACCCCCACACCGGCGACCACAAGTCCCAGCACGAGAGCCGCGACGGTGACGCCGTACACGGATACTACTCTCTGGTCCAACCTGATGGTTCCGTACGGAAAGTTGAATACTCCGCTGATGACCATAGCGGGTAAAAATAATAGTTTATTAGTGATTTCTAAAGATATTACTCTTATTATTTTCTTCTTAGTATTTCGTTGTAAATTAAAAGTAAGCCCTAGTTTTTAAAATATTAATTTATAAAAATAATCATAAAAATATTAATCCCTACCTAATGTTAATATGATACATTTTTTTATAGATTCAATGCCATCGTACACAACTCTGCCCCGTCAGTTCACCCTCAGCCAGCCTACTACCACCACTACTGATTCAAACCAAAGCTATTAAATTGTATATGTAAAATGATATGACGAACTATTTATTAAATGATAATATAAACTAATTCTTTCTCTTATTTCTAATATTGTGCTACGACCGATCGATCGATAGTAATGTTACGTTCAAAACATTACATCTGAGTTATATGAAGCCAAAAGGTATAACGTCTGAGCTCTCGATCAAGCCTCCTGGAAATTATCAAGACTTAAATGAGTGGCGTATCTATTCAAGTTCCACTTGCAGTACGAGAATTGTACTAGTGTGATATTCCAAGTAGTATTTGTCTTATTTGAATCTTTTACAAAACCGAGCAATTGTATGCACATGTTAAGCGCTCTTTCTTATACGTAAATTTTATTCTCATAAACAAACGTTCAAATGATGTTCAAATGATGTTGAGATCTTCAAATTTGATTTATTAACAGTCAAATTAACGATTACCTTATTTTTTTCCTGACTGTTACGTCAAATATAAATATTGTATAAATAATAAATGGTCTACGTTAATTATCCCAAAATTTCTAATTTAACTAATTTTAACTAATAAATGTAATTTGTTTATAAACTTATATTAAGAGCTATTTGTATTTTTATGTGTAACTGCCGTGGAGGGGCTGGAAATTGAAATATACAAGAGTAATTTTTGGATTTCTTGTTACGATTATAGGCCTCGTCGTTTATACCTCAACTAATGTACTACTGTAAAGCACGCTTTATAACTATAGTTAAAAAAGATGAATATGATAAATAATAAGAAATGAGAACCATGCTCAGTTCTATAAGATATTCATTAGTGTACTCTTTCAACGAATTAAAAAAATGTATTTGTACTACCAAGTTATGCAGACAGATAGAGATATGGACCTCCAAAGAAAAATGTGCGAACTTTTTTCGTTTAGGTAGGCATACTTATTATCCTTATAAATAATATTGAAAAGGTCGGATGACACAAAAGTGTAGAATTGGTGATTGCTTTGACATTATTCAAATACAGGCTGAGCGGTTTCAATACGATTATTTAAACTTTTTGCCACTACTATAGATCTAGGGAAAGTATTTCACAACTACAGTACAAGAGGCATAAAATCTATACTTATCAATTCTCTTAAATTTATCACCAGTTGTACGGTAGAATTGATCATTGTTTTACTTATTTTTCTTATTATTTCTTTTTACAATGGAAATCATTTTAAAAGCCGTCAATGATGTTCGCTTAATTTGCTTATTTAAATTGTCAGGTATAATTTAATATTTTGCAAATGAGTATATGTTAAAAATATTATACCCTTCGTAATAACTTATCCAATCCAATCCAATTTTGGTTATTTATTAGTTTCAAAAACTGTCATCGTAATTAAAATACTTGCTTTACTTAACGAAATGTATCATAAAAATATAGAAAGTTTATATTTACATAAATGACATGTGTTTACAAAATAAAAATGGTAGACGAATAGAATTTTACGATTATGTGTCGTAGGAATTTGAGACCTTTTAATTCTTTCCAAAGAAATATCAAAATTTTGCGTTGAGTTAAGTGAATATTATTGAATATTAGACTGGTTAATATTGATAAAATTGACATTGGCGCAAAAAATAAAACATTAATACGTACTGTGTCTCGGCTAATAATAATCAGAGCATGATATGATTTGAAGAAGTCCTTGCAAAATTTTATTTTATTTAAAGTGATTCATTTTTGTCCTATGAAATAAAAGGGCATCGTACAGCAAAATAAAATAAATATTTGATTTTTGAAATTTATTAAATTACTTATGTATTATTTTTTGTATCACTGAATAGAAAATATATATAAAAAATAATTATTTTTAATTAGTAGTGGCCAGCATAGGCAGGTTGTGGGTGGATTGAAGGCGCAGAATTGTGGACCACTGCGTTAAATCTGAAAAAATTAAATATTGTAAATACTAAATATCAAAAAAACAAGAACTATTGAAATACAAAGAGTAGAAATACTTAGTAAAACGATACGGTAAATGTTTGTTAATAAAACATAGTTCAATTATAGAATATTACCCATTATGATCATCAGCAGAGTATTCAACTTTGCGTACGGAACCATCAGGTTGGACCAGAGAGTAGTATCCGTGCACGGCGTCACCGTCGCGGCTCTCGTGCTGGGACTTATGGTCGCCGGTGTGGGGGTCAGCTACTGAGTATGCGAAGTCGTATTTTGGGTACGCCTGTTAAGATTTTTGATTAAAGTAATGAGTATTAAATGATTCCGTGTTTATAATTTGTTTATATTTCGAGGGCGCGGGTTCGAGTCCCGATGCGTTCAAATTTTTATATGTTTTCTTTAAGTATTTTTTCTATCCTCAGTGTGGATTAACACTTTAAAAAAATCATAAAAATTGTTTATATTTATTTTCTTTTTTTAAATAAGCACTATTAATAACTAAATTTCAGTTGCTAAGAGTGTTCATTTCTGACCAATACAAATAGACATTAAATTTAATATATTTTGTATTGTACTTACATGTTCATCGTGACCTTCATAATGTCCAGCATAAGCGAGAGGAGCGGCATAAGCTGCAGGGGCAGCGTAGTGGGCCAGAGGAGCTGCTTGGACTAAGGGTACGGCATAGTGAGCAGGTGCCGCGATGTGTCCAAGAGCCAAGCCTTCATCATGGCGAACTATGCTTTGTGACGAAACTGCATGGCCTGGGTAGTAGCCTGCGTTGGCTGCTGCGAAGAGGGCTCCGAAAGCTACGATCTTTAATTCGAAAATAATATTATTATTATCAAATACATAAAATATATAATAACAAATTTATTTCTAAATTGTAATATAATTATAGCCTCAATTGCGTTTATTGATTTGCGGTTGATCTCTATGGTTCTCACGCAGCTTGTCTGCATGTACCGGTGAAGTATTGAGTTGCACAGAAATTATGTTAACACTTACTTTGCTGAACATTTTGCTGTTGTTTGTTCGACTTCTGGCCAATGATTGATATCTGTAACAGCTGACCGTGACTTTTTATATGATTAAGCAGTGAATAAGAATAAGTGGGGTAGAAACAGATCATGCATAGCAAGCGATAATAATTACAATAGATAAGGTCACCCAAAGAACCCCATTATAGAATCAATGTTAATTCGTGTCATGGTACATTTTGACAGTTTCGACCACGCACGTTTAGCATTGCACGCAAAGCGGCGTAAAAAGCTGTCAAAGTCAGGTCATTCGTTATGTAAAACGTGTAATAGTTGCGATTTTCGGCGATGAGTTTCCATATTTGTTACATTTTCTCATTACATCATTTTTACGTTATGTATGTTGACAGTGGATGTTCGTGGTTATATATTATACCTAATTATTTGATTTTCTATAGTGAAAGTATTTAAATATCATATAGGTATAGTTGAAAGTATGTTAAGGCAGAAGCTTTTGATTGACAATTAATCTTAGAACAGAATCCATATCGATAAACCTAGACCATAGCTTAAGTAAGCAATAATAAGAAGAGAATAATAATATCATCACGCAAATGAAATCTGAATGTGATAATTAATTTAATATTTTGTTTCTTTGACCGAATTTTTAAAAGGACTATAGGAATGTGTTGAATATATATGTATATAAATATATGTATGTATCTATATATATCTCACCATGTTTGGATTTGATAATGTAGTCCAAATAAATTTATGGGAAACTTCCACACATTTTAAATTGATGTATAAATGTTATAATATATGTATGTATTTGTGAGAGTTCTTATAATATTTGGAGACAAAAATACTAAAGTATTTTATTATATTAGAACAAAAAAAAAAAATAAACACAATTACATACTTTTGTACTAATATTTTGGCACATATTAGTTCACTTTAAGTTAATTATAAGCAGTAATAAAAATTATTATAAATTCGAATAGATTTTATTTAGCTATCATGATTATAAAATAAAATCTATGTGTAACTAACTAAACTTATTTTTTTTAGCTTCACGCTTTATCCCGCATATTGCAGGGTAGGCAGAGGGAACTGCAGGAACCATGTCAACCTAGGGTTAAGTCCCCGCTTTCCGCCGTTTTCAAGGCATTGAGTGTTGAGTGGTATTCAATTGCATTGCCGCATTTTGCCCAGTTTCCAGAGCGAAATAGATGGAAATAGAAAATTCATCTTCTCCGAGTGGGAATCGAACCCTCAAACCGTCGCGTTTACAGGCAGACGAGTCACGCATAATCACATATTGCTAATTGGAGATCATGTAATAAACACGATCATTCTAATACGGTTTCTGCGGTTCCCTCTGCCTACCCTGCCATGAGCGGATTAAAATGTGAAGCTAAAAGCTAACAAGAGAAAACTGTAATGTAGTTATATTTTTATAAATACTATTATTTTTAAAATAACACTACAGTTTCTTCTCATTACATCTGATTTATTTAAAAACATAATTTTCGTTTTTATCTATTACTATGAAGAAAGATGGGAACAATAGAGATGGGTATAAACGCAAATTATATCGCTTTATAATAATTACTTCTTATTTTTAAGAAATTAATTTTGATTGTTACGGCATTCAATTAACAATGAAAGTAGGTAATTGTTTCAAATAATTTCAAAACTCAAATACGCACGTACTTACGTACTTGCTTCGCATTATAAAAGATACAATCACTTTATTAATATTGCAAGAACTAGATATGAAATGTTGACACCTACTGTATATGAGATAAGTTGATGAAATGCCAATGAAAAGCTTTTAGTGTTTTTACATAGTGTAATTAGATATAATTTATCAATCATTAATAACTACCTGCTGACTGCTGTCGTTATGAGATTAGTTCTTGTAGATGCTAATGTTCGTAGTCTGATCTTTTAGTTAAGTTCCTTTCGAGTAAGTGTTCACTGAATTGGTTTCTTATTTAAACATTTTGTGATCATTTTAATATAATTGATAAATTTAAGATGTTTCTGTAAATGTTAAATATTTACGAGTAGAACATATAATACAAATGCGTTGAAAGCGATATATTACTTGGATATTTATGATATTTCTTACTTAATTCGATCTGCTTATTTAACTTTCCTATAACTGTTTGGTAATTTATCATTTAATAATGTTTACATAAATGTTTATGCACAAAGTTAACAAATGTAGAAAAAATATCGCTAACGGTAATCGATAAATTTACTTTATTATTTGTGAACATTGATACCAAATAATTGACGACAACTTTCATACGAGGACCGTCGTGGCGCAGAGGCGCAACGTGTGCCTGTAACGCGACGGTTTCTGGGTTCGATCCCCACTTGGAGAAGATGGATTTTTCTATTTCCATTTTCTTCGCTCTGGCAAAACTAGGCAAAGCGCGGCGTTGAGTTCCGCCACTCAACACGCAATGCCTCGAAAAAAGGTGGAAAGCGGGGACGGAGAAAGCAGGGACTAAGCAACGGAGTGTCGTAACACTAGGTTCGCAAGGTCCCATCAGTTCCCTCTGCCTACTCTGCCATTTGCGGGATTAAGCGTGAAGCTAAAAAAAAAAACTTTCATACGACAACATCACATGTACAAGTTAAACAGCTGTTATTATGAATTCTTTGAAAACCATGATGGAAAATATTTCACTTTCTTGTGCTATACATATTGTTATGCAGATTTTAAAATAGTTTAAAGCTATTTTTTATTAGCTATTATAAATTTATATAAAATCAATAATATGCAATAAATAAATATAATTTACAATAACATAATGTTTAAATAAATATAATATACAATAACATAATGTTTTTGTATCACAGTACAGTAAAATACTATTACTCATTTATTTATAGTATTTTCGTATCATCGTTTTATTTTATTTGTTGAAACGTTTCAATTTCGCATACTCAGAAAGGCTAAAATTTTACTTTTGGTGCTGTTTGAAGGATATTTGATTAAAAAAATTCTACACGTTGGCTAATTGTATTTGCTTGAGAAATATTTACGCGTGTTTTTTGTCAATCTCAAAAATTCTATAATTTAACAAAAACAATATTTCTAACTATACTATCCCTAAAAGGTGTTACCCTAATCCTGGTAACCTAATAATATTTTTGTATTTTCTACTGATGAAAGAAGAACATATTATTTAATAAATAACAAGAGCAATATGGTATTAAAAGAATAAAATAAAATTGGGTAGTAAAATTATTTACTTCTTCTTCTTCTTCTTCTCTTTGTTTATGGCGTTTCGAGCGTGCCAGTTGAGCATAATTCACTTCGCCAATGTCACGTTGAATGGAGAACACGCAATGGAGAATGTACGGTAAAAAGGAGATAGCATTACACAAAAGAGGAATGTATGTTAAAATTATTTAATTTTTAAGCTTTCATTAAGTCTTAAAAAAACTACCCGCATGTAACATGGTAAATGATAGATATTAAGATATTGCGTGTTGAATGGAGTAATTAACGTCACTCTTTGTCCTAAAACAAGTTAACGAAAAGTTCGAATTTTTTATTAAGAATATATTTATCTTTAATTTTTGTATAATTATTCTATTTATAATTTTTATATTGATTTTTTTATAAATATTTAAAAATAATCTATATTACTTTTTAAAAACAAAAAAAATATGTAAATTTACCTAGATACTTTATTATCGTTTTTGAAATTACTTCGCACATACATTGCATTTATAAAAGTAAATGAAAATAAAAGGGAATAATAAATTATATACAAATAATTATATTTTCAATGTTTTAATATCACTCACTCATATTTACAAAAGTATATAAATAATAATCACAATTCATCCAGAAAGGTATAGTACAGTACAGCTTAACGAAATTAGTAATGGTAGGCGGGGGCAGCGGCTACGTGCACTGAGGGGGCTGAGTTGTGGACAACCGCGTTGAAACTATAAACAAATAATCAAATTAAGAATATATATTAAAATAATAATATATACAATATTAGATGACTACATTATAAATTTTTCAATTGGATTTAGCAAGGAATATTTATTTTATTTTATCCCTTACATTGCATTTCCATTACAAGGATCCATTTTTAGTACCTTATTTTAACATAAAATATTTGCTGATAGTTATGAATACATTGTAATTTCTTAAGCTATTTATACGTTCAGTTTTTATTGTAAAAAAAATTACCCATTGTGGTCATCAGCGGAGTATTCAACTTTGCGTACGGAACCATCAGGTTGGACCAGAGAATAGTATCCGTGTACGGCGTCACCGTCGCGGCTCTCGTGTTGGGATTTGTGGTCTCCGGTGTGGGGGTCAGCTACTGAGTACGCGAAGTCATATTTGGGGTGAGCCTAAAAAATAAGAAAAAAGTAATTAAATATTCTGGCAACAAATGTTTTGTAGAATTTTTATATAGTTATTTACAGGTTTTACTTTATTTATATTATTATTTTGAGTAATAACTCAATCTTTATAATAACAAGACGTTAAATTTATAGCCAAAATGTTATAATTTTGGCTTTTCTCAGTTTTATTGACAATAACTTACGTATTCATCATGTTCATAGTGGGCAGCAGGTGCAGCATATGCTACAGGAGCGTAGGCGATCGGGGCGTGAGCTCCGTGAGCGGCATATGCAAGAGGAGCTGCATAATGTCCCTCATCGTGACGGACGATGCTTTGGGAAGAGACGGCGGGAGCATGCCCGTGAAGGAGACCACCGCTGGCCACTGCGATGATGGCGCCGAAAGCTACGATCTATAAAAGTTATATTAAATAATATATATATTTCAAGTACAAAAATATATATTTTTAAAATATATTTCTTTTGCTTTTTGATAACTTACTTTGCTGAACATTGTGTGTGTTTGGTTGAACAATTGGTAAATGATTGATGTCAACGGTCCAGTGCAATGGTTTTATAGAACGAAACGGCGTGTTACCAACGCTCTTTGCGGTGGGGCGACATGCGCCAACGCCTTGACTCTGCCACTGGCATCACACTCAAGGTCAATCTGATACTAATAACAAAGCATTAATAATTGCGTTCACACTAGTAACATTCTTTATCGTGATTATAGCATTTTTGGAATGTCTATTCTACTTTTCCAAATAAAAATACTAGGAAATACTTTCAGTTCTTTGTTTATGCCTTTCGCAAACTCTATATTAGCATTCAGGGGCTGTCTGTGTCTATATTATGTGCCTATAGCACATAATACAGACACACCTGAATGCTACAGCACCTAAATCTTTTTACTAAGGATTTGTGCAAAATAAATTTTGAATATTGTGTACTTTTTTAACCTTTTTAAGTTAATTAGTCCTGTGGTGACTGACATATACTTAACAACCAACCGTTAAAATGTGATTTAGAATTTAGTTATATTATATTACATACTATTTTACATAATTTTTAAAGTAAATATTTTACATTAACATTTTTCTCAACGTGTACAAAATATCGTAATCTCGAAATATAATACAAATTAGAAATAAACTTTTTATGACAACATGTGCTTTTGCTTATATTATTGTGATTCGTTTTGTAGGTCAAGTTTAATAGAAAGGCATCAAGGTACATTTCTTTGTTTACGAAATAAATTAATGAACATTGTCTACTGGACTTTATTATTGAAGGTCACCGATACTTTATGAGTAATATCTAATTTAAAAAAAATTATACGTATTTATTGTCTTAGTGACCGATCTATGGTAGATCTATGGCAGTGAGTGATCTATGGTAATCTCTCTTGTTAAACGATTGAATAAACACATTTTTATGAAAATGAAATAGCTTCTATAGCTTCACTCTGCATACCATTATATGTCAGAACAGAACTTAATAAATAGCAACGGAGAGTTTTTCTAGTTTTCATTCAAATAGCCATAATTTATGTTCTTAGTATTTATAACATGTGCAAATGGTAATAAATCCCACAACCACTAAGTATTTAATTTATTAAATTAGTGATATGGAATGAGGTAAAAGTTTAAATAGACCGATCAAATGAAAGATTTGACGTGTATTTACGATCATATTAGAAGAGATTTACGAATAGTGTTGTGTCATTGGGTGCACAGCCGATGTTTAATAGACAATCTGGACAGCTCTATCAAAAGTAACAATGAAGAAAATGTCTGTCTGCCGATTTAAATCATCGATGTTAGACATTCATAAAAGCAGAATATCAGATAATATAGACTGCAGATATTTTTATTAACTTATCTTACAAAGTCACAAAAATTAAATCAAGATTAAAACGTTACGCCATATAATATAATAATTTTATTGCAATATATAGCACGGAAATATTACGAGAACGAATTTTCCTTACTAACAATGTTTATGTTTCGCACCTTGAGATTTATTATGTATATGGTGTAATATTAGAGCATTCCACTTATCTTGTTTTATAAACGTAAATTCAAGTTTTGTAACTTGCAAAAGCAAAACAAGAAAGTGAAACTGTCATAAGTGATAGTGTTGAGTGCGATAAATAAACATAACTTTATTTACATTTTGATATTTTCTGAAATTATTTGATTTTTTATGTAGCTTCTTTATTCAATTATCAACATAAATTTAATTTTATAAATAAAATACTTAGTCCCCACTGTGTGTGTGGAGTGGGGACGGTGAAAGCAGGGACTAAGCAACGGAGTGTCTTAACACTAGGTTCATATGGTTCTTGCAGTTCCCTCTGCCTGCCCTGCAATATGCGGGATAAAGCGTGAAGCTATTAAAATACTTAGTAGATATAATAGAAAATTGAAAATTGGACTTATTCCTACTAGGGTGAAGTGCTTGTACTATTACTGTCATAATATGTATGTAATGTATGTAATATCTGGGATTTATATGGAATAGAGAAAGGTGTGTTTCAATAATGGGTTTCTCTGTGTTGCTATTTTCATAAATAAAAAATATTAATACGTAAGTATATACTTTATTCATAGTATATTATACGTATATTATACATTTAAAAAAGTTTAGCCAATAGCAAAACCAGTCTTTGAAGTTATTTACCACAAAGTATGAAACAAAGTCACTACTCGCTGTCTGTCCCTATGTATGCTTCGTTTTTAAAATTATTTTTAAAATTGATGCAACAGATTTTGAAGCGATTTTTATAAAAAAGACTAATTTAAGAGAAAGTTTATATGCACAATATAGGAGAAAAACACTGCTGATTTTGAAGTTATCTAAGTCATATCTTTCACAAGGTCAATTATATTTTATAACGCTCTTTCAAGAGTATTTGTGTTTTGTAACGGCAAAGACACTGTGAACGTTGTATACAAAGACTTCCTGTAGTATACTTAGTAATAGAATTGCATCTCTGCATAGTCGGGGTGGGTCGCTAGTATAGAAAATACGTAATTAACTTTGCAAATACTTTTTACTAACATTTTCAACTTTAGATATTGAAAACTAGCCTTCATATTAATTAGTCTATTTCACGATCCAGTCGTTTCGAAATAATTGAAACAATATTCGTATGCGTAAATATTTTATTCATATATCAATTTCGTGGTGCAGTTAGCTACATTACAATTAGTATTGTATTCCTTGGTTAACCAGATTTCGATTTCGACATATTATTGAGAATATATGTCGAAAATAGGATTTGTATGTCGTAACAAATATTTTTAACACGGTCCTCTGGAAGAGGGGACTAATACGTACGTTAATGGGGATACTACGTTTTGAGCCCCCTTAAGCTTAGTTTGAAGACAGTTTATTATATCGTGATATGAAATAATGGCATTTGATATTTGTGGGGCGCCTACTGCAGATACGTGCTGAGGTTCCTCATGCGAATTGCTATTCCCTTTCTCTGTGCTAATTTCAGCACCCTTTTCACTGCTTTTTTCTTCACTCGTTTCTGCACTTTTTTCCTCAGTTTTTTTTTCTTCCATATGCTCTAATTCAGAATGTACTTCTTCCAAACTTTCTTCATGACTCTGAAGTGACTGTGAATGTGTTAAGTGTTCGTTTTTGACCTCGTTACAAGGAGGTATTGGTTTTGTAATCTCCTTTTTTTCTTCAGATTTCTCTTCTTTATGGCTTTCAGGTTCCGGTAAAATATTTCTCACTACTACATTGAACCTGTTAAATATATTTTGATATTAAAAAAATATACTTTTTTATTCAGTTACGCGTATGCGTATTGACAGTAATACTTATTACTTTTGAAGTTTTCTGAGAATAAAACACCTTGAAGCTAGATGTTACACTAATATATCAGAATCTTATAGATGTCAGAATATCCGCAGCTAATATTTTCAACTCTGCGTAGCAGAGCAATAGCAATAATAAAATTTTTCACTATTCTAACAGAAACAAATGAATTTACGATTTTTTGTAAGTAAATAATATAATCTAATAAACTTATGAAATATTAACAATATTGGAGACTTTATGAATTAAATTTAATTTTAGGTACAGCTGTAGTATTTTAAGTATAGTCTCTTGTTTTTATGATCTAAGTTAGTTTCAATTTCAAATTTACTATAAACGCCCAATTACGCGATACCCTTTCGAATCATCTGCGGTGTAAACGACCTCACGTCGGAAGCCATCCGGTTGAATGAACGAATATTGTCCTTGCACTACTGACCCATCACTGTGCTCGCTCTGGCTTTTTTTGTCCCCAGTGCCTTCATCAAATACAGCGTACGCATACTGGTAGCCTGTTGCCTGCTAAAATGAATATATATATATATATATATATATATATATATATATATATATATATATATATATATATATATATATATATATATATATATATATATATATATATATATATATATATATATATATATATATATATATATATATATATATATATATATATATATATATATATATATATATGCGAAATACACTTATATACACACTTAAGTATATATATGTATATATTATACACTTTTTAAATATAGTAAAGGAAGAATTCTTTTTTGTAAAAATGCACAATTTTTAAGACTGATAAAATACACCATGCGATATTTTTCAAGCATAACGCGCAGAACTGTTCAAATTTAACCATGGGTTATATTTTTCACCAATCCGTCTTATCGAAACAGTTATAAAGTTTCTACATGTATAATTATATATTATAATCATTAACATTAAACTAAACTTTTCTAACATTGCACTTTTATCTTTATCAAAAATATACTTTAATAAAGGTACTTACGTCCTTGTTTGGTAATATGACAGGTAAATTTGCGAGTGACGACTTATAAGCAACAATTTTAGCATTAGTCGTGGCAGGTATTTGCGCGAAGCCAGAGATGGGCCCATTAGGAATGACGCAAGGAGATACACATGGAGATACCAAAGATGAAACTGATGGTATAGGTACAACTGATTCTATAGGTTCTGCTGATAGTTGAGCTAATTGGCTGCCGGCAAACGAAACTGCAGAAGGGTTATAGCTAATATAGTCCACTGGTCCTCTTTGCACTACCACATTAGAAAAAGCTGCTCCGTATATATTTTTTATGCAGCCGAAGGCTAAAAGAATCGTTACCAAGTTACACTGAAAAAAAAAACAACAAACGC
Organism: Dione vanillae; assembly: GCA_037178615.1. Lineage (NCBI taxonomy): Eukaryota > Metazoa > Arthropoda > Insecta > Lepidoptera > Nymphalidae > Dione > Dione vanillae. Next base: position 83,695 of record JAZFAU010000118.1, read on the forward strand.
AATTTTAATTTTTTAAACGGTTTAAGACAACTGTATATTATATTAGAAAATAGAACTTACAAAAGGAGTCATCTTGCTGTAGAATTACTGAAGACAACTGAACTTTTTTCAGGTGTATGCTCGTTTTATAAGAAATGTTTTGTTTGTACTAAAATATGCCATTTGGCGACACCGAAACAAACCATCAATGTCGCTGAATAATTGAATAGCGGTTAACAATTAATATGTTAATAGAGATTTAACGCAGGCTCCTTTTTTCTATCCTGTATTCAGTACACGATTTACACAATAAGCTAGTAATTTGGCGTAAAAATTTGCTTTGTCCATCGCGTCGGTCAGTTTATATCTTGTGCAATTTACATACAGCGTTTATAAAATAAATTCATTGTACATAAAAATATATATTCCTAAAAAATAAAATTGAATTTAAATAAAGTAAAATATTAAAAGTAAGGTAAATATATACAATACATACGTACATATCTTCACGCTCTATCCCTAGCGGGGTAGTCAGAGAGAACGGAGCACCAAACGCTGCGGCCTCTGCATATCTCTTTCGCCTCGTCCACTGTCATTAATCTCTTCATATATGCTCTCCGGGGAGTCCTCATGCTTTTTACGTTACCTTCCTCCAGTATCTTCGATACTGTGTTTTCGAAAGTCAACCGAGGTCTCCTTTTTCTTCTCTTACCACTCACTTTTCCATCGTATATCTTTTTTACCATTCTTTCGTCACTCAATCTTTCAACGTGCCCTAACTATCTGAGCACATTCTTCTTCATTCTTACTGTGACATCCTAGCTGGTACCCACCATCCTCATCGTTGCGTATTCGGTCAACTAAGCTGACTCCGCAACTACTACGCATCTCCACAGCATTCGACTTTCTTTCATTCTTCTTCTGTAATACCCACGTTTCACTGACATATAACAGCGTCGGAACCAGAACTGCATTGTGTGCGGCCAAATGTGCAGCGACGCTGACGTTCAGCCGTCTCAACAACGCAGCTAAGACACCGTTCATTCTGATACCGGCAGCAACACGTCTTTCCACATCCATTTCGTATCTACTATCTCTATTTACTTCCCAATTATACTAGTTCAAATGAACTAGTATACTTGTTCTAATAATTTTCCACTCACAAAAATTTTGCATTTTGTCCTTTCCTAATCTCTTTCAAATACCAGAACCATCGTCTTACTTAATTCATTATATTTATATTGTATATATATAAATATATACAATTTAACCATTTCTTTACATTTGTCTTTTTACCGTGTGTTGGTTATATGGTTTTAGTAATGTAAATCTAATACTAAAAAGTTGAAACTACTTCGTAATGAAAAAAAAATATTGTAATATATAGTCACAATGGATTACGCTTCCGGTTGTCGATCTGTCAACACACACGTCACAGAGCTCCGCGGAAAATTATAAACAATCAGTGAAAAAGTGCTAATAAGATGTGTCACATGATCTTTTGATATAAGAATAAACAAATTACGTGATTATCGAAAAGTTAAAAAAAAAGTGCGAAAGAAAAATCCACTGCATATTGTTAAAATTGTGACCTACAATACCGTTTAGTGTCATTTGATGCAAATTTTTCATGTTCAGCTGAGTGTCACGTAATTCTATTATATCATAAAAGCCCTAGAGACGAGATTGGGGACTAAACGCCAATCTCTTTAACATGTAATATATTTCAAGAATTTGCTAAATTGATCCTGTAAAGAACTTCTTCAACAATAAAACGAAAACCAACCCGTAGAGCAGGCAGGATTCTGAAAATATTTTAGCACAATAGATCACATTCACACAATAAAATAGTATATACAGAAGTATAATGAATACAACACCGTTATTAACACCGTACTCAAGCACATCTTTAAACAGCTAAACTAGGGCCACCTATGTCTGAACGTTAATGGAGTTCGCCTATACCATCTAAAATTTGCATGTATGCTCTTAGAAAGAATCCATTAGCAATACAATACTTAATGCAGAGTCTAGCAATGCAAGTAGAGTAGTTGGCCTAAAAATCAATGCCAGTAAAACAAAAATAAATTCGACCTGAAGGGAAATGGACGTTACGATAGAAGGCAACAAGATCAAATATGTCAAACAATATATTTACTTAGGATAGATAATATTCCCTACAGATGAGGAGATAAAGTCAATAAACAGACGAACAGGTCAAAGTTAAAGGAAATGCTATTCACTGAAGAAAATATGAAAAGTAAGGACAATCACATAAACTTTTGAAATTTGTATTCTACCAGTTCTTATTATGGCTGTAAGACTTGGCCGACAATACTTCACTATAGAGAGAGGTTAACAAAATATCAACGTACTATGGAAAGAGGTATGCTAGGCTTGAAGATAAAAGATAGAATTAGGAACGTAGACATAAGAAAAAGAACAAAACTTACAGATATCCTCCTTACCCGTCTAGCATATCCAAAAATGGATATGGGCGGGCTATTTGCTGCATTTCATTAACAAATAGAGTAAGCAAGTCACTCGTTTGGTAACTAAGAGATAGCAAAAGAGGCAGAGGTTGCCAATTCAGAAGATAGGAAGATGACTTGTAACAAACCGCGGGATCATTGTGGATTTGATTAGCAAGCGAAAGGGACCATTAGATGGAATCGGAGGAGGCTTTTGCTAAAAGGCACACCGATGAGAGTATTATTATAGACACAATATTGAGGAAGGCTATTATATACCACATTAATTGTTTCGATGTGACCCATTATATTTGCCGATTTTATCATGTGTTATACAGCAAACTTAATTATTTCTATTGTAGCATGTGAGCTAAGCCACTTTAAGCTAAGCCACCAGCTTTAAGCTGTATAAACAAAGTGCAATAGGGCACTAAATTTTGGTCGCAGTCTTAAAAAATGGTACATTCCCAATTTACCAAATATACAAATATTTATCGCGGCACAGCAGGGCAGCCTATGAATAATCATATTATACGAGACGATTATAAGGTTACTTTCAATTTCAAGAGAACGAACAAAGTCAGTGTTGAGTTCTGCTCAATTTGCGATTTTCTGCTCACATTCAGATAAGAGCGAAAGGCGGCGTGGAGTCTCAAAGTACTTAAAGTATTCTAAATCTAAAATAATATAACGATACCGTCGTCAGAGGCATAACGCCTATCTATAAACGCGATGGTTTGTGGGTTCGATTCCTAATCGGGAAAGATGAATTTTTCTATTCCCTGTTTTCCTGAGCGTCCCTGCTTTCCGCCAAAAAGGCGGAAAAAGCAGGGAAGCAACGGAGTATTTTAACACTAGGTTCCTATGGTTCCTGCAGTTCCCTCTGCCTACCCTGCCATGTGCAGGATAAAGCGTATTATAATATAAATCGGGGCTGCTTTCCATATTATAATACATTATTTTTATTTAACATAAAAATAGATGAAAAGAAAAATTCGATTGTTATTGTATATTTTTTTAAAGTGATTTAATATGTAACGATATTGAAATTGTTTTATAATGTTTACTACGAGCATCATCACAGAGGTAATAATTTATCATTTATATTTTTTTATTTGAAGAAAATGGCAAACGAGCGATCCGGTCACCTGATGGTGAGTGATCACCGACGCCCACGGTCCTGTGAACAGCAGAGGTGTAACAAGTGCGTTGCCGGCCTTTAAGGTAGACTCTCTTTTTAAAGGTACCCGTATCGAACACTGCCGTCGTTAGGCTATTCCACAATTGTGTGTTACGTGGAAAAAAGTTCCTTCGAAACTGCACAGTAGTAGAATTCCACGTGTCCAGATGGTGGAGAATTCAGCGGCAGGTATTATAATTATATGTGAGCAAAATAATTTTACGATGAATTGCATCTTACTTTTAACAGGCGCAGTTATAATATTTTATTACAATTACAATGTTCCTTTAATAAAATATTAGCGGTTTATTTCTTCCTCAAATTTTAAACATAACAATAAAATTTTAATTTTTTTTGCCTTTCTATATATACAAGACGTACTATTATGTTACTATTTTGTGTTGTTGTTTTTCTAGACTGTTCTATAGTTTGGATGGCTTAGCATATGAAAAGCTTTGACTTTGATTTCTATATAAAGTGTTCCAAATGAATGGTCCAATATATTTATTTTTTCTGAAATAAGAAAAATTTGATTGGTTGATAGTGATCAACCAATCAAATTTTAGCTAGATGATAGTGAGATAAATAAATACCATACATATTGATTGATAAGTACCAGATTGACAATAGTTCTTGCTCTTTTTATAAAGTAAAAATTTTATTTAATGCTAAATAATTAAGCATGAGTTAGAGATAAAAATATTAAAGAATAAAATGTAATGTTAATAAGATGAGTATACTTTTAGTGAAGTCGTGAGCAGCAGCAAAGTAATTATAAAGAAAATAATATCTTTATATAGTGAACAGGGGGTCGAAGCCTTCCAATTTTGTTTGGTAAATACTCACAGAATTGTATTTATATATTTTTTCTATCTACATTAATTTTCTTTTGCTTATTAGTTTTTATATTTATGTTCTATGTACGTATTTAACACGAAATAAAACTTTTCGCTTATGAGTTTCCTCTATATTTTAAGTCTAGACTTAACGGCTTTTCCTCTATATCTTAAGTCTAGACTTATCTACAAATTACTTTTTGATGTACCGTTAATTCAGAAGGATGCACTAGTTACCGAGTGAGGTCATTTATATACGTATGCTTACGTCCTTTGTTTAACATTCTTTTATATGTATTGTGTAGCGGCTACTAGTCATTCTAGTCATACTAGTCATATAAACCAAGCAAAGGACACTAAGGATAGAAAAATACTTAAATATAATATATACATATTTGTACGTCGCGGGATTTGAACCCGCGCCTTATCCATTATTTATTTTTAATTTTTATATATTTTGTTTAAGTATTTTTCTTTAAGAAAAAAAAGGACTGAAATTCTCATTTTTATGTATTATGGTTGCGGCACATGCAGCTATAAGTGATATTTATGAGTACAGTGTTATTTTATACTATTTTCATTTCTTTCTTCACTATGACAGCTCCATGTATAAACTTGAACGAGCGTCTTTTTTAAACAATGCATGCAAAATTTTATAAAAATATGGTGCTTATACACGAGCAAAAAACTAAGCTTTGCCGAACACTTTTGTACTAATTTATTATCATTTTCATAGCTGTTGTAAAATAAGTAGGAGTAGGTAAGTACCCGACCATGAATCGATGTAATTTAACGACAGGTAATCTTTATTTATTTATTTTATTTCAAAACTAATTAATCGTCACTGTAATTAATATATGGGACTGATATTATTATTTATTTGGTTACAACACTACAACTATTAAATTAGAACGGTCATCGAGAGCTTAAAAAAATACTATTTGGTATAATAATTAAAGTACAATAGCGAGCGTAACCATATTATTTATATTACGTATTTATTATAGAAGAGGATTATTATTAAGATATTATTATAAGGATTATAAATATTTCTGTTAAAATAGGTTCTATTAATATGTTGGAATTGAAAATTTATAAATGTTCAATATATTGAATAAACATGTGAATATACATATATTACAGTACATCGACTATAAAGAAAGTTCAAAAATTAAAATAAATAATTTGTACGCTAAAAATATTGGTTGACATTAAAAATCTTGTTTATCTTCTTTTTTTCACTGTATCCCGCACATAGCAGGGCAGACGAAACCGTAGGCAGAACTTCATACTACCTGAGTAGGAATCGAACTCGAAAATCACGTTTACGTTTTTGCGTACGTCTTCGTCATGACGGTTCTTTTCTATTTCAAAATATTTAATATATAATTAACGGAGTGTCTTAACACTAGGTTCCCACGGTCCCTGCAGTTCCCTCTGCCTACACTGCCATGTGCGGGACAAAGCGTGAAGTTATAATATATAATTTATTACTAGGTAAAAATAAATTATATATTTATTTAATAAATACATAATCCATTTTCAAAAAATAGGTTTTGAATTAACAATATTTAATTCGGAAAAGGAGAAAAAAGTATTAATACTTTTATTATTATTAACACAAAAGTTTTATTTATAGCTGTTCCGTCCGTATATATGTTCCGTTGTCGTGACTGATTCTGTGAAGTGATTGGAGTTGATATGTATGTTAAAGAGTTTTCAATAGTCTTTTGTTTGAAGTTGTTGTTATTGATCTATTGCTAATTTAATAACGGTACTTTTTACTTTTAATAATAATATTTGTAAATTAAACAACACATAACATTTTCGAAAAGTTTATTTTCGCCGCAGTCTTATTATAAAAGTTCGTTGTCGACTAAAGACTATCTATATTTATAAAGGTACATATAATATCACATGAAGAAGGCAAAACGCCATTTATAATTAGTGGTGGAAATCGGCATGAACTGGTGCTGTGTTGTGGACGATCGCGTTGAAACTGTAAAGATATATATATTTTTATAACGATACTTAATTTTTTTTAAAAAAAGCTTATTTTGGTGTAGGCAATACTAAAACAATTCCGAATTAACTGTATAAATCATAAAAAGTTATTACAAGAAAGAAACAATTAACATATAAAAAGATTAATTTAAATTTAAAAGAATAAGACAAAAAATTACCCATTGTGGTCGTCAGCGGTGTAGGTCACCTTACGGAAAGAACCGTCGGGCTGGAGCAGGGAGTATTCTCCCTTGACGATGTCACCGTCGCGAACTTCATGTTGCTCCTTGTGGTCACCAGTGTGGGGGTCGGATACAGAGTACGAGTAATCATATTTAGGATGGGCCTAAAACAATTTCAATAGAATAAATATCTAAATGTAAATAAAAACAAAATTACAAACTCATTTACACCTCATTATCTTAAGCTTATGATAATATTTATATTAACATATGTTTTACGCAATTGAATTTGGGTCAGTTGTAACAATCCACATCAGCTGCTAAGTCGAGCGTGAGAGTACGAAGCAAACAGACCATTTCGCGCATGCATCATGACAGTCATTATGTCCTAGCCACGGTTTCACAATATCCTGGGAAACACTTATCGGCCCTCCAGTCACGATGCGATTATGTAAGCAGTAATATCGAATTATTAAGTTCTAGCGCTCTATGACAATGTTAACAAGATCCGATTTGACGATATTACTTTTCCATTTCGGCCCAGTTTGAGTCGAAAGGAAAGGTTTTTTCTGATACAATACAATACAATTTATTTGTATATAATATCTATTTTTAACTCAAGTAGTATTATTAGCTTTATTAACTTCTTGACATGTGTGTATACAGGTTACTGAGTGCCTGAATGAGCATGCCTAATTAAAATTGACCAAGGCAACTAACTGGCTTTGTTATGCAGTAACATATGATTAGACTTCAAACTTAGCGCTGATCTAATTACAGTTCATGAAAGCGAGTTGGCGTGATTACGTTACTGGTCAAGATAATTCGTTAGGGACCTATTTAGCGTGAACGTTATGATGTAATATTAGTAATAGGATTGTTCGCAGATATCGTATCCCGGAAACGATCGGTGAGGCGGCAAAAGCTATATTATGCAATATATCAATTAGCAAGATACTATTGTATTACGCCAGTCTTATGGGAATTACTGGTGCTCTACTTATTCATACAAATAGTACTATTTGTTTATGCATAACAGTTTTGATTGCAAGGAAAATTAATATGCGGAAGATTATGAAATGAGTTATGTTTTGACATAAATTATTTTCTTTTAAAATTAGCTTATTTTTTTCTGTTAGACAGAAAGTTAAAGGTAAATTGTAATAGTAACGTGTGAAATAATAAATGTAAGTTTTCACGTTTATATGTGAAAGTTAGCAACTTTTATATTTTATATCATAGTTGTTACCAAATTTTTGAGATATCCTCTTAAAAGTATCAATAAATTTAAGTTCTTTGATTCTCGAGTCAAAGATAACAGATTCAGACAAAATCTAATTTCACTCTTTTTACCTTATTATGCGGTTTTTCTATCTTTATTTTGTTTATATTTAATGATTCTTACGTGATAGTCGACATGTTCATCGTGGCCCTCGTAGTGAGAGAGCTGGGCAACCGGCGCGTACGCTACCGCTTCATGCCCATAACTCTCACCACCGTACCCGTGTATGACACCGGCGGCTGCTATCGCCACCACGGACAAGATAACTGCGGCCTAGAAAAAAGAAATCAAAAATTAGTTTTAACTGAAAAGTATTATAATATTTGTTATTATTATAATAATATTTATTGGTTAAAACAGCTGCCCTCATGTTGAAAATCACTTTTTATTATAAAGAAGAGAGTACAATTGTTGTTATTGAATATAAATGAATTTAAATTTGGTAAAAAATTAAATAGGATCTATCATATCATATTATTTGAGACCAAAACAAATTGTCTACTTTTGTCCGCACTCAGCAGTTACGGAATCTATGGTTCGATTTAGGCAACTAGGTTCGATCCTTTCACTAGACGTAACCAGGATAATAACACAAACACTTACTTTAGCGATCATTGCTTTGGATTTAGGTTTGCTTCGTTTCACCGACTACACACAACTGATACAAACGGTTGGAACCACCGACTTTTATATTAGTTTACCACCGAGATGCAAAGTCGTACGCGGCGTCTACGCAAGAAACGGTAGTTTGATAATAATATACTAATTACGTAAAATTATGTAGCACTTTATAGTTCAAGGTGAATAATTCATAAGTTATATATGGGTCGATTAAAGTTGGCAATGAATTACAGTGATATTGATGTCTTCACTATCAGCTAAGATCTTTGAATCATTTTCGCTTTCAATATTTTTTTATAATAGAATAATACACTAATTTACCGTCTATGGCAGTCGAATTTAGTAGAGTAGTAATAGTTTTCTGTCTTAAAATCAAGACAAAAATGATAATTTGACTTATTATAATACAGCTAGTTTCTTGATGCTAATATAGAAAATGATTTTAGATTGGTGGCTTTATTTACACAATTCATCATGCAACTCATTAAAGGTAAAAGTAGTTCCTTAACGGTAAGTTTATGGTGTTTTTAAGTATTTTTTTAATAATCTTTACAAACGTAATTCAAATTGTTACTAAATTTCGGGTTATGTAAATTCCCCTTTGTTATAACTTAAAACTTATTATTAAAATAGGCTTGAGTATAAAATTATATTTCAATTTACGGTGATTTTTTCTATATATTATATATGTGTGAATTTGAGGTGCGAATGCATATCAAAAGCATTTGTAACATATATTTTATGTATTATATATGTTAATATGATGTAAGTAAATAGAAGTCATAAAAATTATGTAAGTACAATGTATGTTTTACAAATGTAAACAAACATTCCAATGCGTTTTATTTCTTCTTCAGCATCCAAAATAGGTTCATCATAAACTATTAACCTCACGTTTTATGGCTGTTTTCTCCTGCAATGATGTTGTACCGTTGTTAATATCTACAACAAACATTTGTGGACAGATACGACCAAAAACATAATATTTCAAAACTTTAGCTCATTATACTGTTTCTATAAAATAATATAATCCATAGTAAATCTTGATAACTAATGTGTAATTTTAAATTTGTCACTGATAGTCAATATGTCTCATACTTATGAAGTATGAGACACACCGTCTATGTAATTTACTTATATATACTTACACTGTTTCAAATAAATATAGTGATATATATCACTTATTTTTAGATAATCCTAATAAAGTGACATTCGATCCATTCTCTTTTACTATAGCATTAGAATTCATCAAAAACATATGTATATTACAGCTAAAATATTCAAATAAGCTACCTGAAGTGCATCATTAAGTAAATAAGATTGTGATCATGAAGACAAATTCGTACATGCTTTGACGATGATATTTCGAAACGCCTAGTGCTTAGGAATGAACAGTTCTATATACCAGTAGTAAAATCTAAAGTAAAATGGGACGAGGAAATATGATACGCAGAAACCAGTCTAACGAAAGAAATAAGGACATTATTGCATGTCTATTGGTGCGAAATTCAATACTAAAATGTAATTAAGAAATTCTCTTTAAGGCCACGTGAAATGAATCCGCTGTTGGTTACATATTCGCTGTAATAACAGTGGTTTTTGTTTCAAGTTATATTGATGCATGATTATTTCTTTTATTTATTATCTAATTGTATATATATAAAATACTTTTTGTATTTATTATTCAATTATTAATATTTATAAATACTATTTTATCATATTTTCAGTGTAAATTTTCTTTACGTTGTGTCTTAATATCAATTAAAAATTTCATAAATATTTAATTGATTTAATTTGTAAAATAAATATATACAAAATCAAAGAAGATATATTTTTTTCTATTTTTTTTCATTAGTTGTTTAGCTACTTTTTTTATAACTTCACGCTTTTATCCCGCATATTGCAGAGTAGGCAGAGGGGGCTGCAGGAACAGTGGAACGTAGTGTTAAGACACTTCGTTGCTTAGTCGCTGCTTTTCCCGTCCCCGCTTTCCGCCTTTTTTCAAGGCATTGCGTGTGGAGTGGCGGTGCTCAACGCCACGCTTTGCCTAGTTTTCCAGAGCGAAGTGGGAATCGAACCCTCAAACCGTCGCGTTTACAGGCAGACGCTTACGCCTCTGCGCCACGACGGTCCTCAAGCTAGCTTTAGTTACCTATTGTATAATATATATGAAATCACTTTAAATATTCTCACTATATAATATTTTTACTCTATGTAATCCTAATTTATAAAGAAAACGATATATCAGTCACTATAGATAGAGATTATATACTGTTTATTGTTAATCGAATATTTCATTTGATCGAAATCGCACACAAATAAATACTAATTTATAATAATCTAATTATGTTGGCTTTATAGCTGTCAAAAGTAGCCTATTAACTGGTCTTTATATGATATTGTAACACAATTATAAATGTCCGGATGTTACAAACGTCCAGTTGCTATTTTAGTTTCTCAATCGTGTAACTTGTGCGGATTCGGATGATAATTAGTTCAACGACAACACGTATCCTGTAATAGTAGTGTGATATTATTACACCGTAAATGAAATTTTTGAAATACTTTTCAATAATCATCAACTGTACTGTACTGTGTACTTTAAAGGCAGCGTTAGTCAAATAATTTTGAATTCGGTTAAGAAATTTAAGCATATGCACAAGTCTCAGGCACTGCTTGGAGGAATCTATTTGTTATGTTAGAAAATTTCTTCTCATATACATATTTTTTTAATGATAATAATATTGATAAAAATAAATAAAATGAATAATAATTATAATAATACCTTGTTGTACATAAAATTATAACAAGATAAGCAAAATAACATGTGTAAAATGTGCAATGGCGGACTTATCATTACAAGTTGTCTCTTACAGGCAACCCACCACATTCCAGGAACTAATATTAAGAGAACAGTAGCTAAAATTATTATAAGAAAACTAAAACAAAAACAAATAAATAAAAATATAAGTACATGGGAAAATATATACACAGATTCTTACATAGATATATGTACATACATACATATATACATGCAAACATAAATGCAACATGAGTGCATTACACATACTTACAAAGATATAAATAATGTAAATTAAAAATATAAATATTTTATTATTATTTTATTACACTGTAGATAAATAATGTAACATAAATATTTTAGTATTATTTTAATATACTTTAGTACTCTTATGATTTTTTTCCCCAGCAAGTAAGGACAATTCGAATTTTTTTTATAGAATATCCGGAAAATGTTCCACGTAAATTTAGTAATAAACAATTTTCGATACTAGGTACTAAAGACAGTGCAAAAAATGTCACAAAAGTAGTCTAAAAATATATATATTTGACCTTAAAGTAGGGTTTAACTATTGCATTTACGTACACTAATCAAGGCCGTCACACTGTCATTATTTTGTCTTTTAGGTTACTTCGTTCAACAACGCTCTAATTCTTTATATGAGCCGTGTAATCGTAAAAGTAACATTATATAGTAAATTTAATTCTTTTTTCTTAATTTGTTAAAAAATCTTTTATTTATATTTTTTTAACTTTATCCCTTTTTCTGTCCAGCAGGAATATAGCAGGATGCCCAAGATGCATTTGCTCATTCAAAGACAAGTAGGGAAACTTAATGCAGCGTTTTTTTATACGAGAATGGAAAATTTAATAAAGTAAAATATTCACATTGTGGAACTCGTCCTGATGCAGTAATCATAATGAAGGTAGTTGTTGTGTTGTGTACCTGTTTCCCAAGTAAAAGCTATGGCGTAGAACAGTACGTGAACTTCAATTTTTGTTTAATATGACAAATTTTAAATTACAAATAGGATAAAAACATATTTTTAAAATTTTATACCTACTTTTTAATTATAATATGAAAGTAATAACAAGTAAGTATAAAGTAATAAGTAATAGTAAGTAGTAAGTAAGTATTATAATATGAACCAATTAAATTATATATTATTTTATTATATAAAGTATTTTATTTTAAAAAGAGCACTTCATGTACTTTCACGTAAAAAATTTAATGTTATAATAAATTTAGTATTTTGAAAGCAGAAACTATAAGTTTACTGAGTAATACTCTAACTAATGATTTTATTATATATTGGATTTTCACTCTAATGAACCGTCTTGTAGTAAAAAGTAACCTGCAATCTCCATAAGTCTGTAGATACTTAATTTTTTACTAACTTGTGTACATGTTTTACAACTACGTTACTTAATAAAAAAATTGCGCCTACTATTTTATTGTATGAATTTTCTAAAATTCTTTTGGTAATGTACCCCTGCATAAATATTTATCTCCCTTTACATTTAACAACTGCAAGACTGAATGATTATCTGACCAAGAGGCATATATGTATAGTAAAAAAATAACTATCGTTAGCAGAATTTTTGCCTGTGTGTTTATTAGAATTTATGCAAGAACCACGGAAAATCTACTTACTCGAATGGATTATGGTAATTGTATAGTCTCGGCATTTATTTTTTAAAAGTTTTAGTTTTTTAGTTTTTACAAAAACTAATAAAACTAAAATGCTAACTACAAAAATGTTGAAATAACGTTAAGTTAGAAGAAGTCTACATATAAAATTGTTTTGAAATAGATTTTTGATATGAAATGCAACAGTATTAATTGGCTCGTACATATTATGTTCATTACCTATATATATGCGTACTTTTAAATCTCTATTTGAATTTGAAAATCAAGTATATGTATTGAATCATTTCAAAAATTATTTTCTAGTTGTAGGAATTTTTGTTACGAGGAGTTTTTTCGAAAAAAAGAAAAGAAAGCAATTGCATACTTACTTGTATATGTGTTGATTTCATTAAAATGAGTGCACCCGACCGGAAATTTAAGTAGTTAGTATATTTTTTTAAAAGATAGAGTAAAGTAAATGAAATCTAAAATATTTTATTTTGATTTTTTTTGTAGCTTTAAGTTAGGACAGAACAAATTGTCGCTATTGATACATATTTATAACAGTCATAATGTTATTAAGGTTACATAATATAGATATTACGATGTAGACATCATAATAAGTGAATAAAGTTGAATTGTCTATGATTTTTGAATACTTGTATTTTTTAATACACACGCTACTAAACACAAATAATTGCTGGAACATCTAAACCGATTTCTATAAGACCATAGACCGGAAGATGGAAGATATGAAAGAATTATACTTACAAAAAAAGGAATAAATTTAAATTATAAATGTATAGAAGATTTAATTTTTTTTATAAACAAGGTGATTCGAAAGGAAATTATAGAAGCTATTTGTACAATACATGCATTATATTTCTAAAAATTCGAGATCAAGGAAGCAAAGGTGCGAGCGGGTCACTAGTATAGAAAAATTTTTGATATTAGCATTTTCCATTATCTATGCTATGATACAACATTTGAAAAATTGTATTTGTTCAGGAAAAAATACGCATAGTATAAAGCTTATTTATTATATTAGAGACCTTGGATTGGAACTTGTTCTAGTTGAAGTGAAGTGCATCAGGTAACGCCATAACAGATTGGCAATTCATGAATAAAGAAATGGAGCCTTAGCAAAAATTATTCAGAATGATTAGATTGTTAAAAAAATAAAAGCTCGCGACTAATCTAGCAGACAAGAACAAGTATTTATATAAAGGTATTTCTTGGCATAATTGTAGTAATAGTATTCTTTGGTCTAATAGTAATATGCACAGTGTCTTCATTAATTTAAAAATATATTTTTACTTGAGAAACAAACAAAAATTACGTACATATGATCTGAAATCAAAATATGGCAATGACATACATTTCTCCGCATTATTTCGTATTGCATCGTATATGTCTCAGTTGCGTAAGGTAATCTATGTACTTGTATACGCGGTTAGGTAGAGGTCTAAGACAATAGGGAATGAATGTTTCGTCACGAGATTTAGGAACGCTGCTTCCGTTTAGAAGATATTAACGTAAAGAAAACGTTTGTTAATAATTCAAGTGATTCTATATTCGTAAGAATATGTAGACATTTTGAAAAATTGTTTTATAATATTTTCAAAAATAACTTGCCTTTATACATTTTTTACATAATAATTATTAAAATCTTAAATTATTCATAAAACAAATTAAATTAAATGAAACATGATAATAATTATAAATAGTAATAATATATTTCTAATAGGAATTACAGTAGTTTGAAAAAGGAAAGCCTAATGATGGGCTAGTACGGGTGCTGCATGGATCACAGGAGTGTGAACCAGAGGACCAGTGTGTACTAGTGGTGCATGGACCAACGGAGCGGCGTGGACCACAGGTGCAGCATGGACCTGGATTGGAGTTGCGTGGACTGCAGGTGCTGGTGCAGCGTGAGCCGAGGGAGCAGAGTTATGCACAACTGCATTGAAACTGAAATATAAAAAAATGTTTTTAATTTGATATTACCTTACTAACGTTACGAACATAGATTAAATTAATATTTCGTACTCTTATATAATACGCAATTATATTGTTAAAGTTATAAGCATTTAGGCCACACTTAATTGCGAAATAAGTATTTCAAACAATTGAAATAAATGTTATACTTTGAACTAAATGCGGGACGATTTTATCGAAATCATTGACTGGAACACTGTTGTTTAAGATAAATCACAGATCCTAAGTATTGTGTAGTTAGTTTTGCCAGCTATAGTATATACATATATGTATCTTTACTTAGCTCGTGAGTGCTCTTACGCAATGTTACGCACTCGACGCAAGTTCATACTAGTGGTAATGGAACACATTCGTGCTCTAAATCGAACATAGCGTGTAAGTGTTACTGTTTATAATTTTTCTTGTTTACATTAAAAATTAATGCGTTCACCACGTGCATATTCAATAGCTTACGTTGACGTCTTATGTAGTCTCTTACATTTCTCTTTTGCAATATGAACAAATTATGGATATTATCAAATAATCAATTAATCGTCTTTAAAGTGTATTTTAGTTTGTTTTTGGTGTGTAGAGTGTATATTTTGTATATTTTAGTTGTTATTTTGATAATAGCATAATTATTTTTAATTGAATTCGTATTATCTTCAGGTTAAATCATATTATCATCAACAGATTTCGTCGTACTATCAGCAAACATTTTCTAGAAGCCTATATATATAAAGTTGGTATGACGTTTTTTTATTGTATTTTATAGTAATCGCAAGCCATAATTACCCATTGTGAGCATCAGCAGTGTATTCAACGGTTCTTACAGCGCCATCAGGTTGAACCAAAGAATACTCTCCCTTAACTACGTCACCTTCACGGCTCTCGTGTTGAGATTTGTGATCACCAGTTTGAGGATCTTCAACGGAGTATGAGAACTCGTAGTGCGCTGGAGCCTGTGTTATATACTAATAAATAAAATCTATTTTTCTATAACAAATACATTAAAAGCCTTGCGTAAGTCGTAATGTGAGTAATCTCTAAAGCAGCAAGGATGAATTAGGCTCGCTAATGTTAGTTTTGATGTATTATTTTATTCGACAAATAGACATTAATACCTATCATATCATGACGGATAGTCGTTACTGTCATTACAAAATGTTCCATAGTCTTGTAATGACATTACTCAATATATATATTTAATTGGGTTGTATTAACGGAACACATTTTAATCAAATTGCTTTAGTTATAGCCTTTCACTTTCATTGTTAAGCTAAATTAAGCACATACTGTTCTAAATATTATATGTCTGTATACGGTTGAATTCTTGTAAGTCATTTTTAGTATCAAAAGATTTCAAACGATATTTTTTAAATATACAGTTGGCAATCGATATCCAGAAAATATTAAAATTAATAAAAAAAGTACTCGAAAGGAATATCAAAAAGTACTCGAAAAGTCGAGTACTCGAAAGGTCTATAATAAATTAAAAAATAGTAATGACTTTTTTATTGATTAGTTTATAGTAATACTTACATGGTCTTCAACTTGTTCACTATGAGCGAGGGCTACTGGACCAGCATGTTGGACGATGGGTCCAGAATGGATCAGAGGAGCACCATGCTGAATAATTGGCCCAGAATGAGCAACGATGGGTGCATAGTGTGTTTGCTGTCCATTTGCAGGTTGGTCATGACGAACGATGCTTTGAGATGAAACGGCGTGGTTTTGACCTTCTTCGACGAGCCCCGCGTGGCATACGGCCACCAAAATGCTTACTACTGCAATCTGTAAAAAATATGATTAATAGCTTACCTGGTGTCTTTTGTTTTAATCAAGTTAGAATATTTAAGTTTATGTTATCAATTGAATCCACAATAAGATATATGATATTTGTCGTTTAAGCCTTTTTAAGTATGAGAGCAAAATTATCGAAACATATAGCAATTTAATATTTATGTTAAATATAAAATTCTGTAAATATTTAAAATATCTTATTCATTTTAGCAAAATAGGATTTTTAATTTATTCTAGGCTTACTTTGAAATGCATCTTGATGCTGTATTGATCGACTGAACTTGTATGATAGGGACGTAGGTCGGGTGGTTGTTTTTATACTTGGTGGAAGCCAAGTTATTGGATACTAAACCGGCCCAACATGTGACACCACACACTGTCACCTTTACGTTACGTAACATTGACGGATTTCTACCTCAAGGTTACATCAAGCCCTTATGAGCTTTCCTGCTTAATAAATTAACTGTCATAAGAATTGTGATTTTTGATTTCTTTGGAAAAATGCCAGGCGTATACAAAAATGTAAAACAATAATAATATAAAAATAATTACATGTTAGTTAAATACTTGGGATATGAGACATATATTAAACTATGACAGACTTTTTTCAAAAATATGAAAATAGAATCTTCAATAAAAGAGACGTAATTTATCCTTAAATGAAATTATACAATTCTGTTTTGTTTAAAGGTAAAATATCAAGAAAAAAGGTTATTAATAAAAAAAAGACTTTTACTTAACAAATTAAAACGGTAATTAGAGATTACAGCTTAATGGCCAAATATAATTAAAATAGAGGAGAGATTAAGGAGAGTGCAATTATTTTAATTATTTAGTGTCTTCGAAGATTTACAAAGATATTTTATTCATTTAATCAAAAATGTGTGTTAATTAAATTTATTTAACTTTGAGGATGAATTAAATAATAAACATAGAAATATACAAAAAAATAATCAATCATGTTTAAAATAATAGCATTTTAGCAATAAAAAAAGGTAGAGGAACTAATTAGAATTTACTTCTCTAGTTAATGGACAAAAAATATGTGTAATAAAATGATTAGCTTATTTGTTTCAATTATTAGTTGATTTAAAAGCATCGAAGGCACGCGATCCGGCATACAAGAAAGTAGCACTCTGGGTTGCACTGAGTACCGACTGCTCTACTAAATTGTTGTGTAACGCGTAAAGCATTGGACACAACAGTCTTATAAAATATAGCGTTGTTAAAACATATATTTAATCATATATTATGTTGTATATCTACGTAATGTGTATGTTCAAGTCCTTCTTTGTTTTTAGAGTAAATATTATTATTATTTTTTTTATCTTCACGCTTTATCCCGCACATGGCAGGGTAGGCAGAGGGAACTGCAGGGACCGTGGGAACCTAGTGTTAAGACACTCCGTTGCTTAGTCCCTGCTTTCTCCGTCCCCGCTTTCCGCCGTTTATTATTATTTTTTTCTTTTAAATAAACAGCTATTTTTCCGTACATAAATTCCAGGCGTGGCTTTTAGTAATTAATAAAATTTTGATGTGTTAAATAGGCGTAAGGAAGGATATTTAAGTAGAAAGTACACATTAAAAAAAAATAAAGTATAAAGTTTTAAAAAATGTAACTTGAACCCAGTATGTCTCTTTAAGTGCAAGTAATGACCGTACCGCATACTTCCCTTCTGGCTTCTTAACTGTGAAGCCGCCGCAGACTTAAGACTATACTTTTACTACTTTTTGTTTAATTATTAATCTAAATATTTAATCAGTTCATTTTTTTTTAAGTAATATGGTGCTAGGAGACTAATTTACCCGCTTTGTTAACAGTATCCGCTCTATTATTCAAAACACTCAGTTTTGTTTGAAAAGACGAGCATCGATAAAGGTTTTTGTATGTGACAGAAGATACTGTGATCTTAATATACTCTTGTAGGTTATGAAGTGAAGCACAAAAAAAATTGAATTACAATAGTAAAATAAAATCATTTATATACTGATACCTTAATAATGTTAAATACATATAGAATAACGATTACAGTAATATTTATTTTTGATGCGTATTGTGACTTGTAGGATGTCTAAGTTACCCTTTTAATCTTTGCGAGCTTTTGCCTGAAGGTCATCGGTTAAACATGATATTGGTAAATCAGCAAGTTTAACGAAACTTTTGTCGTTTATTTTCTCGAAGATTTTTATCTTACGGTGTATATCATGTCACGGCTACGAAGTACAAGATTAAGCACCACCTCTTAATATAATTGGATGTCTTAAGCATTTTAATGGCCTTTTCGTACTAAAATAATGAAACATATCAAGTAATATACGGTAGAAAGATAAAATAAAAAAGAGATTAGACATAAAATAGAGATTATTTTTGGTTATTTGATTGAATTCAATGAATCTGTTTTTAATTTTTGTGGAGGGTAGTTGGGTGAAGGAAAAAATGTACTGATTGATATTTCCAATATGATTTTTATTTAAAACAATATTTAAACTATAGCGGCACAGTGTGACAGCTGATTTACAAGTATCTCACTTTAATAGTGATGGTCCCAGGCTCGATTCCTACGGGTAGTAATTATTTTTTCTTTAGTAAGACAAAAGACAGAGTTATGACGAATTATGACGTATAGATGAAAAGTGAAATACAGAATCCAAATTAAAAAAAAAAAAAACATCGGACCGTCGTGGCGCAGAGGTGCAACGTCTGCCCGTAATTTGACGGTTTTTGGGTTCGATTTATAGTCGGGAAGATGGATTTTGCTATTTCCATTTTCTTCGCTCTGGTAACTAAGCAAAGTGTGGCGTTGAGTTCCGCCACTTAAAACGTAATGCCTCGAAAAAGACGGAAAGCGGGGACTAAGCAACGAAGTGTCTTAACACCAGGTTCAAATGGTTCCTGCAGTTCCCTCTGCCTACCCCTGCCACGTGCGGGATAAAGCGTGACACTAAAAAAGATCACATATTAAACTAGTAAATTGTAAATATGATTATTTCTTCATTTTATGTTTTGTAGTGAAATTAATGTTATTGTAAGTAGTTCATACTTATTACTAATTTATCTTTTTAAGTAAATAAATAAAAGCAAATATAAGTGGCACGAGTGGTAAGAGGAGACCACGGTATACTTCCTAATACACAATATTAAAGATATTCCCCCTTACTCCTCGAAGAGGCTAATGATAGCGGATGACGCGAAAGAGGTATACAGGGATTTGGCGTTCCGTTCTCTCTGACTACCCCGCTAGGGAAAAATCGTAAAGATATGTATCTAAATAAAACTTCAGTTAAAAAGAATGCAGCAGACTGCATACTTATTTTGTTGCGTAGACTATAAATAAAATGAACAAATATGAAATTTCTTTTAAGCTATATTTAAATTGTGGTGGTTTTTTAAATTTCCATATCATCTGAAGGTTGACTAAAATTATAAATAAATAATAATAGTTTTCATTGATATATTATTATAAAAAGAACTTTCTTATATTTTTTCTAACAAACTTGAAATGGAAATTGTAATTTCATTAATCAAACTTCGATTTTATACAAAACATAAACATGAATTTTGACGTTTGCCTCACCGAATTAGTATCTCCTAGGTTTGATGGAAACCACAATCTAAAAAAAGAAATAGAATTATCATTTTCCAAGTGGAAATCGAATCGGCTGCGTAATGATGCTCTTAAAATAATGTTACGTTAAATGTAAGAATAAAGAAATAACTATTCAATTAATATGTTAAAAAATTAATTTAATTTGGATACAAAGTATATTTTTATTATTTACGTGAATAATTATTACTGGAACCGACATAAATAAACAAGAATAAAAGAGAAAATATAATTTTTATTGTTTTTACTTTAACGTAAAGATTATAATTAAAGAATATTATGGACGCTTAACTAACCTTGTTTATGGTTTCAAATTTGCCGAGTTATTGTATATTGTATAAATAATGTCTTTCGCTGTTTTTTGATTTTGTAGTAAAATGTGACGATGATATTACACTATATATATTGGTATAACAAATGACAAAGACTACCTACAAAAAAAATAAATGTTTCGTAAAATACTCAGTAATCTATTGAAACAATCGTTGAATCGAATTAAATTAGTCCAAGTTAGGATCGAATCGACAGCTATGGCGTAAACAATACAATGTTTACAAACTTACTACGCTGCGATGGCTTTTATTTTCTCAATATTATATTATACTTATGATAGGTTATTAATAAGTTCAACAAAAAATATATTTTATAAAAAAATCTGGAGATTTACATCAAAGTAGTTCAATTGCTACATCTCGTATTAAATATGTAACAGAGTTTCATTGCATTCGGTTCTGTCCAGAAGTTTGCTATCGGCGTGCTTTCACTTAGTAAGATATTGCTTTGACAATATAAATTGATAAACAGTATAAATTTGTGAAATATACAGCAAAATACTATGCAAAGTGCGGTCAATTGTATAGTTTATTCCCTATTAGGTACATATTAATAACACTTCAGTGATCTAATTAGTGCAATACCTAATTTAACATAACAATTGGCTATCGACTTCAGTTACTTTAATAACGGACATTTGCATTTCTTTAATAATAATTTAAAACGTAATATGAAGAGTAAGGTGATAATTTAAATGCAATAAAACTCATGAGTCCAATAATAAAACAATATACAGCGCTTTTTTTACCACTCTTCTAGAGTGGTACGTGATGGATGAATAGGTTCAGTTCTCTTTTGGAGGACTCGCTTGGGCTTGAAATCCTTTCATTTTCTCGTCCTGATGATACAAAATCCAGCCTTAAGTTTCGCCATTCAATATTTCGTATTCAGAACGTTTAGATTCTCTGTACGTTTAGATTCTGTGTGTATGAATACAAGAGAAATCAAAACATGAAGTTAGTAGCTGTTTAAAATAAGGATATTTATATAAATATTATTCAAGAAAAAATATAAAAAATACCATTTTGCGTTCGTACTAAACTCTTAGTACTTGTTCTTTTGACCTTTTCTTTCCACACATTTCATTTTCATTAATTTCAGTAATCAATAATTATTCATTCCCCGACACATGATGATTATGCTTGGCCCATCACTACTGGCCATTAACAATTTGCTATACGCGATTACTTATTATTTCATTATAATGAATATTTATTTAAAAATCAATATTCTTCTAACAAGACGTATATGTATAACTTAAACATGTATAACAAATATTTACAAAAAATTAAAAATGTATTGTAATTTTAAAGCAAGCATCTCATTGCTATTTAACCTAAATATATATATTTATTAGAACGTAAAAACTGCTCAACTTTTACGATTAATAAAATTTTTAAGTAGAAAATTAAAGTATTATGAAATAAATGAAAAGGAAACCACTTTCTTATAAATGGCCGACTTTACGATATAAGGCCATTGTATGCTCAAACTTGTTTTGCTTTTTTACCGTTAATCACAGACGCCGATGTACATCCACATATTATCTTACCATACATGGCAGAATATTTCTCATAAATTTTAATATTATATTATCTTGCATAAGCTTTTATCGACTATGTATCGAGTTGAATGAATAAACTAACAATGATATTTTTTTACTAAGTACAAAACTGTTTAAGCTTAAATACTTGTTTAAACAATTTAAAATTATTTTTAACATCATTTGCTAATAATATATTACTAGTACTAATTTACTTCAAGGATTTTGAAGTAAATTAAAGTAAAAAAAATAAAAATGCGCCAAATTAATAAATATTTAGTAAATATTTATAAATACATATAAATATATACAAATACAACACTATTTTATTAAAATATTACACAATACATTTTGTAACAATCAATTTTTTAAGCAAGAAACAAGTAATATTCAATTCTTTCAAAGTGAAACACAGCCTGAAAACTTACTTTGTAATTCTAACTGGTCATTGTGATTTCAAAATGCTGCAATTTGGATGTACGTTCCCACGAAATAGTGCTCTAATTATTTTTGTTAACATACACATGTGAATTATCGTTTGCAATTTTAACATCCAGTAATGTGTACACACTATCTTATAAAATTATCATGAAAATATACCTTATTGAATAATTATATAATATATTTGTATCCATAAATAGGGTTAGGGGTGCTAATATGGTAAAGGGGTCGTATTTAATATGAACTTATAAGTTTTGTTTGTACTCACTTATTAAGTAATTTTTAATTATCTAGTATTATATTATTGAAACTATTATTGTTTTATTTCCAGTATTATGCGTTAATTTAAAAAAAAACAATGCATATATTTTTTAAGATTTATTAAAAATTTGAAGTATATCCATTTTATATCCATTCAATCATCCTAGAAGGGTATATATATAACATACACACAATATAAACAGTTTACACATTTACACATTTGGCACACAAATTATGTTGAAATAAATTCATTGTAAATAACAATGGGATGATGAAACTCTTTATATAAAAACAAAGCAATAGATACAAGAGCTGAAGTTTTGGAAGGATATGTAATCGAAAACATGTAGAACTAAATTACTACTAATATCACAGTTGTTTGAACTCTAATGATGATGGATGACCGGTGGTGAATTATGGACGATAGCGTTGAATCTGCAAATAAGTAGTTTTTATAGCTTATGAACATATTGCATGTAATGTAATATTTAGAAATCTTGTATAATGTATTTAATATAATATCAAAGAGAATTCAAACACAATTTATAATATGAACTCAAAATGTCACATCTTACTTGTAAGAGTATTATTAAAGTCGTTGTAAAATTGTTATAGAGGAGAAAAAATGGTGGTTTAACACAAATGTAATAGGGGAGTAGATAATGAGAACTTAGTACCAGAATAATATGTTACCTATTGAAATTTAAGATACTGCGAAATAAGTGGAGAATAACGTTAAGCTTACATCCTGCAAAATTAGCACAATAAAAATAATTAACTCTCCATAAGCATTTCTCCATGATGGTATTTCATAGTTTTCATCAAAATTAATATTTATTTTTTTCAAAACCAAATTTAACTGAAAAAGAGGTATATGAAGAATTCTTAAAAAAACTTGTGTAACACTCGAAGGACATGGAAGTGCACATTTACAATTTATAAATGCGTTTTTAATTTAGCTACCTATTTATTATTATTATTATAGACATAAATGATATATGATTCAATATTTTATCTTACCCGTTATGGTGGTCAGCGGTGTAGGTCACTTTGCGGAAAGAGCCGTCAGGTTGCAACAGAGAATATTCTCCCTTGACAACGTCTCCATCACGAGTTTCGTGCTGAGATTTGTGGTCACCAGTGTGGGGATCTTCGACGGAGTAGGAGTAACCGTATTTTGGGTGAGCCTGATGAATGAGAGTACGTAAATATAATATTACAAAATTTACATCTTCAATATGTTCTAAAAATGTGCTTATTATTATTTATGACAGAAAATCGAAATAAGACTCAAACTTAAAAATACATAATTGAAGTTTCACTTACAAATTCACCAACATAGTGATCTTCCTCATGACCAGAACCATGAGATACGGGGGCAGAGTGTGCAACAGGAGCAGCATGGGCTGAAGGGACGGAGTGGATTACCGAGGTGTGAATAGGTGCAGATTGTACAGCATGTCCAGAATGGTACGAGGGAGCGGCGTGAACGGCGTAGTGTGCTGGTACTTCATGATGTACCACGTTGTGCGATACAGCTGGGGCATGGTGCAGGAAACCTGCATTACACGCTGCCACCATAACGAATATTACCACAACCTGTAAATTGATGACTATAGTCAACAAGATTTAAATGTACATTTATGAAATTATAAATCAATTTCAAAATACGTCAACTGCTTATAAAAAAATTATATTCAAGTCAACGTGAGGCTAACAGTAATTTATACACATAATGATAGTCCGTTGTGGCCCAGTTTGTGCTAACTGAAATTATCCTAAGCGGAGTTACGTAAAGATAATTCGTGAAGTTTTTAAAATGCTTACTTTGGAGAACATTTTGCTTTGGTTAGAATTAGCTTGTCGACTGTTGCTTCTTAGTTAGCGAAGTCTTTTTATATAACAAACAAAACATAAGCAAATACGTGGTGGGGCGCCTATTCCTGATATCCGATCGGATCACAGTAATTGCATTGCCAATCTGCTCACTTTATCAGGTTGCGACACCCGATACAGGTATATATGAGTAAAAAACAGCAAAGAAAAGCTTATATTGTCATAGATTTTAGTAATTGTTTTATTTTGGTTTGTCTTTATTATTATTATTATATTCTATTATCTCTGAATTTATTTACATCTTACTTAATATATTGTTACATAGATATCGTAATGGATGTGGTAATAAAAGGAAATTATAGCTTGAAATAAAAATATATAAAAAGTTTTAGAGGTTCATTAAAGCATCACATTACGCAAAAATATGTTTAATTTTATTTCAATATATTTTTTTTAAGTCTAGTTATATCAGTGAGCAAAATATGTAGTAATTTAATGAAAAACATGTAAAAAGAAAATGTATATAAATGTGATTTCTAGTTCATAAGTAATTTAGAAACAGTCGCGTAGGCTTGCTTATAACTTGCTTATAACACAAACGGATTAACTATCGAAATGAGTGTCAATGTGAAAAATAAAAAAAAATATTTATCAATCAATTTGTCATGTGCCTATGTGATCTTGTAAGCAAATGCAATGGTGTTAGAATATAAAAAGAACTACAATGACTAGATGTCATTTTAGAAACTAGGACAGAAATGGATAGCATTTTTAAGGTGACTGACAGAAGATTACTTTTGAGTAATAGTTTATTTAATAATTAAATTTTCCCATATAAACTAGGTGTTAGTACGTAAGGATATGTAGAGGGGGTCTAGTGTTAAAATATGTATAATGTTCTAAGGGAATGGTGCAATATAAATATTTCACTTGATTTTTGTTATTGTTGATTAGCGGAACTTAACGCTGTAGTTCAACTTTTTATCAGAGTGTAAAAGTGAAACGACTTATTCTCTTGAATCGAGATCATATTCACAATAGCCTCGTTTACAGTCGAACGTTATACGGCTGCGCTATAAAAGTTATGATAATTTTTAAAAGAAAAAAGTAATTTAATTATGTGAATAAACTTATGACTCTATATTTAAAATATACTCATACACGCAGGTATATATAATAAGTAGAATTTAATTGACGCTAGATGTAAAGTATCACAACGACAATCTCCACAGTCCTAAAAGTAATGCATCGTTCAAAAACAGACCAAAAACAGTGAATGGAATGTGAAGTTAATATAACTGGTCGTTACGTAGTGCTTGCATTTAGTCCTTCACTCTCTCTGGTTATAACAAACATTTTGCATGTTATTTAGTAAGCTTAGTAATATTACTTCGTGCTTGTACAATATACTAAGAATTTTAAAAAGTCATTTATATTAAAATAAAATAGTATAGTGATTTTTTTTTATCAAATTTGGCACATTTTTTAAATTCAATTATTACGAGTTTACTACAGCAATTTAATTTTCTTTGTAATTTCGTTGTGCAAGTAGTTTAATATGTTTATTTAAAATAAATATTACACAAAACGACTGGAGCTGTTATTATATTTATCATATTATATAAAAAAATATTTTTTCTGCATTACGTGAATATGTTGGTACAAAAGAGTAATTATATAACATATGTACTTCGTTTAAAAAATATTTTAAACTCGTGATGCTACAATTCATGGCCGCCATTATAGACATTAAATCTTTAGATACACACGATTTTAATAACACCATGCACAATACAGTCGATAATTATTTTTTAATTATTACGTATTGGGACTGCATCTGAATGTCAAAACGTGGATTGTAAATTCTTTTCTAATTTGAGATAATATTTTTGTGTAATTTTACATCATTATTGTTCTGGTAATATAAAGTACATATGTAATTGCAGTGTCTGCATAAAAAGTTCAGCAGTAAAAGTTCGTTCGTTATACTGTGGTATGAAGGATACAGCCTCTATTTAATTTATTATATTATTATATTTAATTATTATCTACTGAAAACTGTAACTGTAAAGTTTCTAACAAATTTTCGTCAACATACACTTACTTTGGAATAAAAAAAATGTCTTACACAATTTTATATAATTATTATTTTTGTTATTTATTAGATTATTTTTGTTACATATTAATATTGTAATTCAATGATTAGTAGCTACAAGCTAAACTTCTCTTGTCGATACGGCAAAACATGTGTAACGTATACTACGTAGAAGGCTTTTATGAATGAAAACCATCGCACAAAATTATATATTCTAGATTCAAGAATGCTGCCCTTACGTAAATCAGTTCCTGATACAGTGTTAAAATTAAATCTGTAGTTTAATCGTTACCTAATAGAAGTTATGGTCAGCATTTACTAATCGATTCACCGTTTATCCTTTCATTTTACAAGCTAATAGTAAATATTGTTTATTATTTTTCTTAAGAGAATAAATAAATAAATAGTTAAAAAAATATTTACATATAAAAAATAAAATTTTATAGTAATATATATATATATATATATATATATATATATATATATATATATATATATATATATATATATATATATATATATATATATATATATATATATATATATATATATATATATATATATATATATATATATATGTATATATATATATATATATATATATATATATATATATATATATATATATATATATATATATATATATATATATATATATATATATATATATATATATATATATATATATATATATATATATATATATATATATATATATATATATATATATATATATATATATATATATATATATATATATATATATATATATATATATATATATATATATATATATATATATATATATATATATATATATATATATATATATATATATAGTTGAAACAACGTTTCCAAAAAGTCTTAATATTTATTTATATCTTATTTTATTTATTCATTAAGTATAAAATAATAAAGACAATCGAGTAAATGGACCACGTCATGCTAAGTTGTTATTTTTTCCGCTAGGCTTCTCTGTACAATATTTAAATAAGTCGTAAATGCGCTACCGGCCTTAAGACGATGTCTGTAAGGTCAATGTTTGATAGTCCCCAAATTAAAGTATTCAAGGGAAACATATATGCGTTGCAATTCAATTCGATGATGAATAAAGCAATTAATTATTTTATACGTTTTATATGTATATTACGTAATTACATCAAATTTTTTTTTGCGATATAGTAATTAGCATTCGCGTACTTTTAAATTTAAAAGTGCTACATTTATTTATTAATTCATAGATTAACATTTTTAAATAAACTAAGAATTAAAAAAAGTAACGGTAACTAAGCCTTTACTTTGAGCCAATGGTTATATTAAAAATAAAATGTAATATTAGCTCGATTTTTATATAAAACTGTCATAGTCATATACATTACAAAAGTAAC
The DNA here is from genome assembly GCA_037178615.1 of Dione vanillae. Lineage (NCBI taxonomy): Eukaryota > Metazoa > Arthropoda > Insecta > Lepidoptera > Nymphalidae > Dione > Dione vanillae. Next base: position 111,961 of record JAZFAU010000118.1, read on the forward strand.
GAAAACGAAAATATGAAATATGAAATTATGATACGAAAATATAAAGTCCATAAAATAATTTTATTACATTTTTTTTAAATGTTTGATTAGTTAATTTGTTAAGTGGATACCGAGGTATCTTAGCACTACCTACGGTTCCTGCGGTTCCCTCGGCCTTCCCAGTGCTGGATAAAGCGTGAAGCTGATAATAAAAAAAGTTAAAAATAGGGATAGAGGTAAGAGGTATCATCGTAAGTGAGAAAGAAATTATTGTCTGACTTAATGATGGTTGTGACTTTTGTCCTAATGAGTTTAAATTAAGTGATTTCTTTTCGCTCTGGTAAGATCTGCTAGTCAACATGTCTTAAATTCTGTCGAAAAATGGCAACAAAATGTCTTGCTAATAACTTCAATAATATCTCAATTGCATATAAAGCAAAAAACAAAGAAAACAAGACAAAATACTTACATCTTTATTAATAAAATAAGTATCTGAAAAAACTAAAAGTCAAATGAAGAACAACAGACGGTTATCAGACCATGACATAAAATTTGGCTGGCTATCCGATGCCATTAAAATACCAACAGTCGCTATTAAAAAATTACTTGGAATGTTAAAATATCATATTTTTTATTAATTGTATTTATTTAATTTAAAAAGTAGCGTCATAATGTATTTAAGAGACTTTTAAGTGTTACAACCATAACAATCTTTTTTATAGCTCTCATAACATAGAACTAATCTATTACACAATATTTTATTTTATAACTAGAAATGTATTTTATTCATACAATTATATGTTTTAATGCTTTTTATCATACAATGTAACTCCAGATTATTCAATATAACGTTTTTTGATAGTTATGATTTTTGTAGCAAGTGTACTTTTGCTTTTGTAGCAGTTAGTAAAGGACATATGAACATAACATTAGGTCACTCATGCTTTCCATAAAATACAGATTCAAGTAAAATAATAAATAATATATATTCACATATAAATAATATATATTCACATTGAGGATCGTCGTGGCGCAGAGGCGTAATTGTAAGGCCTGTAAACGCGACGGAGGATTCGATTCTCACTCGGAAAAGACGGATTTTTCTATTTCCACCTTCTTCGCTTTGGAAACTAGGCAAAGCGCGGCGTTGAGTTCCGCCACTCAACACGCAATGCCTCGAATAAGGCAGAATGCGTGGACGGAGAAAGCCGGGACTAAGCAACGGAGTGTCTTAACACTAGGTTCATATCGTTACTGCAGTTCCCTCTGCCTACCCTGCAATATACGGGATAAAAACGTGAAGCTATAAATATATATATATGTGAATAAAATTATGCAAAAAATGTTTACCTTAAATTGTTATATTTTAAGCGCCATCTACATAGCTGCTACACAATCACTTAATGAGAAATATGAGAGTAGCGCCATCTTATATTTTATTTATCTTAGTAGTTGGTAATAGTACATTGGCAATTAATTCTTTTACACTAAATGTGAAATATTAAGAATATCTTCACTTATATATAACATTTGATATATAACATTTAATTTTTTGTTAACTTCACGTAAAATAGTGTAATGCACCAAATAAATATACAAATAGTTTTTTATATAAAAATGATAATATTTATTTACAACATATTCAATCAAGTCAACATTCATTAAAAAATTAATATTTCATTAAAATTATAAATAATTAACAAAACAATAATATTATTCAAAAACCAACATAATATATTTTGGAATGATAATATGACGATGCTACTTCGGAGTCGGAATGAGGTTCGTCTTTAAGAGATTTATTAATATTTAAATCTTCTATACGGTTAATGGGCTCAGCATTAATAGGTATCTCAATGATGGGCATTTTTGAAGCAGTTTCTAAATTTAAATTAGTATTTTCATTGGCTACTTCTTCAGGAACTTCTGCTGCGGTAACAGTTTCTTCCATAATTTCTTGTGGCAATTCGACTTTATTATTAATGTTGTCTACATTGGCAGGGACTAGTCTTATCATCTTATCGACAGTTTCCTTTTTTTCGTCGTTTCTTGGTTCCTCTTGAATTGTATCAGTTACTTTTTCATTAACAGGTTTGTCTTCTAAATTTTCTACGTTGATATTGTATTCTTGATATTGATGACCTTTGCTTGGAAAAAAACGGTTCACTTTAACGCGACTTGTGATTGGGAAAAAGTGTCTCGTTTGGCCAAATATTGAAAAGGCATGATCACCATGTTTATTAACTGTCTTACTAACAACGGCTTTGAAGCTGAAACAATTACATAGTTAATAATAGGTATATTGTATAGTATATTATAGTTATATCAAATAAATAAAAATGATAATTAATTTATATTGTCGTTTAATTGTATTTAATATTAACTATTTATAAAACAATATAAATACCCATTATGGTCATCAGCGTTGTATTCAACCTTTCGTAAAGAACCATCTGGTTCAATAAGACTATATTCTCCTTGGACTTTATCTCCATTTCTAGATTCGAAATGATGTTTATGGTCTCCTGTTTTCTTATCTGATACTGCATACTCAAATTCATATTTTGGATATGCCTAAAATAATATAGCTCAAAGTTAAGGAATTTCAATTAAATTACATAAAAAAATGAAAGGCTCAGTGGAATGTAAAATAAGGCAATAGATATGGGATCGATCCCCGTTTGGATGAATAAGTTAATGTGAAGCTTTAGTTGCTGTCAACAAAATATTTAATTGAGACCGAAAAATAAGAACGGAGTGTGTTGGTGTATTTAACTCCCCCTAAACTATAAGAATAAAAGGCATAGAGCCATTAAAAATGAAAACTATAAGAATAAAAATATTGAATTTCTAATACAAAAACATATTTATACTAAATAAAATCGTAAATAAATATTTTTTAAGAACTTACATCATTTTCATATTTGAAGAGTGGCGGTGAATTGGATGAATATAGTTTCACCATTTGCCACGCTTTTCCAGTATCAGATCTATAGGACCCTCGTTCTAAGCCCTCATTTGGATCTATTTGAACTGCCCAACATGAGCCAACAATAAAAGAAATAAGCATAATCTGTAAAAGAAATTTGTATATTTAGCAATTAGAATTTTCCTAGAAAAATAATTTTATTGATGTTTTTACGTACCTTACAAAACATGATGATTATTTAAGATGAACCGTTGCTATTGGGATGTACTAGCGAACTGTTAGTTTAGTCTACAACATTTTACCATTTTATAGTTAAAATTTCTATTATATAAATTTACCAAAAATTTTATCATCTTTGCTTTATCAAATTGGTTATTGTGCAAGAATAATGTGGATTCGTTGCTTCTGATAACATCTACGCTTTCTAAATCTATTGTCACATTGAACATGTTATTGTTATTATTATTTTCATTTAAAGATTTCAGATCAGGACCTACATCTTCTTCTGAGTAAAAATATGGATTAATAATATACTTTTTTAAAAATTGACTGTTATCTTAATCTTTGCCAAAAATAGTCTAGTATAATATATTTTTTATTAACTATTATAAACACTTGTTGGTATATAACGATACAAGTTTTTTAATAATCTCAGTATAATGATGTAATAAATATGTATTGATAAACGGGACCTATGTATACAAAAAAACCTTTAACTGTGCTTACAATGTATGTCTCAAATCAATAATACTCCATGCTTAGTGATAAAATAGTAAAATTTCTATGGTTCAATGAAGGACTGGAGGAAACATTAGTATGCAGACAACTTTTAACCATTGAGCTGTGTATTAAAATATTTAAATAATATGAATATTATTAGTGATATAAAATAATTTATAATACACAAATAATTAATAATATTCTGTCAAATACTGTAATATTTAATCAACTATTCAGTGAGGTGTGATAAAAATAAAATTACAACCACTGTGTAATCTAAATATATATTGAATTTTATTATATATAGTATATGAATTTTATTTTTTATGGTAATTCGTTCTTAAATAGTATTCTAAAAAACATGCCTTCTTATTTAAATTTAATTTACTAATTCATATTTTTGGAAAAGCTAATTTTGCCTTAGATTTATTAATTGATTTAATTTTGTCAATTTACTATAAATAATAAAATTATGTTACAACTATACTTGCGTTAAAATACGAGGAACTTGATAATTATAACGGACTATTCATTTTTTAGGTACCTATCTAATAAAATGGTATGAAACTAATATATTTTTAGTGCCATCAAAATGTACAGTTATATGTAGACTATGTGACATGACAATTATATTATTCCACCGAACTGATCTGGCGTAGGAACTCCAAGGTGGGAAATGAAAGATATCTATCAAAAAAAATTAAAGTATAGCCCTCGTTATGAGGGAGTGATATCGGAGCTGAAATTTATTGATGCAATCAAAAGTATGTTAGTAGACTATTGCAGAATCATTTTAATATCCGTCTACCCGTATGTGAAGACTGTTTTCTCAAATTTTGTTTCATACAAAATGAGTACATACTAAAGTTAATCGACTTTTATTAATTGTATTTCATTGACCTACATTTATAAAAATTGTCACAAATTGCGAACTTACTATATATGTATGTATAAAAATTAATCTGAATCTAAAACTTACAATATATATAAATCTAAGAATTGACAATTCATATGTTTAGCATAAAAAGAAATCTTTATAAGTTTGTAATATTCGTTGTTTTGTTTTTCGTTTTATACGAAATGAGCGGATATGATAAAAAATTAATACAATCATAAAATGTTTAGTATTTTTCGGTGCGTGAGAACTACTCGTACTTGATTTGTACTTATTTCAATTAATATTTGTTTTATTTACTAATACATGCGAATAGAGAAGAAACTGCTTAGCATTCCATGGATTCATCGTGCGGGTGCCGGGCCCATCGCGTTGTAGGAAGAGGAGCTCCGATCAGAGCTTGGGACTTGCGATCCAAGTGTAGGTTTAAAGGGGCCCCTTTAAAATGCATTAACGCTCACCTTCACTGACCGAGCTCCTCCCACTACCTAACCATATTCGAAATGATTCTGCTAATGCCGCCTTTGAAATACGTTCTAGAAATATATTAGTAATAGTTCTAGACAGGCTGAAATCTTTTAGTAAGCTTTAGAGAGATTTCGCTGTTATACCTCTCGCTCCTACTTCCACCGCATATGAATTTAATCTAAACCTATACCTGGTCAGTTCGTTAGTAAGCTCGAAATATTTATTAAGTTTGAAGTTATGACTTTATGATATTTGTCTCCCACGGAACTGTAAGTTCTACCAGTACTTTATCAAATTCAGATACTCGTATTCTTAAATAGATCACACTTAAAAGTAAATTATTATATATATTTTTAAAAATTATTTTTATCAAGCAGATAATTTAGTATTTTTATTTCCAATGTTACAAAAGTAAAGCTTCCTAATGTTCTTTTTTCAAATGCAGTATGCAGTGCGCATGCTATAATTGCTTTTTTTTATTGTATATTTGTTTTTTATATGAAAAAGTTAAAAAAGTATATCATTATGATGTATGTGATAAAAGAAATAAAAATAAGTTTAATCAAATTTTGTATTTAATAAATATTTAACAATCATTTATTTAAAATGAATGAAATATGTTAACTGATTAGTGGTAGTATTGGTATACGGGGGCAGAGTGTACTGGAGCATGGGCATAGACGACAGGGGCGGCCTTGACTACGACAGGGGCGGCCTTGACTACGACTGGGGCGGCCTTGATCACAGCTGGGGCGGCGGTGGGAGCGCTGTTGTGTACGACGGCGTTGAAACCGTTGTGGTCGTCAGCGGAGTACTCCACGGACCTGACGGAGCCGTCAGCCTCGACGAAGGAGTAGGAGCCCTTCACGACATCTCCGTCGCGGGATTCTTGTTGTTGCTTGTTGTCTCCGGAGTGACCGTCAGCTACTGAGTAGTTGAACTCGTATTTGGGGTAGGCCTGTAAGCAATTTGCACTTGTTAGCTATTTATTTATGTTTTTAGGTAATTTTTTTTTCTAAATAAATAATGAATATACGTTTGATCTATTAAAGACTTACAACTTCCTCAGGTTGGGCGATAACCTTAGCGACAGGCGCTGCGTGGTAGGCGATGGAAGCAGGGGCGGCGTGGTAGGCCACGGGAGCGGGAGCAGCGTGGTAGACTACGGGAGCAGGTGCTTGGTATGCCACGGGGGCGGCATGGTAAGCTACGGGTGCGGCTACTGCTAATTTGGCGACAGGAGAGTATACTTTGGCAGCAACTACTTGATGCTGATCATGACGCACTATGCTTTGGGAGGAGACCGCAGATGCTGGAGAGTAGTGTATTTGTGCAGGTACGAGTCCTGCTGAGGCCACCGCCACAAAAGCGCAAAGGGCTACAATCTGTAAAATAAATAAAACATTATAAACATTACATAGTATATAAAAATATTATATAAGTCAATTAAATAATCGGTAATAATGTATTTAGTGAAACAAAATATAAAAAAATATTTGCATTAATATTTAAATTGAAAATAAATACAACTTACTTTGGAGAACATTGTTGTTTTTGCAAATATTCAAGTTGTGAATAATAAGTACTCGCACTAGTACACCTATTTATATTTGAACATAGATTCATAAGATTAGTAGTGGAAGCTGCCAAACTAGCTTGTCAGTGACCTTAACTCGGGCAAGTTCAGCGATTGATATATACTTTCTCAATGTTTTAAGCAATTTGCAGTAGGCGTGTTCATTTTAACAAATTTTATAATGCCTGTATTTAAGTCTTTAGTAACAATACAAATAAAATACGATTAGCTGCCTCCAAGATCTGAAGCAAGAATTACTTAAGCAAGTAGGAGCCCCTGCTAATTATGTTTTAAAAATATTTGCATAAAATGGAAATCAAACCAACAATTATTGCGTTTGTAGTCAGTCATTGCTGTATTCAACGATAAATAAATGCTGTATTATGCTCGAAAGCTAAACATGTAACAATCATGTCTTATAAAAGTTATTGTTTATTTGTAGAAGTAAACAATCAAAATTCCATACGAATAGACGCTCAAATCAGAAACATATGTTTTAGTATGGTATTGTGTGTATTTTAAAATAGAACTTGCGTTAAGAATGTATCAAAATTAATGTTATGTTTACTTAGAATTTTAAAAAAAATACATAATATTGTATAAATAAATATATAATATTATAGTATATTTTGCAGTAATAACCATTTAAAGATAAAATACATGTTAATATTTCAAAAATGTCGGAGAGAATGTATTGCATGACATTTGCCTGGGGGAAGCACGGTCAAGGCCACATCTTATTCGCCGACCTCCCTCTCCTAACATTTTATTTAATCACAAGTATATAAACTAAGTACTTGTGATTTGAATTATCAATCACTGATTTGATTTAATTCATCATGTTCGCTAAAGTGAGTTGGCTAAGATAAGGACTGATACGTATTTGTAGTTGATAAATAATTTCAAAAATATTCTATTAATAATAAAATATTTATTTTATAGATTGTAACCCTTTGCGCTGTTGTGGCTGTGTCTTCTGCTGGGTTCATCCCCGCTGCAGTCCACTACTCGCCCGCTAGCTCTGTCTCGTCACAGAGCATTGTGCGTCACGATGCCCCAGTTGCAAAGTTAGCCGTTGCTGCCCCCGTCGCCTACCACGCCCAAGTTGCCCCCGTTGCTTACCACGCAATTTCAGCTCCTGTGGCCTACCACGCTGCACCCATCGCTAAACTCGTTGCTCAACCTGAAGAAATTGTAAGTTGTCATACATTTCTCAAAGCTTAAAATGGACATTAAAGTCTTAGGAACGTCTTTACAGAAAGGCTACTTTACTATTAAGATTAGGATGAAGTAACGTAAAGTAATTTCAAGTACCTTAAAAGATTACATTAATCAATATTTATTTTATCAGAATATTTATAGAATATATGAAATCAATATTGTTTACATATACTAAAGAGATTAAACTATTATAAATTTTCTTGTTATAGGCCCATCCCAAATATGAATACAGCTACTCCGTTGCTGACGGTCACTCCGGAGACAACAAGCAACAACAAGAATCCCGCGACGGAGATGTTGTAAAGGGCTCTTACTCCTTCGTCGAGGCTGACGGCTCCGTCAGGTCCGTAGAGTACTCCGCTGACGACCACAACGGTTTCAACGCCGTCGTACACAACAGCGCTCCCACCGCCGCCCCAGCTGTGATCAAGGCCGCCCCAGTCGTAGTAAAGGCCGCGCCCGTCGTCTATGCCCATGCCCCAGTACACTCTGGCCCCGTCTACCAATACTACCATTAAGCAGATCCTTTTTTCCTTATAAAATGATAGTTGACTATTTATAAAATAAATTTTCTAAAAACAAATAACGTTTATTTTTGTTATGAAAATTGGATTCCAATTATGATTATAGCATACCTATGTATACCGATATTACCACACAAAAAATGATTTTAGTATAAATTTTTTTTATAACATTTATTTGAATATAAAAAAATAAAGTCAAGACCATTATATAATTAGTAAACAGCCTTGCTAGCTTACAGTGATTAATATGCAAAATATATTAATTCCGTTCCAATTTAATATATTAATGGGTTTATATAACCATCCTACAAATCAATATGAGATAGATATCAACATTGATTAGAAAACAGTATTTCTTAGTCACACAGATTTAAGTCTGATGAAGTGTTTAAAAGAAAGATAGCCAAGTATGTTTTCCCAAATGGCGGAGTAGGCAGTTTTTTAGAGTTTCCGCTCAATTTTCGATATATTACGTGATAAATGGCATAACTCATTTCCGTTAATTGTCAATCAAAGAAGATAATAAAAATTTATTAGCTTCACGCTTTATCCCGCACATGGCAGGGTAGGCAGAGGGAACTGCAGGGACCGTGGGAACCTAGTGTTAAGACACTCCGTTGCTTAGTCCCTGCTTTCTCCGTCCCCGCTTTCCGCCTTTTTCGAGGCACTGCGTGTTGAGTGGCGGAACTCAACGCCGCGCTTTGCCTAGTTTTGCCAGAGCGAAGAAAATGGAAATAGAACAATCCATCTTCTCCGACTGGGGATCAAACTCAGAAACCATCGCGTTACAGGCACACGTTGCGCCTCTGCGCCACAACGGTAATAATATTCCAAGTAGGGATTGAGTCTTGGTGACAGTAAGATGGATTCAGTGGATGCATGTACTTCTCTACTGTGACATCAAGTGCTTCAATACCACGTAATAGGCCACGTAATTTTTATAAGAGCTTTAAAGATAGAAATAGTATCGAAAATATTAGAAAAGAAAATATTAGAATATTAAAAAAGAAAATGATTCACAAATAATATGTTATTTGAAGACAGTACAGCTGAATTTCAATTTAAAAATGAAATATATATTTATATATAGGTAAATTACTTAAATAATTATATCATTATTTATAGGTAGTTATTGAGTAAATTTTATTTTGTAGGTCAAAATTCCTTACACGCTTCTTAAAATATCTGTTTGTAAAATTTGTATCATAAATCTATTACATTTGACTTCAATCTGGCTTTGTCACGATTGTTACACCATTTGTTGCTCTATATAGATAGTATCAAAAGATGTAGATTAATAATCAAAGATATTTTTAATGATTGGATTATACACTCCTATCTTATTTCAAAAATTAGAATGTTACCATTTTTAATATATTGATATTTAAATGTTGTAGTGATATTATTTTTGTATAAAAGTTGTTTATACCAGCTGTAAAGAAACATACTTATGTATTTAATTTTTAAAATTTAAAATTTTACAAATTTCTACAATTATACGCAAACATCGTCAAGGTGGGTAATGTGTAAGTATATTATTTTTCGTCTTGGTTATATAAAAGCGTAAAGATGTTGGTAGGGCCTAATATGTTGTGCGTAAGCTGGCACAGTTTTAATAATGTTGTTAATATATGATTCAGAACAGTTGCTCCAAAAGTTGATCTTTATAAAATTGAACAAAAATATTCAACAGTAAAATTTTATATTAATTACAGAATATGGTTGTCGTATCTTGGGTGTCCTTGTAAGGAAAAGTAAAGTTTATAAAAGCGTTTTTTTTTAAATGTTTCATATATTTATAAGAATTTTAAGAGATATGAGAATTTTTAATGTTTAGGTTTCCTATTTAAGCGGCTGACTTCTCATTTGTCCTGATTGGAATATTAATATAATCTGAAAAATTTTATTTAGATTATTTGTTATTTTTTGTTCTTTATTAATTTTAAAATTTAATTTTTTACATAACAGTAATTTTAATACTAAAATACTGTTATGTGTTTGCTGTAAACGCAATAAAAGTATAGGCAAATATTATTAATACTAATTTACTAAAATATGAAATAAGTACGACGATATATTGTAATATAATTTAAACCCAAAATACACATAACATTATAATGTCGGGACGGGATTTTTTTTAATTTACACGACATATCATTGTCGTTCTACATATTTTATAAAGCAAATATTCCTTTTTTGTATAAATTGACGTATACATGAGATTTTTTGCATATTTTTAATGTTTATTCATTATTTGTACGTATAGATATGATTCAAGTATCCTTAATTTAAGCAGCTAACTCAGGATATAGTTACTATAGGTCCTCTTGTTATAAAATAGTTTTTTTACAAGATTTTACTTCTTATAATAAGATCTATGACCATGATAAAATCTATGAAACTGGGATATAATAAGAAAATTATATTTTTAATTATTTCTCTAAGTATAAGAGGATTTGATAGTAATAGTTGTTTGAAACAAACGAAGTTTTATTCGACTTATGCGTTTATTACAATAAATAAATTATCAACATTCATTGGGCACGATTAATAATCAACAAATTTAGTGGTAGTATTGGTGAGCAGCTGCGGCGTAGACGGGAGCTTTAAGGACAACGGGGGCGGCCTTAAGTACGGCTTGAGGGGCGTGGGCGGGAGCGCTGTTGTGTACGACGGCGTTGAAACCGTTGTGGTCGTCGGCGGAGTACTCCACGGACCTGACGGAGCCGTCAGCCTCGACGAAGGAGTAGGAGCCCTTTACGACATCTCCGTCGCGGGATTCTTGTTGTTGCTTGTTGTCTCCGGAGTGACTGTCAGCAACGGAGTAGCTGTATTCGTATTTGGGGTGGGCCTATAAATAAAATGAAATATGGATTAACAAATTGCATGATGAGAAAACAGAAATTGTAAATGATAATTAATTTTAGATATTATTACTTATAGCCAAAATACTTGATGATTCGTAGGAATTGTGACAAATTGAGGTGCGATATACTGCACTGTGCTATGAGAATTATATACGTGTACAGTCAAATGCTATGCTACTACACACAATACTATTCTGCCTTGTGCCGATAGCATTGTAAAATGGTAAGTGAATTGAGATAATACGTTATTTTAGAAATTTATTTATCTAACATAACATATATAGGTACTTACATTGATTTCAGGCTCGGCAAGAACCTTTGCTACTGGAGCAGCGTGGTAGGCGATTTGGGCGGGGGCAGCGTGGTAGGCGACGGCGGCGGGGGCGGCGTGGTAGGCGACGGCGGCGGGGGCGGCGTGGTAAGACAGAGCTGGTGCTGCTTGGTAGGAAACGGGAGCGGCGAGTGCCAACTTAGGTGCTGAGGCTAATCTCGCAGATTCATCGTGACGGACAATGTTTTGGGAAGAAACAGCGGCGGCAGATGAGTAACGGGAGGGGGCAGATTGGTAGGAAATGGCGGCTGGGGCAGCGTGGTAAGCGACGGCAGCTGGGGCAGCGTGGTAGGCGACGGCGGGAGCGGCCTGGTAGGCAACGGGAGCAGCTACGGCCAACTTGGCGATAGCTTGAGGCTGATCATGACGCACAATGCTTTGAGATGATACAGCCTCAGCTGGCGAATAGTGTACCGCTGCAGGTAAAAGTCCAGCAGAGGACACAGCTACCACCGCGCACAAAGTTACGATCTGAAAAATACAAGAATTTGAATTAATTTTGTGGTTTTTTACAATGTTATGCAATTTTTAATATATTATTTAAATTTTTTGTCACACACTTACTTTACTGAACATATTGATGTATACGTCGACCAAATGAGAATGATGTAAATATTTTTTTCGTACTGGTTTTTATAGTCGTGAACCGAAATTAGATTACCTCAGATGACAAGTAGTGGAAGCAGTCAAACGGGCTTAAAGTTCAACCTTGCTCTAGGTCATAAATGTAAGTATATCAATACATTCACTGAATTGGATTATTGATTGCAACACCACATAATACTTAATTTTATGTACCATTGTAGGCGTGGTGGGTCTCGTACGCCTTAAGTTTTAATATGCCTTAAATTAAAATATTAATATTCTGCTAAAATTATATTTAAAACAATTTCTAATAAAACATTTATTAATTTGTTGAATATATATGATTTATTAATGAAACATTTATTACATAAAAATAAGCAGAGCTGACAGAAATAAACTTTATAAATTATTTAGACATCATATTTAATAAAAGTTAATTTAATAAAAGTTATTACTTTATTCAGACATTTTTCATTAAAAATATGTATAGTTTTAAATATATTAAAAAAATAAGATTCATTCATCTGTAAAATGGTAATCTTTAACTGTATTATGTTTATAATAAAAAAATAAAATATCAAGATTACAGTTAATCACCGTCAGACAGGAAAGCGACGAGAGTGGGTTTGATTTCGCTTCAGGGGAGTGAACTGTTTTCTAACCGCTCTAAGATAAAAGCGACGACTACGAGGTTTGGTTAACATGTTCGTATGTTGGCGAAAAGTGGAGAGTGGAGTATCATTTGTTTTTACCTGAACCAAATTATTCGTAACATGTCGGTCGATTTATTCAACCAACCCAATGATTATAGGACAACAAAAAATACAATTTGTGAAGTTGATAATATAGCTATTTGCGGATGGATGCGCTCGCTTTATATGAAATACAATCAATAAAATTTTGTGATTGTTTTTTGAATTTTTTCCTTTATTTGAATTATAAGTTCTTAGTTTTCGCCAGTTTTCACATCTCTAGGCCAACAGAAATTATAATAATATTATTATGATATATCAGATGGACGGGAAATCACCATGGAGTATGGAACGATTAAGGATAGTTGTGATTATTGGAGCTAATAGGTCTAATAAAGGAATGATCATTTTACGACTAATGCAATCAGCACCGACTGCATCCGTTTTAATAGCCATAATATTTCTTTTAACATCACTTACAGTGAATTGATTAAACTTAAAAGGAAGGACTTCGGGAGTCGGTAAAGTAGAAAGATGATTTAAAGTGTCTAATTTATTTGTACTATCAATTGTACTAGAAAAAGAGAAATATCGATTAAGAGAATTGAGATCTAAATTTTTAGTGTGGACAACAAATTCTTGATTACGGTTAGTTTGAACAAGATCCAAAAAAGTGAATTATAAATGGTCATAGTTGTTAATTGAAACAGAAGTTTAATTTTTATCTGTGTTGCTTCATAGTCCATTGAAATATTACAATTAGAGCTGAGTATTGTTTTATTAGAGGACATAATTTTATTATTGAGGCATGTGATAGGGATTAATAGAAGCTTAACCTCAAGTTTATGGGGCCACTCTTGTCCCTCGGCCGCTATCTTGGAAAAAGGGGTAGAAACACTTTTTCGGAATGCATGATGTTACAGATTATGACGTTACTAATTTTTTGTAAAACTTTTCCGAGATATTGCGAAAAAAATTGTTTCCACTTCTTTTTCCAAGATGGCGGCCGAGGAACAAGGAGCGACCCCATAAACTTGAGGTTAAGCTTTTATTGGCCCCCTCACATGTCCCATGTCCTCTAATAAATGCAAAGCTCTTGTAACATTTCAATGGACTATCAAGAGATTGGTGACCTGGATATTTGTTAAACATTTAAGCCCGTGATATGGAAAGATAAAAACAGGCTGACGACAAAGTGATTCTGCTTATTATATTAAGATATTGAACCTTGTGTGCAACACATGAATTTTTACTTTAGTTTTACCATTTTATTAAATTATATTAATTTTCTTTTAAATTCTTTAATTGTAATTATGGAAATTTACTTAGAATAGGAAGAGGGAAGAAATTAATGTATGTATGTACGTACACATGTATAAATATAATTCAGACAAACAAAAACTTTAACAGAGTTTATAATTTACAAAAAAATCATTTATGGCTACTAAATTCAATTTTTTTTACATTTTGTAACTTTCATAAACAGATGATTATATCTAATATATTAAAACAGAAAAGATATAAAAGATTAATCTTTTTAGGACCTTTCCTTAGGTTTTTAAGAAAGTAAAACATTATTCAGTTTATTAATTAACTATAATGTATATGCCTGCACATTTAAGTTTAATAAAATCTGTTATTCGTTAACCTACAAAAAAGAAAAAAGTTTCTGTTTCTGATCCTACTCGAACTTAATCGATATACGTTTAACATTTTTTACTAACTTACGTTTATGAATGTCATATGCACCTTGTGAGATATATATCCCTACCTATAGATATATACTCCTACCCCTTATTGTAATCGGTATTACTGTGACCATTTCATTAATTTTTTTTTATAAATTGCAAGCATTGTAAAGTAGGCTATGACCTACTTTACAATTCTTATCATATTATTAAATATATATTTAGGTATAAATAGTAATATTTAAAAAGATAAAATAAAACTTAAAATTTCAAAAATAATCAATCGAGATAACTTTTATTATTATTTTATTAATTCAAAAATGAATTTATTCCATTCCATTTTTATATGCAGTTAACCTTAAAATACTATAAACTTGTTACATAAGCCAAGTACTTTTTGGTTATGATATCAGCATACTTCTGCAGTTATTTTTCACTTATTCCTGCATTTTACGATATTATAACTCAGCTCTTTTGGCTTAGCGTCCTAAATATTAATATTTTATGTGTTGACTTATATACATATAATCATATACTTTATTTGTACATAAGTTGAGAACCTTAAGAATAAAATTTCTGTATTTTGCCCTTGAAATAAATTAAAAAATCTGAATAAATTTCAATGCAAACTTGTAATTAAAAGTTTCGTAAATTTAAATGTGATTTTAAATAAGAAATGAAATAAAAATATATAATTTCTTAATTTTATATTGCAATAAATAAAGCAGATCGTTATATCATATTTGGTGACTAATTATTGAATGTTTAATGGTAGTATTGGTGTACAGGGGCAGCGTATACGGGAGCCTTGACTACAGCTGGGGCGTGGGCGGGAGCGCTGTTGTGTACGACGGCGTTGAAACCGTTGTGGTCGTCAGCGGAGTACTCCACGGACCTGACGGAGCCGTCAGCCTCGACGAAGGAGTAGGAGCCCTTCACGACATCTCCGTCGCGGGATTCTTGTTGTTGCTTGTTGTCTCCGGAGTGACCGTCAGCTACTGAGTAGTTGAACTCGTATTTGGGGTAGGCCTAAAAGGGAAAGAATATTAATTTAAAAAAATAATAAAATAAATTAAATTAGCAGAGTTGGTCAAATATAGATTTAAACTTACAACTTCTTCAGGTTGCGCAATTACTTTAGCTACGGGGGCAGCGTGGTAAGCGATGGAGGCGGGGGCAGCGTGGTAAGCGACAGGTGCTGGAGCGGCATGGTACACAAGGGGAGCAGGTGCATGGTACGCTACTGGGGCGGCAACGGCCAGTTTGGCAACGGGAGCAAGGATCTTAGCACCAATAGCTTGGGGTTCGTCGTGGCGCACAATGCTCTGGGATGACACAGCAGATGCTGGAGAGTAGTGTACAGCAGCAGGGACAAGACCTGCTGAGGCTACTGCCACTACAGCGCAAAGTGATACGATCTGCAATAATAAAATATATATTAAAATAAGTATTATAAGAAAAGAAAAATATTAATTCCGATATTATACCACGTACTTTGGAGAACATTGTTCTGATTGTTGTTTCGTGTTTGAACACTGAATGATTTTGTTATGAAAGCTCCCTCGTTATATACTGAGTTTATCTGCAGCATCAAGCTATGAAGAACTTGTACGAGTGAACGACCTTGCCCCCGGTCAATATGACAAATACATATACTAGTAAATACATTCACTTTGTCTTAAGAAATTATTAGTATTTAATTCTCTAACTTAACAGTTACTATTATAAGAACAGCATAAAACTTTTAAAATTTATTACAATAAATAACTATAATAATATCTAACTTACTACGGATCAGTGTGAAAAGTATACAAATTGTTTATTTTTTACACGGTTTTCATGCTTTATCCTTCATCCATTAGGATATATAGAGAGAATCTATTGTTAAGGCATTCTGTTCTCAGCTTACTGTATTGATTGGTGGAATTAAGCACTGCGCTTTATGCTAAAGTAGGGCGGCATGAAAGTAATTAAATAACGACCATCATGTTTAAGCATTCAATTTGAAAAATTATATAGTATAAAATTAAAACACAAAATAATGTAATAAAATTTAACTGATCGTGTCTGTACAAGAAAGATTTATTATTATTGAGGGCATTTTTAAATATAAAAGAAACGAAAAATATATATCATTGTGTATTTGTGCACGCTCATCTATCGATTCAGATAAAATTTTCACTATTGTACTATAGTAAACTTCATTAATATCTAGGAAAGCAATTTAAAATATTTGTTACGTCTGAACTGCGGCTATTTTTTGAGATTGACTAAAACTTCACTTTACTTTCCCACAGTATATATTACGTATTATATTTTTCTTTAATAAATTTATATAAATAAATACTCTTATATATTTAACTTAATACTTTTATTTTACGAAAATGAATAAAGCTTTGTTCGTAAAACAATATTACAATACATATTTAATATTTGGCATAGAATAAAAGAAAGAATTCCGTTCCAATAATGTACGCTGTCTGTCTTTGTTAACATATTCTTTTATATGCGCCTTGTGAGGTGAACGTGCAATATTGTAAGAACGCGCAACATTTAAATGCAGGTAAGGCGTTTTAGCATAATCTGAGGCTGGTTGAATATGTGCATTTTCCATTGAAAATAGTACTTGGACTGTTCTGAAAGAAATAAAATTAAATGACATAGATAATTTATTATTAAATATATATAAATAATAATTATACATACTTAACAGGTTTCTCGTCGTGGAATACATTTTTTTCAATTACTTTACGCAATCTTACCGTTTCCTTCATATCGATATTTAAATTGAGGACTGGTGATTTTTTTAGCTAAAAGTGTTTGTTTATAATTTAGACATGTATATTAAAATAAGATAATTCTTAATAGAAAAAAATAGTATAGGACGGAGTAAGCAGGGACTAAGTAACGGAGTGTCTTAACACTAGGTTCATATGGTTCCTGCAGTTCCCTCTGCCTACCCTGCCATGTGCGGGATAAAGCGTGAAGCTAAAAAAAAAAAAAAAAAAAAAAAAAAAAAAAAAAAAAAAAAAAAAAAAAATAACCAAATACCTTAGTAACATGATCAACATTACTTGGCTGTCTAAAAATACCATCGTATTTTACTCCGTTTAGAGTTGAAGGATCTATATTGTAACCTGCAATCGCTTGCACGGGAGCCGACGATGTACTTTGAAACATTTCACTGTCATTACTTTCTCGTGGTTCTAATCGTTTCAAATGATTTTTGTTATTATCTCTATTTATAATCAAATGAGCTTTATTTTGATTTCCAATAAATGCTTGAGTGTATAAATTAGTTTTTTCTTTTCTATTTAAAATTAAGGGAGCGTATTGTACGCTTTTATAAAGTGGTGTTGTGTATTCTGGGTGAATATCGTCATTTCTAGGTTTTTCTGTTGAGTAAATATGGATAGCACTATATTTATACGAAAGAGGTATATCGTGACGATGTACACTTATTGAAGATACCGCTTGGCTTGAAGATTCACCTATACATAAGACCGTTAAAATATATCCTATTGAAATCTGAAATATAAACTAAACATTTTAGCAAAAATAACTAAATTTATGACAAAAATTAATGATTTCTAATATGCATACTCACACGTAAGTGCATGTTGATGAGAACTCGATAGGCAATCCTAAGTCAAGTGACGTCCAAATCAAAAACGTCACTTATATATACACGTACATTAATCACAAAGAGAAATTAGGTGTTATATAACTCTTATTATATTTTGATAAGTAGAGTAATTGTTCACTTGTGTGCGGAGTACTTCCTATCGCTCCGATCGTACCTTTCACGTACTTCATTGAATAAATGTCTAATGCAACGTGCATTCTGAACTAGAGATGAGTTAAACATGTTTAGATTTTAGAATTGATGATATCATATGTTTATGAAATATCATGATCAGAGGCATTTGTATTGTATAATAACTACACTCACACTTTTCTATAAGAATAGCATATTATTATTATCTCGGTCTCATCATTTATGTGTTTTAATATAATCAATCTTATAACAATAACTCTATTTTTTCTTTTTTATATTGAAGATTTATTTAAAACCTTGTAGTAGAACATAGAACATGACGATAGTGACTTAAAGTATTTATAATTAGGAATTCAAGTATAGCATCAAAACTTTACGATGATGTAGCATTTCATACTGTAAGCTACGCTATAATGAACATAAGTCTACTATGAGGCTATTCAACATTCTTGGTTTATACTAAGCTATGGCTCTCATTAAAGCCTACAAGAAGGAGGATGCCACTGATGGCTTATCTCTCAGCAAGAATTCTCCTTATACATTGGTGAGGGTGCCGTCAGTCACCTGTCATCCAGTCACCGTGATCTTAACAGATATGTATAACTTAGGTACTAGCAGCACAAGAATGTGTGGAATATGCAACGCAAATAAATAACATAAAGGATAAAGAATACCTCTACATCTGCTCCTGAATGCCTACCATTAATGCATATTGTAATGGGTAAACATCACACAGAATAGTTAAAGACTCTCACAGCTAAGATACTGACTTGTGTATACGGTGACGACAATTAACAATATTCGCAGTCCTGCATGCTGTAACTAGGAGAAGAAGGAATAGAAGTAGCCCAGATAACAACAGATAGAAACAATAATAACTTGCTTTACGAGGTGGCCTAGACGACTTGTAAGAAGCCTTCTGTAGGTTCGTTTATACGTTAGTTTATACAAGCGTTTATACAAGCTCTTCAAGAATCATGTTATGTATTATCAATAGATAACTAATTATAATAACCGTATAGGACCGTCATCTATAATGACACAGCGGCTTGTAAAAATTACGGTTAGTAGGTTCCGTTTCCTCCCAAGAAGAACGAATTATTAAATTTATTCGTTAAGGTAATACCGGCCTTTAAGTTTAGCTCTCAAATCACAATGCCTCAAAAGGTAGAAAGTGGGAAACGATGTTCTTGACATTAGGTTTCTTTCGCTTCTCCTGATTAGTACGGGATAGAGCTTGAAGCTAAAAAAGTATGTAAGTAATTCCTTGAGACGGCATGTATTATAAGGAATAAGAGTCCACCCAGGAGGCAAGCAGTGCCAAGAATATGAAGTAATAGAGTAAAAGGAATATGAATGTAGGCGCCGAAAATTTATGTTGAGATTATTTATTTATATTATTTTCAAACGTAGCTACAAGAACAGTAGTTTAATTATAACTTTGTAAATGTAAATTAAGCTATTTTTAAAATGTTATACCGTTATAAATGTCAAGGTAAAAAGAACAGTTAATTTAAGAAATTCCATGTCATTTCAAATTAAATTGGAATATTTCATATAACGTATTCAAAATATTTTAGAAGTTAAGGCACATGTATAAAATCAACTAGGCGTACTTATAAAATTGACTAAGATAAAGTAAAAGTTAAGCTATTGTTAGGAGAACTACTTTTATTAAACGTCTTGCTTGCATAATATCGACACACGTTATTGACATGAGCTCATAGTTTTAGAGGCCAATGCCTCGGGCGTTCACCGTGTGCAAGTCATAAGATTAAATATATTAATATAATATTATAACCAAAAGTATTTACCTGTTATTATACATATATATATATATATATATATATATATATATATATATATATATATATATATATATATATATATATATATATATATATATATATATATATATATATATATATATATATATATATATATATATATATATATATATATATATATATATATATATATATATATATATATATATATATATATATATATATATATATATATATATATATATATATATATATATATATATATATATATATATATATATATATATATATATATATATATATATATATATATATATATATATATATATATATATATATATATATATAGTCATTATTATAAAATATTTTGAATTTCATATTTACGTATTTTTATCTAAAAAAATTTACTCCAACTTCCGCTGTAGGGCAAAGAATTAGCATATGTATTAATAATGTCCGTTACTAAAAACTTTTACCTTCAGCTTTGTCAATAAAGGGTGCAATTACAGTCTACACATATCATCTCTTGGACCATAACCAAATAATATGTAGTTTGAATATATTAAAATATATAATACAGCATGTGAAGTTCGAACTGGTAAGAATTTAGCAGATATTTGTGACCTTAAAACTAGGTTACACTATCCTGTAATATCACAATGCAGTTTTGCCCTTTTGTAACTTGGCGATTGTTGGTGAAAGTATTTTTTTATTCTGTCTGGCAATAGTCGTGTATTTTTTTCAATCCTTATGAATTATATTATATAAGCATAATATATTTTTAATTTATTATTAACGTGATAATTTATACAAGAATTAAATTTACATGTTTTTACAATATAATAAAGGTGTGTATTATATAGCTTATATTGACTCCGGAAAGTATAATTGCTATAAATCAAAAATATGCATTGAACATAACAGCCAAAAATATAAGTCATGACTTAAGATTTAATCGATATAGAGATGTGATTTTTGTGAGAGAGACAACGTATTTTAAGGTGCTTTTTTAAATATTTGCCTAAATTAGGAGGTAAAAAAATTAAAATTTGTTAACTTTTATTGGACACCTTAAAAACGTCAGAAATGGAACATTAATGGAACTACATACGACTACATTAAAAAAACTCATTCTTAATAGACAAAGGTGGAGTACAGATATTTTATATATTTTACAAAAATTAACTGTTGTTTAAACAATGTTATCTTAAGAAATAATCGTTTAAAATGACGTTAGTTAGTGACTGCAATATAAAATAATATAAATTATTGCAATGTTTGTTTCTACTTTAAATTTCTAATATTTTTAAGTAAGTATTATACATTTAGTATTGTATATATTTGAAAGTCTAAATTTCAAATCAACAGTATTTCGTTTGTATTTTAGTAACCTCACATTCCAGGTATATTAGTGAACAATCTAATAAGGATCCTAGGCTTATTAAAGCTAGAGTAATACTTTTTTTACATCCGAGTGTGTAGTTCTCGATTTCCAACCATGTCTTTATTTCTACAGATTATAGAGTCGTAGACGATAGACTATAGTAGACGTAGACTTTATTTGAATAAAATATACTCAACTTAAATTTTCTGTGAAATGCACTCATTTTGTATGTAAAGAACTACAATAATAAATTCTAACGGTTTTCTTTCGCCATAAATTTACATTCTACAATTTTTTTCTAGGTAACTATTCAAATAACTCAAGGTCAACGCAATGTATGCTGTAAGATATGGAAAAAAGTAAGCATAAACGATCACATCCTTTGATTGCGTTGACTTAGGAGTTTAATTTACTATAGACTTTAGGAACCTGAAAACGCTATTGAGCGTCGATATCGAGATATTAGCAGTAAGTAACTATTCCATATATTTGGTCCATTTTGTAATTAATAAGCGTTAGGTAGCAAATTAACACTTATCGTCGCAAGGTAAGCCTAGCTTAATTAATTTCATGGCGGTACGACAGAGTGAGTTCTTCATGGATAGCAGAATGCCAAGACACTTTTTTCTCTGCCTTTCTCAGCACAAATTCGATACTTTGCAATGAATTTTTGGTCTGGATCAAAATTTATATTTAAATATAGCACGCAGTAAAATTTTCCTACTAAACCATATAGTTAAGCCATCCACCTAAAAAATATAATGGCGACATAAACCCGCGTAGTTTTAAGCTACAACAAGATAACTCCGAATAAAATATTATACTATAATATTATACTAATAATACTCAGCGATCGATTTGTGATTTATTCAATTATATTTTTATTTTTTTTGTATTTACGCATTTTGCACGTACTAGTAAAAGTAAATGATATAAAATCACAAAATAAATCGATGTTTAGCTGTAAATTTTAACGTTGACGCTATTATTGAACATTCATTTTTGTTTTATTGAAAAAAAATTTCAATAATTAATAATTATTAAAGTTAAAATTAAAATAATTAAAGTTAAAATTTTCAGTTCAGTAATGCCGTCGTGCGCAGCGACCCAGTACAATCAAACAACTGCAAGCGCGAGAGTCCTGAGTTGCATTCTCATTTGAGGTAATTAAAAACATTGCTTTGTAAAGAAGTGAAGCACGTTTCGCCACTAAACAAGATAGAAGGTAATTGGAGAACGAGGCATCTATTATAAGGTTTCATCAGCATTTATATTTTCTGGTATAATAAATTGTGTAGATTATATTATTAGATATATAGACTTTACTTTGAACACAATTACAAAAACATAACAACTTTTCAAAAATATATTTCTCTCACTGAAGCTGACTAAGGGAAAAAATATTCTTTAAGACCTTTTGAAATGCATAAAAGCCCTACTTTTACAACGGCCTTGATTACGTGAAATGAGAGTACTATAAAAGCTGTTTTTTATAATTAATTCATATCATTTACTAGTAATCAACCAAACTAACAACATGTTTGCAAAAGTGAGTGTCGACAATAAAACAATTCATAACATAGATTTAAAATTAAGAAGCTTAAATTTAATAAGATTATTGAATTTATTTAGCCAATATATACATTTGTAGTTTTAAAATAAAACTTTCTTTACAGATTTTCAGTTTGAGCGCTGTTTTGGCTGTTGCTACAGCTGGTTTGCTGTCAGAGCCCCATTATTCCTCAGCAGCAGCAGTTTCGTCTCAAAGCATTGTGCGACATGATCAGCCTCACGCTGTCGTAGCAGCCCCAATTGCCTACCACGCTGCCCCCGCGGCTTACCATGCCGCGCCCGTAGCCTACCAAGCCGCCCCCGTGGCCTACCACGCAGCACCCGTAGCCTACTCTTCAGCTGCAGCTGTTTCATCTCAATCCATCCAACGTCATGACGAAAACCGTGCTGCCCTAGCCGTTGCTCCTGTGGCTCATTACTCCGTTGCCCCAGCCGCCCAATATGCTGCCCCTGCACGTTACGCATCAGCAGTGTCATCTCAATCCATTCAGCGTCATAACCAACCTCGTGTTTCTATCGCCGTTGCTCCCGTTGCCCACTATGCTGCTGCACCTGTAGCTCATTATGCCGCGCCCGTTGCCCAGTATGCTGCCCCTGTGCACTACTCATCAGCTGCAGCTGTATCTTCCCAATCCATCCAACGTCATGATCAGCAACACGGTGCTGTAGCTGTAGCCCCCGTGGCCCACTATGCTGCTGCCCCAGTAGCTCACTACGCCGCCCCTGTAGCTCACTACGCCGCCCCTGTTCGCAGTGTCGTAGCTAGTCACGAAGAAATATACTCTCACCCCAAATACGACTTCTCGTACTCTGTAGCCGATGGTCACTCTGGTGACAACAAGTCCCAGCACGAGAGCCGCGACGGTGACGTTGTACAAGGCGAGTACTCTCTGGTCGAAGCTGACGGCTCCATCCGCAATGTCAAGTACAGCGCTGACGCACATAACGGATTCAACGCCGTTGTCAGCAACTCCGCACCCAAACACGCCATCATTGCTCATCATTAAAATATAAAACAAAATACTTCATTTGTTAAAAGTTGTTAAGTGATATTAGAATTATAATGCAATTTTAATAATATATTTATGTCTTTTTCTTTATATGTGACCTATTAATCGTATTATTGTTAATATTATACAATTTATACATACTATATAGACTTCTACTTGAAATAAAACTTTAAAATATGTACATTTAGTTTTGCTAACAGTCAATAGTACAGCATTAGAATTGTTATTAAAAATGTTTATGAAAAATATTTTTAATACATAGCTACATTGCAAAATAACATTTTATTATATTTTTTTAATATTGCAATTTATGCATATTACAATTATAATGCAATTTTAATAATTTAACTATATTTTTTTCTTTAGATATGAGGTAATAAATGTATTATTGTTAGTATTATACAATTTGTACATATCATATCCTACTTTAAATATTAAGAAATTCCTAATCATGCCTAAAACTTTAAAATAGGTATATTTAGTTTTTCTAACAGTTGATAGTACAATATTAGAATTGTTATACCAATATATTATATACTATTATATATTGCGATATCAGTAGTGAATCAAAATGTTGGCTTTTTAAACACCGACGATGGGTGTACATTTAGGACTGGACATGTGTTATTGCAGTATAATATAATACCAAATGATAAATTATTTGGTTAATAATTTTCATCATTATTTATGTGACGATTATTGGACACAATGAGGTTAAGAAGACAAAAATAAAATAAAAATTTGTAACAAAGTATATATATTGTATTAATAGCCTATAGTATTAATCATTTTTCTAAGTAAGAATCAAGCTCACGTTGTCCAACTGCTATAACAAAATAATTTTATTTGATGTTTGTAATTTTGCAGCTATGCAACTCCAACTTCCAAAGGTTGCCTGAAAAAGATCGCTTCAAATGATAAGGCTGCTATATTGTGCTCTTTTTCCTTTTTATTTTTTTACTGTTATATAGTAGTATTTATTTCTGTTGTCCAGTGTAGTATATTTTCATTTACTAATAGCTTAATAAAAATTTAGATATATATTTATACTATCTTTCTACATTGTTATTTTATTTTTAACATAGAATATGTTTTATCTATGAAATATTTTTTGTTTTGTTTTCTATGAGGAAATATTCAGGAATTCATATTTTTTCTACGAAATATTTTAGTTTAAGAAATATGCAATTTATTTATACAAAATGAAATAATTAAGATATTGCCTTTTTATTTTTCTGTATTAATATTAAAAACAATATTTTATATACTATATGTTCGAATTCAAAATTTATATTCATAATAATTTATTTTTATTCCAATTATTTGATTTAAAGGAGTACAGAATAATGTTTTGAACGTCAAAAACATTACCATCTGTTAACTAATATGAGAGCCTGAGAAGAACCGAAGCATAAAACTCAGCGGGACATTTTATATACGAGTTATTTTGTGCGAATTCCTATATTATAATAGGAACCATAACTATTCGATTTTCTATTATTTACCTAGTTTTGGATTGGCGGAGCTCAAGACCGTATATTGGGGAAGAGAAACAATAATTTTTTGAAACTGGTAAATTATCTGTTATAGAATAAATGGCTGATTTTTCTCAACTTTTATTAAAATATCCAGGAATTGTAGAAAGCTCATATAATAAGTAATAGAAATGTCAGGTTCGATATACATAAAATTAAATTGAGTATAATTGACTTAATAATAAAGTATACCAAAAAACAACTTGTACGACCGAAACATGGTGTACATTTCGGTTTTTGGATTTAATTAAAATGAGTTTTTTAAGTTTTAAAGTGTGCATAAGAATTTTGAAAACTACTGGACGGATTTTAAAATTACTGTCTTTTATAGCAATTGTCACCGTAAACGTTATAGTTTAACTCTCACTTAAAGGAAAGATTTTATTCAAATCATCAAAGACTAAATTCAAAAGAAAAATTAAAAATATTAAGCATAATATTAGCAAATCAAGAAATTCATTACAAATTCATTTATTGATACTATGTAACAGGCTAACCAGCTAGTACACCTCTTTATATGTATATGTTCGATACATATATAATTAATAATAAAAATTATTGACCAAAAATTAAAGAATACTGCAATAGCACATGTCCGGTGCTAAATGGGCGACGGGAAAACGTGTCTTACAACCGACGTAACAAGTGACAAGACAAATAGGACTTATTTTAAGAAAAGACATAAATAAATTATTAAAATTGCATTATAATTCTAATATCACTTAACAACTTTTAACCAATGAAGTATTTTGTTTAATATTTTAATGGTGAGCAATGATGGCGTGTTTGGGTGCGGAGTTGCTGACTACAGCGTTGAATCCGTTATGTGCGTCAGCGCTGTACTTGACATTGCGGACAGAGCCATCAGCTTCGACCAGAGAGTACTCGCCTTGTACAACGTCACCGTCGCGGCTCTCATGCTGGGACTTGTTGTCACCCGAGTGACCGTCGGCTACAGAGTAAGAGAAGTCGTATTTGGGGTGAGAGTATTCCTCATCGTGACTGGCAACAACACTGTGGACGGGAGCAGCGTAGTGGACTACAGGGGCAGCGTAGTGAGCAACGGGAGCGGCAGCGTAGTGTGCTACAGGGGCAACAGCTACAGCAGCGTGAGATTGGTCGTGACGTTGGATAGACTGAGAGGAAACAGCTGCGGCTGAAGAGTAGGCGATTGGAGCAGCGTGGTATGCAACGGGAGCGGCGTGGTAGGCGATAGGGGAGGCATGGTATGCAGCAACTATAGCATGGGGCTGAGGCTGAGGCTGGTCATGTCGTACAATGCTTTGAGAGGAAACTGCAGCTGCTGAAGAGTAGTGAGGTCCAGGGAGCAAACCTGCTGCAGCCACTGCCAAAACGGCGCTGATACCAAATACCTATAAACAATTAAATTTGCTTGTGAAAAAATAATATAAAGTAAAGATATAATATATATATATATATATATATATATATATATATATATATATATATATATATATATATATATATATATATATATATATATATATATATATATATATATATATATATATATATAATATATATATATATATATATATATATATATATATATATATATATATATATATATATAGATATATATATATATATTATATATATATATATTATATATATATATATATATATATATATATATATATATATATATATATATAATATATATATATATATATATATATATATATATATATATATATATATATATATATATATATATATAGATATTTTTTGTAATTAAATTAATTAACATTTAAATAGTTAATTTACGTACTATATTTTTTATTTACTTACTTTGGAGAACATGTTGCTGTAATTTGATTGAATGAAAATGATACTCAATTGAACTAGAGCCTGCTTTTATACAATTATTATTTTTGCACATGACAAGGTCAACAGGGTAAAATGTTTAATATTGCAATTTGTATGTCATAATCAGGTGCGATATTTTGTCCCAAATTATTTAGATTTAGCTCTTTCTTTTGAGTGTATAACAATCTCGTAATAAATAATATCGAAATAATAAAAAAGTAACCTTAATTATATATAACGTTATGCCTCGAAAAAGGCGGTAAGCGGGACGGAGAAAGCAGGGTCTAAGCAAAGGAGTGTCTTAACACTAGGTTCATATGGTTCCTGCAGTTCCCCCTGCTGAGCCTGCCATGTGCGGGATAAAGCGTGAAGACGTAAAAATAAAATATATATGTTTTTTTATATATTCTCGTTTTAATATTCAGTGTCTTTGCTGAAATTTTGTTAATCTTAATAACAAAAGCTCCAAAAAAATATTTTTTTAATTTTACTGCACAAAAGATACTTCTACGAAAATAATTTTTTAAAGATATTTTAGGATGATAAATGTAACTATTTTTGATCCTATATTTAATTATTCATATTTGTATGTATATAATAAATGTTTTTTTCTATAATAATGATTTTCTTCATATTTTAATTTATATTTTGGTGTCGTTTTCACGATATTATAATTCTGTCAGTGTTGCTTTATTGACTGTGGTTTGATAAAATAATCTACCACACATATAATATACAGATGGATAAATTATATCTGAAACAACAGGGTGATTGATGGTATGGAAAGGAAATTTAAGACACTCTGTGACCCTTCTCAATGAGTCATACGTGTATTTCATTTATCCATATATGGCTAAATGTTACTATTATACTATTGCGTTTGGCATTTTTGCATTTTCGCAGTTCGTTATGAAATTAAAATTGGATGCATGCCAATTACTTAAAGCCAGTCAGCCAGTGTGTGAATAATAAGATACGCTAGTTAAATAAATTACTAGAATTTATTGTATACACGACTTTGACACTTAATGCACATTTTATTGTTTTTTACATTCACAAATAAGAAAAATGAAAATAATTTAACAATCTTTTTCTATTTTATAATAATTTATTACTATATAAATCAAGCATCGGTTTTGCGCATACAGACCTCAACGGAAAATTTTAATATCTGTATATATAGATATGAATATATCTTCCGTTATAATATTTCTTAATTAATCAGATAGACTTAAAGATGTACTTTTTTCACTCCCATAAATGTAGAACAATCTCGTAATAAATAATATCGAAATATTAAAAAAGTGACCTCATAAAAAATGTGTAATTATTTTGTTAGAACATTATTTCTTTACATTTCTAATTTTATTAAATGTAGTTGTATATCGTTGACCTTGTCGGGCTTAAAGTATAAGTACTATAAAAGCAGCCCACTTATTACACTTACTTATCACTCTTTACTAATCAACTCAACATCAACATGTTCTCTAAAATAAGCGCTATACAATTTATGTATAACTTATTCATTTCGCATTAATATTCATTTTTATCATGACATTAATATCATAAGTTAAAGGGCTAATAATATCACTTTTTATTATTTACAGATTTTTGGCCTTAGCGCTGTTTTGGCAGTGGCTGCAGCAGGTCTGCTCCCTGAACCTCACTATTCTTCAGCAGCTGCAGTTTCCTCTCAAAGCATTGTGCGACATGACCAGCCTCAGGCCGTAGTTGCTGCATACCACGCTGCCCCTGTCGCCTACCACGCCTCCCCAGTCGCCTACCACGCCGCTCCCGTCGCATACCACGCTGCTCCAGTCGCCTACTCTTCGGCCGCAGCTGTTTCTTCTCAGTCTATCCAACGTCACGACCAATCCCATGCCGCCATAGCTGTTGCCCCTGTAGCTCACTATGCTGCCGCTCCCGTTGCTCACTACGCTGCCCCTGTAGTCCACTACGCTGCTCCCGTCCACAGTGTTGTTGCCAGTCACGATGAGGAATACTCTCACCCCAAATACGACTTCTCTTACTCTGTAGCCGACGGTCACTCCGGTGACAACAAGTCCCAGCACGAGAGCCGCGACGGTGACGTTGTACAGGGCGAGTACTCTCTGGTCGAAGCTGACGGCTCTATCCGCAATGTCAAGTACAGCGCTGACGCACATAACGGATTCAACGCCATTGTCAGCAACTCCGCACCCAAACACGCCATCATTGCTCATCATTAAAATATAAAACAAAATACTTCATTTGTTAAAAATTGTTAAGTGATATTAGAATTATAATGCAATTTTAATAATTTATCTGTGTGTTTTCCTTGAAATAACTCCCATGTATAAAGTCAATGTTAATAGTTATAAGACTTATACATACTTTTATACCCTTATAGTATTTTTAGTGTAGTTTATTTAGTATTTAACTAATACCTCCAATATTGGAACTATGATAAAAATGTCTACGCAAAATATTTTTAAACATAAAGCTACATTTCGATATTACATCAGTGATGCAAAACTGTGGCAACTGTTTTTTTGTATATATCGAAGATATGGATTTAAAAAGATGTATTTATACAATTTATGTATAACTTATTCATTTAGCATTAATATTTATTTTTATCATGACATTAATATCATAAGTTAAAGGGCTAATAATATCACTTTTTATTATTTACAGATTTTTGGCCTTAGCGCTGTTTTGGCAGTGGCTGCAGCAGGTCTGCTCCCTGAACCTCACTATTCTTCAGCAGCTGCAGTTTCCTCTCAAAGCATTGTGCGACATGACCAGCCTCAAGCCGTAGTTGCTGCATACCACGCTGCCCCTGTCGCCTACCACGTCTCCCCAGTCGCCTACCACGCCGCTCCCGTCGCATACCACGCTGCTCCAGTCGCCTACTCTTCGGCCGCAGCTGTTTCTTCTCAGTCTATCCAACGTCACGACCAATCCCATGCCGCCATAGCTGTTGCCCCTGTAGCTCACTATGCTGCCGCTCCCGTTGCTCACTACGCTGCCCCTGTAGTCCACTACGCTGCTCCCGTCCACAGTGTTGTTGCCAGTCACGATGAGGAATACTCTCACCCCAAATACGACTTCTCTTACTCTGTAGCCGACGGTCACTCCGGTGACAACAAGTCCCAGCACGAGAGCCGCGACGGTGACGTTGTACAGGGCGAGTACTCTCTGGTCGAAGCTGACGGCTCTATCCGCAATGTCAAGTACAGCGCTGACGCACATAACGGATTCAACGCCATTGTCAGCAACTCCGCACCCAAACACGCCATCATTGCTCATCATTAAAATATAAAACAAAATACTTCATTTGTTAAAAATTGTTAAGTGATATTAGAATTATAATGCAATTTCAATAATTTATCTGTGTCTTTTCCTTAAAATAACTCCCATGTATAAAGTCAATGTTAATAGTTATAAAACTTATACATACTTTTATACCCTTATAGTCTATTTAGTGTAGTTTATTTAGTATTTAACTAATACCTCCAATATTGGAACTATGATAAAAATGTCTACGCAAAATATTTTTAAACATAAAGCTACATTTCGATATTACATCAGTGATGCAAAACTGTGGCAACTGTTTTTTTGTATATATCGAAGATATGGATTTAAAAAGATGTATTTATCTTATTCGCTCCCTGCATCAGATAACTTTATAGTTATAACGAATTTCTTAAGTTGCTGATATTGCTTTATGTTTATAAATTTGTTACACAATATCATTGTCCTACTATCTGACTAGTAATTGTCAAAATCCTTAGGCACAATTTAAAAGTAAAGAAACTTGTTCTAAATTTTAATTGTCTAAAAATTTAAAATAGGTGTATATTTTGGTAATAGAAAACAATGTTTCTAGTATACTACTTTATTGTTTATGAGCTTAGTTTACTTACTTAAGCATTTGAAGTTTAATCTTTATAACACTATAAATTTATTATAAAATAAGAAACTATTTCCATCTATATATTATACTTTAAGCAAGTTTTTAAACTGCCGTTTCATATAAAAAATGAAATCTCAGCGAAAAATGTTATTTTAAGTTATTGTCAACGACAACGATCGAGACATAGTTATTACATATCTTTCGTTAATTTGCGCCAAATAGAAATGTTTTAGTAAATTTAATATATATTTCCAAAGTGGTCCGCTAAACATAACCATTACCATTTCAGAATGTGATAAAAAAATCCCAAGGGACAAGAAGAATTTATTACCAATCTAAAGAAATTTACAACAACGCTTTTAAATTGGTAAGAAATTCTTCTTGTTCATTTAATTCGAGATGTGTTTAAATTACTAACGTAAAATGAGGATAGACAATAACGAAAATCTTAACGATGCTTTCTTGCCCTATTAAATAGGTAATTTAATTATAGCAATTTACTACAAAATGTTAGAATAATCTTTAACAAATTTATATGTTATCAGCGTCATAATACGAAAACCATCATCAACGATATTATTTTTATTCATCTTTCGTTATTAACTTAATAATGGAATTACAATTAATGTTTCACTTAAGTTAAAACTATAATAATAAAAAAAAAATCCCGCTAACTTTCTTGCGCTGATTCTTCTGAGTTATTATAACTATATAACTTTAGCGAACTAGTGATAATGAAAGTAAATAAATTATTTGATGTTGAAAAAATTTACCTCGTAACCTCTTATTTTGAATAAAATTATTTGATTTTGACTTATCAAGAATAATATAAGACCGCTTATGATATTTTATATATCATTTTAAATATTGCTATATAATTAAAAATATACAATAATCGTTAAAAAACGAAAAGACTTTTCTCTTCCCGAATAATCTGTAAATAAATATTATCTCAATAGCACCTTTAATCTAAGAAATTTATTTAACGTTTTACCCAAAGGCGACGAAACGTAGTGGAAGTGTGTTTAAATTTTATATCTAATACACATTTATCTTCTGAACTACTGGTTAAATTTAAATTATTCCATTTTATGGTTGTCGGAGATCACATGTAATATAATGTAAAAGAGACAACATCGAGTCAATATTACATTACTTTTTTTTTATATTAAAACATATAACGTACAAGGCGGTATAGCTTTGGTATTTAATAACAACAGATAATATATAGGAGAATATTAGAGACCATAAATAGAAAGCTTTATTTTTTTTACAACTTACTTGTAAGTTGTAAAAAAAATATGTTGTTTGATATCGATATTATATATTATACAAAATCATGAACTGTATGAAATTAATGTTCAGCAATGTAATCAAATAAAGTGTAAGGGGTCGATTTTAAATAAAAGCAAAACTAAATTACTAATGTGTTATAATCAATTACATCAATTAAAAAAAATATAAATTAAAAACAATTTATTTTTTTAATTTTCAATGGTGAGCGATGATGGCGTGTTTAGGTGCGGAGTTGCTGACTACAGCGTTGAATCCGTTATGTGCGTCAGCGCTGTACTTGACATTGCGGACGGAGCCGTCAGCTTCGACCAGAGAGTACTCGCCTTGTACAACGTCACCGTCGCGGCTCTCGTGCTGGGACTTGTTGTCACCAGAGTGACCGTCGGCTACAGAGTAAGAGAAGTCGTATTTGGGGTGAGAGTATTCCTCATCGTGACTGGCAACAACACTGTGGACGGGAGCAGAATAATAGACTACAGGGGCAGCGTAGTGAGCAACGGGAGCGGCAGCATAGTGAGCTACAGGGGCAACAGCTACGGCGGCATGAGATTGGTCGTGACGTTGGATAGACTGAGAAGAAACAGCAGCAGCCGAAGAGTAGGCGACTGGAGCAGCGTGGTATGCGACGGGAGCGGCGTGGTAGGCGACTGGGGAGGCGTGGTAGGCGAGAGGGGCAGCGCGGTATGCGGCAACTACGGCTTGAGGCGGGTCATGTCGCACAATGCTTTGGGAAGAAACTGCAGCTGCTGAAGAGTAGTGATGTTCAGGCAGCAAACCCGCTGCAGCCACTGCCAAAACGGCGCTAATGCCAAATACCTATAAACAATTAATTTATATTTGAGTAATAGTACAAGTACTTACATTGCATACAAATTTATGTTTTCAGGATTAGTAAAATATAATAATGATATTTCAAAAATATATGTTTTAAGAAATAATTATTTAAATTTATAGATATTTTTCATATAATATATTTATATTAACTTACTTTGGAGAACATGTTGCTATTAATTTAATTGAGTGAAAATGATACGTAAATCGTATTAGAAGCTGCTTTTATATGATTAATATTTTTGCACTTGACAAGGTCGACAGGTTATACAAGTTATATTGCAATTTGTGTGTCAAAATCGGATCTTATCAAAATGAAAACTATTTATGAAATACGTTGCATTTTTACACGTATTTTAAAAAGATAATAAAAAGATGAAAATTTTATTATATTATTAAGTTATTTTCTTACATTTTCATCTGTAATATATACAAAAGCTAAGCTGAATGCTTTGCACTACAATGTTTAAAATGTAAACAAAAAGTAGAAAAGTATTAATACTTTTTTTACGGGGAATAGATATCAAATGGAACAACGTAATATAAATATGTAATTATTATTCATTTAACACCAAAAATGATTATTGATATTTTTGGAAAAGGTATTTTGAAACGGAAATACTGTAAATATATATTTTAAATAAAAAAATCCTAACAATAATTTTTCATTATGCACTTTAAAACTTTAGTAATCATTGCAAGTTGAATAAAAAGACCAGTGATATCAAAAGACGAGTCATATAAATGTATGACTTTTTCTGAGCAACCGCTGAGTGAATAATACTAATAAAATACTTAAAAACTAAATAACTAATAATATATTTTATAATAATTTCACATATAAATATATTACATAACAAAAGCTGAAACTGAATATATGAAAGACTGATTCGTAATGATAATAAAATAAATTGTTTTATTCTATCTTATTATATTCATGTACCCGAAAACTGTTCCATCTAAATCAAGTAATATAAGTATGTAGAAATTTTTTACTTTGTTATTTTTTAAATCTATAGCTTGATAAAGATAAACAATGTAATTATTAATTTAGTTCTTGTTATTTAAAAACTGCGATCTGTCGTGGCGTAAAGGTGTAGCATCTCCCTGAATACGTAAAGGTTTGTGTGTTCGATTTCCACTCGGGGAAGATTTCTTCTCCCTGCCAACTATTCAGAGCGGTGTGGAGTTCCACCAGTCAATACATAACACCTCGAAAAACCGGAAAGCACGGAACGTAGTGTCTTAGCACTAGTTTCCCATATTTCAAGTAGTTCCCTCTGCCTATTTTGCTACATGGGATAAAGCGTGAAGCTAAAAAAATATTTAAAAAAATATGAACAAATAAATTACAAATATATCTAGACAGATTTAAAATATTTTTTTTTCTTAATAAAGGATATTGAAATATCATAACAAAATATTAACCTTATTAAAACATATGTAATTTATTACATTTACTTTAAACATTATTTCTTAAAATTTCTAATTTAATTAAAAGTAGTTGAATATCGTTGACCTTGTCGGGCTTAAAGTATAAGTACTATAAAAGCAGCCCACTTATTACACTTACTTATCACTCATTTCAAATCAACTCAACATCAACATGTTCTCCAAAGTGAGCGTAATACATTATATGTATATTTTTTAATTTACATCAATATTTATTTTTGTCACAAAATTTAACACCACACTTTATATTATTTGCAGATCTTTGGCCTTAGCGCTGTTTTGGCAGTTGCCACCGCAGGTTTGCTCCCTGAACCTCACTACTCTTCAGCAGCTGCAGTTTCCTCTCAAAGCATTGTGCGACATGACCAGCCCCACGCCGTAGTTGCTGCATACCACGCTGCCCCTGTCGCCTACCACGCCTCCCCAGTCGCCTACCACGCCGCTCCCGTCGCATACCACGCTGCTCCAGTCGCCTACTCTTCGGCTGCTGCTGTTTCTTCTCAGTCTATCCAACGTCACGACCAATCTCATGCCGCCGTAGCTGTTGCCCCTGTAGCTCACTATGCTGCTGCGCCCGTTGCTCACTACGCTGCCCCAGTAGTCCACTACGCTGCTCCCGTCCACAGTGTTGTTGCCAGTCACGATGAGGAATACTCTCACCCCAAATACGACTTCTCTTACTCTGTAGCCGACAGTCACTCCGGTGACAATAAGTCGCAGCACGAGAGCCGCGACGGTGACGTTGTACAAGGCGAGTACTCTCTGGTCGAAGCTGACGGCTCCATCCGCAATGTCAAGTACAGCGCTGACGCACATAACGGATTCAACGCTGTAGTCAGCAACTCCGCACCCAAACACGCCATCATTGCTCATCATTGATAAAAATATTTTTAATTAGTTGACAATAATTAATAAAACGTAAACGTAACGACTATAATTAAGATTTTGTTTTATTTTTGCCATAATTATGCATTTTTGTGTCATGTAAGTACAATTGCACATAATATATAAAAATATTAATATAAAAAAGTGAAAGGACATTTTTTATGTATGGACTAGTATGTATATATTACCTCACAATTATGTAAAGAGGACCGTCGTGGCGCAGAGGCGCAACGTCTGCCTGTAACGCGACGGTTTCTGGGTTCGATCCCCAGTCGGGGAAGATGGATTTTTCTATTTCCATTTTCTTCGCTCTGGCAAACTAGGCAAAGCGCGGCGTTGAGTTCCGCCACTCAACACGCAATGCTTCGAAAAACGCGGAAAGCGGGGACGGAGAAAGCAGGGACTAAGCAACGGAGTGTCTTAACACTATGTTCCCACGGTCCCTGCAGTTCCCTCTGCCTACCCTGCCATGTGCGGGATAAAGCGTGAAGCTAAAATATATATATATATATATATATATATATATATATATATATATATATATATATATATATATATATATATATATATATATATATATATATATATATATATATATATATATATATATATATATATATATATATATATATATATATATATATATATATATATATATATATATATATATATATATATATATATATATATATATATATATATATATATATATATATATATATATATATATATATATATATATATATATATATATATATATATATATATATATATATATATATATATATATATATATATATATATATATATATATATCATTACAATAACGGAAAACAATTAAATTAAAATTAAATTTTCGATAGAATGTACATACATATTTTATTTGCGTTCAGTATGCTACGAGTATGTTTCAGTATTAATATACATAAGTACATATTTATATAAAATGTTTTTTTTTTCTTAACAAAACGCTTTATTTGACGTCCGCTTATGATGATATGTTTGTGTTATTGTATATTACTATTAATTATTTTAATGTATTTTTATTCTACTGCATTTTTTTCTTCCGACTATTTCAGTGGCAAATTTCAAAAATTCAGGCGTCCTTATCAGCCATTACAGGTAGTAGTAATTGCTCTCAATCTCGTATTTTACTAACTGTCCTATCGGACAGTATATCACTACCTCTGTTTATCGAAACGAGTCATCGAACTCATATGTAACAAATTAATAAATTAATTTATATATATTTACTATAAGTCCTACCTCATATGATGAGGTGTGGTGTTTCGTTTAGAGTGTCGAGTCATAAATTAAAGCCACCGTAACCTATAATATTTTGCGACAGTGTTTTTTATTACTTATTGTTAGCACACATTGCAAATGAATGATTATCTTATATAAATGAACTATATTTTTACTTGATTTCTCGTTAACATACATTCTACTATTGTATATAATTATCTCTAATTAACTTCTATTTAAAAGCACTATAATATACAGCCAAAGTAAATAGTCTTCGAGTGGCACTCTCGAAATATGACTTAAGAGAAGTAAAAGAATATTGGAAAACTTGTTATCCTATCTTCTTAGCTTCACGCTTTATGCTTGCAGTTCCATATGCCTACCCTGCAATATGCGGGATATTGCAGGGTAGGCAGAGGGAACTGCAGGAACCAAAGGAACCTAGTGCTTGTCCCTGCTTTCTCCGTCCCCGCTTTCCGCCTATTTCGTGTTGAGTGGCAGAACTCAACGCCGCGCTTTGCCCAGTTTCAAGAGTGAAGAGAATGAAAATAGAAAAATCCATTTTCCTCGAGTGGGAATCGAACCCCCAAATCATTGTGTGTGCAGGCAGACGCTTACGCCTCTGCGCCACGACGGCCCTCTTGTTGTTTCCCTATGTTTAAGTGTATCAACATTTATTAGTCATAAATATATTATCTTGACAGAGCTACAAATTACTATCTTTAAAATTAATTATGTGTTAAAATAGACTTTTGAAAGTGATAGTTTTATAGTTGTTATAGTGTAATGTAATTATTCAATTGGTCTATAAAATACTTGTTATTTTATAATGAATATTAATATAATGTAAATTGAATATTTTAATAATATAAACTTGTTTCTTGGCTTATTATATAATAAACGTTGAGTTAAGAATAATTGAGTAAGATAATACATGCACTTTAGGCTGTATATTATTTCACCTCATTGACCTTCTCACTATCGAAATAAAAGCACTATAAAAAGCTGCTTTTGATATTACTCATATATCAGTAGTAAGAAATTAACTAACATAGCAACATGTTCTCCCAAGTAAGCTTATATTAGTAGTATTACATTTAATAAAATTTAATAAACTTTTATATTATAATATAAGTTAATAATAAAGTAATATTGGGAATGCATATAAAATATATAAAATAATTTTCAGATTGTCGTCGTCAGCGCTGTACTGGCTATTGCCGCAGCCGGTCTTCAGCCTGTGCCGCACTACTCTTCGGCTGCCGTTGTTTCTTCTCAAAGCATTGTGCGACATGACCAACCTCATGGCCTTGTTGCGTCTCCAGTAGCTTACCACGCTGCACCTGTAGCCTACCAAGCAGCTCCCGCCCACTACTCATCAGCTGCTGCTGTATCGTCTCAGTCGATTCAACGTCATGATCAACCTCGTGCTGCTGTCGCTGTAGCCCCTGTTGCCCACTATGCTGCTGCTCCTGTTGCCCACTATGCTGCTGCTCCTGTTGCCCACTATGCTGCAGCCCCTGTTGCTCACTACGCTGCTCCTGTAGCACACTACGCCGCTCCCGTTCACGGTGTTGTAGCCAACCAAGAAGAATACTCTCACCCCAAATACGACTTCTCTTACTCTGTAGCCGACGGTCACTCCGGTGACAACAAGTCCCAGCACGAGAGCCGCGACGGTGACGTTGTGCACGGCGAGTACTCTCTGCTAGAAGCCGATGGTTCCGTCCGTACTGTTCAATACAGCGCTGATGATCACAGTGGATTTAACGCTGTTGTCAGCAACTCAGCACCTTCAGCTCATGCCGCCCCAGCTCCGGCACATATTCTTGCTCACCATTGATTTGATGACTGCGTACTTACTACGATAAGATTAAAATTATAATAAATTATTTACGAAAATATATTTAATTGTTTCAATAATAAAGTAATATATTTTAACAACCCTTGGTTGCAAAGTAACATATGTCATTTTTTATACAATATTATTAACACAAAAATGAAATGAGTATTGTGATGTCCTTTATTTATATGTCGGGATTATAAATAAAACCACCAATTATCAGTAAGTATATACATAACTCAAGAGAACGTCTATCCGCTCCCAATGACAGCTCTAAGTGCGAGTGAGGCGCCACAGTTGATTTGTGTACAATATTTCATTATATATCACAAGTATTATTTTTGTCTTATTTTCATCTAAAGAAATCTTAGAGAATTTCTCATCAAATAAATAATTAATTTCTTATAAATCATATAAATGTTTATATTTAAAACAATATTTTAATTTTATTTATTTAACCTTAAAGCAAATTCTTACTATTTTTAAGATTTTTAAAGTGTTAATCCACACTGAGGATAGAAAAAATACTTAAAGAAAACATATAAAAATTTGAACGCAGCGGGACTCGAACCCGCGCCCTCCTCGAACGCCCGCCCTCCTCGTCCTCGAACGCCCGCCCTCCCGCGCGGGTTCGAGTCCCGCTGCGTTCAAATTTTTATATGTTTTCTTTAAGTAAATTCTTGTTATTATACAAACACTATGTTCTTATAATATTAGTATGTTCTTATTATAAAAACACTTTGCCTAAAATAAAAAAAATATTTTAAATGTAAATAATGTGTGCATGTATAAATAAATTAAAAATCAAATTTTAAATATTCATGAATATATAAATAATAATAAATTCCTACATTTATACTTGCATGTGATATTTACAATTTTTAATTAAGTTGGTTGGATATTATAAAACATTCGAAATAAGTACCATACATAAATTAAAAAATACTATTGTTGAACTCTTGTCTGACTGACTTGTGTTAAGTTTTTTCAAGACAAGCTATACTTTATTAATTTAATAATTTGCGACACTCGCTAAACTATTTTTACTCTAGAAAATATAAAAATACATAAAATAAAGATGTTTGATCTATGAATATAAGTTGAAAATTAATGTTCAATATGTCATTATATTTTAAGAAAATACCTGTATGTGATTCTTTTAGGATTTCTATACTTAACTTTTAACAACAACAAAACACACGTATCACATGTTAATTTGTCATATAATGGTATGTATAGTAAAATTATTAAAATATTATTCTAATAGTATTGAACATTCCATAATCAATAATGTTTGTATAAATCAAGCCTGTGATGGTTCTTTAGTGATGCACGCATAATTTTTTAATTTTTAGATTTTATTCTTTATATATAATCTTAAAATATACAAAAAGTAATAACTCCTTAATTTCACAATTCCCTGTCAGCCGAAAGTGCTCTATAGATTTTGAGTTCGCGGCCATTTCATACAATTTGCGACGATAATTAAGCATAAAACCTTGATGAAGGAGTTTAATTTTTCTGTGGGCCAAGGGCCTGTAGACATTAAAATTATATGTTAAATCCATATTGTAACCTACATGACCTACCTAGACAACGTTGATAATGTTAACCTGTATGAAAAAAAAATATGTTTTCATTTTGGTAAGGAATCCAAAAAAGAAGGAACAAAACATAATTAAATGATAATAAACTAACTTTTGATATTTAATGTTTATATCTCCTAGGATCTCGTAAATCGTGTTAAATAAATGTAATGGTTCTAATTTAAATATTTTTAATTCTTTTTATATTATTTTTTATTACATTTGAAAGTAAAAAGTTACATTAATTTTTAAAAAAATATGGGAATAATTACAAAATTTTTATAACAAAGAGAAAGCGTTGTTGTACTGATACATTTGTTATTATACAACTTTTGACATCCAGTTAAAACCTGTTGGCCTTTTGAAATGCGAAATAAAATCACTATATAAGTACCTTTTGCTGAGAGTTATGTATCAGTCGTCATTTGAAAACAATTTCAATATGTTCTCCAAAGTGAGTGATACTTTAAGCAATATAATGCTAATTTAGTTCATCTATTTGAGATAAATTATAATTTTTTGATAGTACAAGCGGACCTAATGGATATTTTTTTGTTTATAGATTATTGGCTTGAGTGCTGTGCTGGCAGTAGCGGTGGCAGGTTTATTGCCAGAGCCACACTACTCTTCGGCTGCTGCGGTGTCATCTCAGAGTATTGTGCGTCATGACCAACCTCATGCTGCTGTGGCTGCACCAGTAGCATATCATGGAGCGTCAGTTGCCTACCAGGCTGCCCCAGTTCATTATTCTTCAGCTGGAGCAGTCTCATCTCAATCTATCCAACGTAATGACCAACATCAATCAGGCGTTGTCGTAGCTCCCGTTGCCCACTACTCTGCAGCTCCTGTTGCCCATTACTCTGCAGGTCCCATTGCCCATTACTCTGCAGGTCCCATTGCCCACTACTCTGCAGCTCCTGTTGCCCAGTATTCAGCAGCCCCAGTTGCCCACTACTCTGCAGCACCTGTTGCTCACTACGGCGCTCCTTCTCATTACTCGTCTGCTGCAGCTGTATCATCCCAATCAATCCAACGTCATGACCAGCAAGGTGCCGCTATTGCTGTGTCTCCTGTAGCTCATTACAATGCTGCACCTGTAGCTCAGTACGCCGCCCCAGCTGCACACTATGTTGCTCCCGCACACGGCGTTGTTGCCAGCCATCAAGAAGAATACTCTCACCCCAAATACGACTTCTCTTACTCTGTAGCCGACGGTCACTCTGGTGATAACAAGTCCCAGCACGAGAGCCGCGACGGTGACGCGGTACATGGCGAGTACTCTTTAGTCGAAGCTGATGGCTCTATCCGTCATGTCCAATACAGCGCTGACGACCACAATGGATTCAATGCCGTAGTTAGTAATTCCGCACCATCGGCTCACGCTGCCCCCGCCCAAGCACATATCCTTGCTCATCATTGATTTCTTTATTTGGAATTAATTGTTAATAATGCCCTTGTTGATATTTATAGTAAGATAAGAAATTAAATTATACATGTCATATATTTGTTTCAATTTCATTTGACCTTCAAAAAACCACACCGCCATATAATTAATATTGTTTTTTATATATTATAAGTTTGCGAATCGTTCATAATCTAATATGCGTATCTTTTATTTACAACATAAAGCTGATACAAAATCTTCATTTTTAGAAACTTGTGGATATTATAATGTACTAAAATATAGTTGAGTTTTTGTAAAATTATTATAAAAGATATGTTCGCAAGAGGGTTCCTCCAAATTTTTAATATTCCGCTACATTCAAATTTTTAATATGCTTTTTTAAGTATTTTTCTATCCTCGGTGTGGATTAATACTTTGAAAATCATATAAATATGAAATGTAATAGGGTAGTGAAGGAAGAAAAAGATAAAAAAGGTAAACTACTTAAACTTTCTAAATGGTACAGCCAAATATCATCTGGAGGCTCAGTTCAGCTCAGACTCAGGCTCAGTTCAGACTCAGCTGATCGAAGAACCCGTAGGTAAATACAATAAACACATCTCTTAAATAGCAAACTACATATCCTTCAGCATCGTCGTCAATTTGCCATCTTATCGATTTTTTATAGGATGCGTTTTGGAGAGTGCTCGAAGGCTCTTCTTTGATTGATTTTGCCTTCTGTATTCCTTTAACGGACTACAAGCGCAGGCAATAGTTTCACCCATACATGGTTGACATGCCCAAATGTCGAACTAAAAGTTTTAGCAGCGCGTTTTTGGTGAAGGTCTCCAAGATTTTTAACGACCTGCGTCTATTTTGCCTGATAAATTTAAACCTGAACCAATGCAGAGCACAGTGAACAGGTTTCTTTTGGACGGGCGTGTACCACCTTCGTCTTCAT
Source organism: Dione vanillae (assembly GCA_037178615.1). Taxonomy (NCBI): domain Eukaryota; kingdom Metazoa; phylum Arthropoda; class Insecta; order Lepidoptera; family Nymphalidae; genus Dione; species Dione vanillae. Next base: position 154,713 of record JAZFAU010000118.1, read on the forward strand.
CTACACTTTCCACCAGGTGACATGGAAGTCAAACAAAAAATAAAAAAGGTTAAAATTTGTAGTATAATTTGATAATTCTCGAACTTTTGGGACAGTGATATTTTGTACACTTTCTATATGAACCTTGAAATGTCTTGACATAAGATTAAATAGGTCACTTAAAAAAATAAAAAATATTCTTTATTGATAATTATAGTATAATATACAAGAGAATTTGCCATTTAGCTAATTATAACAAAGTAAAGTAAAAGATTTATTTTAGTTTTCATATTTATATTTTTTTTAATAAAAAACCAGACTATTTTTTTTAGATTATTTATTATTTTGGATTCCATAAGTTATTCCAACATTATTATATACATTATTTAAATAGTGTTGAGAAATGTATATTTTTTATCGCCAATACTTAAAATTATATTACTAAGGTTTTTCTTAACAAAATGATGAAATTAAATTCACTGACGCTTGGATAGCAATTTTAATGTCTAGCTTCTCCTAATTATGATTTAGGCTGTAAGTTATTATTATATAAAATTCATTTATTCTAGTTAGTAGTTATCAGTTATCAAAGTAATTACGCTTTCTTGGTTTTTAATTTTTAATTTATTTTACAGAAACATATTCCATATTCACCATTCATCATTTCACAATTTTTTTTCTATTTTTTTATTATTTTTTAGTTTTTAATAACAAAATAAAAATATATAGATCTACCCTATACTTATTGACCTTATTAAAAATTTGATGAAGATATCAGTTTTCAATCTCTTAAGACAATTTCACTATGGTCGGTAGGGATTATTACTATTCACAGGTAAAAACATCGGTATCAGGGTAAGCACAAATAAAAACAAAAATTATGCCGTGATGATGAAATTTTTGCATCATGTTCCCATGCACCGTTATCTGTTATTATAGTGATATCTCGCTAGGATGTGGAAATAAACTTTGTATTTTTTAAGAATATTAAAGTTGTATTAAAAAATATTACTATTTGGCCCTGGTACAAAGTGAGAACGAAACTACCAAGTGAGAATCAAATTACCTCTACTTATGAAATTACCTTTCCTTAAACAAGATAATTTGTCCTTCCATCAGGACCAGTTTTCTCAACGTCCGTAATATAAAAAATGCGGGCATTTTGCATGAAATTTAAGGCTGGTGAGTTGCTCATAACAACCTGTTCAGAGTGTAATCCTGTTGATATATAATTATTAAATTTTGTTATGGGGTTTAAAATTATATAGATATGTCACAGTAAAAAACATTATTAGTTTATATTAAGGCAGTGTGGCTGTAGACGCGACGGTTGTGAGTTTGATTCTCACTCGGGGAAAATGAATAATTTTAATTTTTATCTTTAAGGATGAAAAATAAGGAAATGTAATTTTATTTAAAATGAATATACTTGAGTTTAAAGTTTGCTTTTATAGTTTATATAACCAGACTTAGAATTATCAAATTTGACTTAAAATAATATAAAAAATCAATAAATTAATAATTTAATTATGACGTTATATTGAAATTTATATTTGTTGACAAATATAAATATTTTTGATGATTTTTAAAGTGTTAATCCACACTGAGGATAGAAAAAATACTTAAAGAAAACATATAAAAATTTGAACGCAGCGGGACTCGAACCCGCGCCCTCCTGCGAACCGTGCAGGCGCTCTCACCACTGAGCCATGCGTTCTACATCACGCTGCGTTGAAATTCTTATATGCTTTTATACAACTTATATCGTTGTTAGCATCTCTGTAGGGAGATTTTTACAAATTTCCGCTACCCAAAGACCATTACAAAGAACAATCGTTTGGCGAGAGAGAATGCTATTTTTATTAAATATTTTTGATGATTTTTAAAGTGTTAATCCACAATGAGGATAGAAAAAATACTTAAAGAAAACATATAAAAATTTGAACGCAGCGGGACTCGAACCCGCGCCCTCCTGCGAACCGTGCAGGCGCTCTCACCACTGATGTAGAACGCATGGCTCAGTGGTGAGAGCGCCTGCACGGTTCGCAGGAGGGCGCGGGTTCGAGTCCCGCTGCGTTCAAATTTTTATATGTTTTCTTTAAGTATTTTGTCTATCCTCAGTGTGGATTAACACTTTAAAAATCATCAAAAATATTTAATAAAAATAGCATTCTCTCTCGCCAAACGATTGTTCTTTGTAATGGTCTTTGGGTAGCGGAAATTTGTAAAAATCTCCCTACAGAGATGCTAACAACGATATAAGTTGTATAAAAGCATATAAGAATTTCAACGCGGCGTGATGTAGAACGCATGGCTCAGTGGTGAGAGCGCCTGCACGGTTCGCAGGAGGGCGCGGGTTCGAGTCCCGCTGCGTTCAAATTTTTATATGTTTTCTTTAAGTATTTTTTCTATCCTCAGTGTGGATTAACACTTTAAAAATCATCAAAAATATTTAATAAAAATAGCATTCTCTCTCGCCAAACGATTGTTCTTTGTAATGGTCTTTGGGTAGCGGAAATTTGTAAAAATCTCCCTACAGAGATGCTAACAACGATATAAGTTGTATAAAAGCATATAAGAATTTCAACGCAGCGTGATGTAGAACGCATGGCTCAGTGGTGAGAGCGCCTGCACGGTTCGCAGGAGGGCGCGGGTTCGAGTCCCGCTGCGTTCAAATTTTTATATGTTTTCTTTAAATATAAATATTATTTATTTTATAAACCAATAACACGCGAATACTTCTCGAACTTTGCTGATATATTTTTCTAACAGACACAAAGATCTAATAGAAACATTACTATTAGATAGATATTTTACTATAGTACTCACTGTCATTAAAATTTTCTTACAAACTTTTACTACTCTCGCTATGTAAAGAAATTCTGTATAATAAAAAAATTTGGGTATTATATGGTATTTGTTTAGAGTTACATTATATCTAAGTTTTACGTAAGAATTTTGCAATTTTTTAATAATTTTTAAATGCTTTATTATTTTAATAGATTTTGTTTAATCCTACGGTAATAAGTTCACTTTTACATTCTTGACCTCGTGTGACGTAAAACAAGAGCAACTATATAAGGGGCTCTCAATATGTCTTATGCATCAGTTACCTACAATCAATTAACATAACAACATGTTCTCTAAAGTAAGTTTAAATTAATATTGTTAAATAAATTTAGAAACGTTAACTGTGCGATAAATATTTTTTTTTTCACATAAGCATAATAATACATCAACATTTTTTTACCTAGCGGATAAAATATATCACAGCAAAAATGTAAAAATATTTTTAACTTCTTTATATTATTATGTTAATTGGTAAAATCTTTACAGATATTTGGGGTAAGCGCACTGCTGGCTGTGGCTGCTGCAGGTCTACTACCTGAGCCGCACTACTCTTCAGCTGCCGCTGTTTCATCTCAAAGCATTGTGCGACATGACCAACCTCATGGCCTTGTTGCGTCTCCAGTAGCTTACCATGCTGCACCTGTAGCCTACCAAGCAGCCCCTGCCCACTACTCATCAGCTGCAGCTGTGTCATCTCAATCGATTCAACGTCATGATCAACCTCGTGCCGCTTTTGCACACTATGCTGCTGCCCCTGTTGCACACTATGCTGCCGCTCCCGTTTCCCACTACGCTGCCGCCCCTGTTGCTCATTACGCTGCTCCAGTAGCACAATACGCCGCTCCCGTTCACGGTGTTGTCGCTAGCCATGAAGAATACTCTCACCCCAAATACGACTTCTCTTACTCTGTAGCTGACGGTCACTCCGGTGACAACAAGTCCCAGCACGAGAGCCGCGATGGTGATGTAGTACATGGCGAATACTCTTTGCTCGAAGCTGATGGTTCCGTGCGCACTGTTCAATACAGCGCTGACGCTCACAATGGATTTAACGCTGTAGTCAGCAACTCAGCTCCTTCAGCACACGCCGCCCACGCCCCAGCCCACGTCCTCACCCATCATTGATTTAGTGCAATTCTAGTTTTAATTATTTATTGTAATTTTGCTCTTTCGACAATTATTATAATTAAAAGTGATTTAAAATATTATCCTATTTTCTTTATTCTAATTTATAATAATTAAAACAAGTATGTAGCATACTTGTGTACTTGTTTACGTTGATCATGATTAATGGTCAACGTAAAGCTTATGGAAGGATGTCATGTAGTGGCATGAGAGTAAAAGTGAATTAAGGGAGACAAACGGAGACAAATGACTTTCTGAGGGTTATGTCTTCATGGTGATTTTCATACAAAATGAAAAATTAAACATAAATACTCATATCTTTGGATTGATCAATTAGATAGACGAACATCAGAGTAAAATATCGATCCGTTTTTATTAGAGGTTTTTAAAAATAAACGGTTTAATGACATCAGGAGAATTTATATTTCATAATATGACTTTGTGTTTTACCTTTATATCATGCTGTTATAATTCCCGGATCTGATATAATATACTGAATAAGTTATGTAAAATCTAACTACGGTTTGCCAGGGTATAAGAACGTAACATAGTAAAGTAGGATATAAGAACGTAACAAGTGGAAAATTTGAACTTTAATTAAATAAATTGAACTATTTTTATTATTTTCTTTATGAAGCAAAATAATAAAAATGATTACTTAAGCTAAGCTAATATTCAATCAAGTTACTGTTGAACAAAAAAGTGTTTTATTGCGTCACTTTTAATATGCAGTAGGTATATTAATAGATCAATATAAATGTGGCCACTAGGATAATGCTGTTATCCTTTAGAGCTCAAACTGATTTAACTATAACTAGCTTTGTATGTTTTATACCTCAAAATTTAGTGACAGCCAAAAAAGATTTTGTGAACTTATCAATACGAAAACGTTTTTTTATTATCATAAACTTTTAAAAACTGGCTTTGAGGTTTGTAAGCTTAAGTAAAATTTTAAGGACTATTACAAACTTCTCCTTAAAATTGAAGGATCTGCAATTACAAAAAATTATGGCAGGGCAGCAACAGCGGTTGATGTAATTTCTAATAAATTAGTAAACATGGCATGTGGCTAGTTTAAATATGCTATTAAATAAATAAATGTCATTAAGTGTATTTTCATTTAATTGATGTTTATGTTACAAAAAATATATTATTTTACAGTTTAAAAGATGGAGGAAATTAGACCTGCTTACAAGGAACAAGCAATCTAAATTGAATCACAAAAAATAATAGTGAAGAATATTATCGCAAAATTCTTAAAACACCACCTTATATATAAGTAGAAAAAACGTAATAAAAAATGTATCTTTTTCTACCTTTGATCTTCTTTATTGCAAAAAATTTCTTGTCTGAGCTTTTCAAAAGGAAGTCCAGCAGTCTTTACAGAAATTCATTGAGTGTCCCTTACGGATTACGTGGTTTTACAATTGTTACGTCTCACGATACTCAAATATTGAATGTAAAGTACGTAGTCGTAGTTTTAGTCCTAGTAATAGTAGTCTAAGTAGTAGTTCTTTTGAATCATATTATCTATGTAAAATAATGAAAAATATATGTGTTTACAACAAAGTTGTCATTCAATATCCAACATTTTCGGGACGGAAGGTACTCGCAAGTAGTACATGGTTTTCCACACACAGGGATAAAGCCTGGTATTGGGATAAAGGATAATATGCAGTCTATATGTTGCTCCATATCGTCCTCTGCTTTTCGGTGAAAAGTTAAACAGAATTAGGCGAAATTGTTATGGAGATAAGCACGGACAAACAAAAACATAAATATTAAAAAAAGTGTTTTTGTAAATAGCTTTATGCATCAGAAAAAACCTCTTATGAAATTAGATAGACAATTAAATTACAAATATATAGATGTGTAGATTTTCTAACATTACATTATTTTAACCTGTATATATTATATATTGAGTATTGTATAAATAGAATCTAATAATCTAATATAAAAAATTTGTCAATGTAAATAAATGTTGATCAAGTCCAATACTCTTGCAGCAACGGTGCCGTAGCAATACTATGTTATGATTGTAAACTAGCGAAAAATACACTTCATAAAAGTTGACAAAATTAAGTGTGCACTTGTTTTGTATGAAAAGAAACTAAATAAATTACCTTGTAATATTTTTTTCGCATTGTACTAAACTAACCATTTTTTTCATAGCAATCTACTCTTGGTAATAATTAAATCAACAAAAAGAACGAGCAAAATCGTTCTATTCGTTTACGAGCTCTGCGATGCGATGAAAATAGATTTATTTTTATATTTATATATTTTACTCTATTTTATATAATAAATGACAAAAACGTAACTACAATATTTTATTATTTTTAAAGTGTATTTATTATATTTCTTTTTAATTTCATTTTGTGTTCAATAAGTTTTTTGTCCATAATTATAAATATAATTAAAAAGTGAAAAAGCTTATTGAATTATAAAATTATATCAAAGGTTATGTTCTTTATATATTTTAAAATTTGTAAGGTAAATAAAAAAAAAAATTAATATTTATATTTATAATATATTACTTTTGCATAGGTATTATCTTTATATTTTCATTTAGTGATGGTGATGGTATTCAGGTGCGATGTGGTAGGTTCCATATTTCACATCAGCATGGAATCTATAAAAGAAATTAATATCTATTTTTATGATTTTAAAGTATTAAAAAAATTTAAAATCACGGCGCGGGTTCGAGTCCCGCTGCGTTCAAAATTTTTATATGTTTTCTTTAAGTAAATTTATATCTAGTTCGTTTGGCTACTAAGTCTTGTGCAATTTAAAGCAAAATTTGCAATAGTCAATATAATCTATGTTATATAAAATAGCTCTCGAAAGCTCTTCGAAAGTAAATACAGTACAGAGTGATATTTCTCTCTTTTTCTATTCTTTTCTTCTTTTTTCATCATTCTATTCTTATTTCTTTTTATTTTTTATATATGTAACTTATATAATATATAAATTATATATATCTTTTATATATCTAAAACACAATTGTTAAATATTTACGTTAGCACGCAACAGTTAAAATAAACTGCAAAAATACCCTTAAAAGCGTGGGTTTTATGAAGTTTATTTGTTGTATGTTTGTTCTTTTAGGTATAGTATACTAAAGACACTCTATTGAGAAGTTTATAAATAATCAAAGTTTTACCCCGTATGATGATCTCCATGGTAGTGTACGGTCCTATCTGAACCGTCAGGTTGGACAAGTGAGTAAACTCCTTTAACTACATCACCGTCGCGGCTTTCATGCTGAAATTTCTTATCACCAGTATGAGGATCCTCCACTTTGTACTCGAATTCATATTTAGGATGTGTCTGTACGTTTAATAATGGTAAAAGTAATTAATTAAGTGAAATAAATTTACATTTAGAATTTTTTTTTAAAATATCACGTAAACATATGTTTAAAAAGTAACAAATACTTTAGTATAAAGTTGTCTCTATAAAAGTCTGAACTGATTTTCGAAATAGTTAATTTAATTTTATTTTGTGAAATCTTTTGTGTCTTTTAAATCTTTTTATGCCTTTTGAGGCATGTAGAAAAAGGATTCGTAGATTTTCTTTGAAGAATAAAATGCTATTTCTACTCTAAAATTAATTCAATACTACAATCATAAGTAGTATAGAAATTTAGAAAAGGAATACTATAAAATCAAGTAAAACTTTACTTACATGATAATCCACGTGACCAATACCGTGGCCGTGACCATGACCGCCAAGACCCCCATGTCCACCATGGATATGCACGATTTCAGGGTGTCCATCATGTCGGGAAATGTGTTGCGAAGAATGAGCAAATGCGTGCTCGTGTCCTACTTCGTGAGCTGTGACAACAGCTAGAAGAACCATGGAGTACAATACCTATATAATATAAAATATAAAAAACTATGCATCAGGATCATAGTACATCATTAAATATTTGGAGCACGATGATTGCTGGTAAAATTATATTTAAATAAAAACGTGAACTGCTATTTTTACTGCTCACTATTTATTTTTTCAGTTTGAAGCGAAGTCTGCAGGATCTTGGCTCTGACAATCCTAGAAAAGCCTTATAGGAAAAAATGGCAAAATTTAAATATTATAGAATTAATGACGCTTATTTTATACAAAAAAATAAATAAAAATATTACCTTCGAATGCATTTTAATATTCTGAAGTCCTTAGTCCTAGGTACAACTTGACAGTAATAATGAATTTTAAGGAAATAGGCGGCTTTTATATAAAAGTATTTAACCGTAACGGATTTAAATATTCATGTTTTTTAAGAATTCCTTTTACAGAATTTGTAAAAACTGCCCAATAACCTTGTGAAAAATGTTTGTCATGTCTGTCATAAGTTAGAAAGGTTTACAGGCACAATTATAGACATATTTGATTCATGATCTAGGAATGTATTTACATTATTTAATTCAATAAATAATATACAGACTGTCATTTAGTCTCATACGTATATATTTTTTTCTTTATTGTTTTTTAGCTTCACGCTTTATCCCGCACAAGGCGGGGTAGGCATAGGGAACTGTAGGGACCGTGGGAACCTAGTGTTAAGACACTCTGTTGCTTAGCCCCTGCTTTCTCCGTCCCCGCTTTCCGCCGTTTTTGAGGCATTGCGTGTTCAGTGGCGGAACTCAACGCCGCGCTTTGCCTAGTTTGCCAGAGCGAAGAAAATGTAAATAGAAAAATCCATCTTCTCCGACTGGGGATCGAACCCAGTAACCGTCGCGTTTACAGGCAGACGCTTACGCCGCCACGCCACGACGGTCCTCATACGTATATATTTTTTTCTTTATTGTTTACATATATTTTATATTTCAAATTTATCGTGAAAAGTTGAAATTAGGAGTTATTGTGTTCTAGAAGTAGTAACATTCTAGTACTATTATAATCTTTTTAAATTAAAACACATTTTTCACAATTACTAGACATTGCGTGTTGAACGGCGGAACTCAACACTATGCTTCTACCCGCGTACTTCTACCCGCTACACTATACGTCAGTTCTTAAGAAAAATTCAGAATTCATGGTTACGAGTAATTAATCAGTTACAAATATTGAAAGTAAATTGTTCAGGTATATCACATAATATAAAAATATACATTGATAAAATAAATGTGTATTATTTATATTAGCTTTAAACGTTTCCCTAAACTGAAACACCACATTACTGATTCGCCTTTGCCTTTGTCCACCTTCGCCCCGTCAACAGTCTTTTTACACACGCCATATGTGTCAGCTAAAGTGATCCTGCATGTCCTACAAGGGATCACATCGTCACAGCATTTAACTTTCTTATATTTTTCAACTCCTATATACATGCATTCTTAGGTATCTCCACGCTTTATCCCTAATCAGAGAGTACGAAGTGCTAAGACTGTGTTTACCTTATTCGCCTCGTTCATTATTATTAAAATCAAATTTCAAAATACTACGTAACTAAATAAAAGTAAACACAATTTTAAAAATGTATAATATTTTCACAGGAAAATATTATTTATTTTATTTATAGACTTTACAATATAATATTATTTAATTATTCTACTGTACAAAGAGTCATTAATTAATAATGATGTTTAGGGGTCAAGTGGTGTGTATCGTATTTCACGTCAGCATGGAATCTGTAATAAATAAAATATGTATATTTGAATAAAAAATTGTATGTTTTTTGGATTCCATACCAAAAAAGAGATATAAGTTACCTCAAATAGAAGCAAGCTCTTAGAGGATCTGTCAGACTGTTCATATTTATTATTTTTTATAAATCGTCCTTCAAGTCCATTTACAACTACAAAGTCGGTACGGAACACTCAGTGTGACAGTCACATTTAACCGATTTCTTTTTATAAATATAATACAACGCGAATACATTTTGTTGCATAAAGAATGTAATAAATTTATCGTACCCAGTGTGATGGTCACCATGATAGTGCACAGATCTTTCTGAACCATCAGGTTGGTGGAGAGCGTAGTATCCCTTCACTATGTCACCGTCGCGACTCTCGTGCTGTGACTTGACGTCACCAGTGTGGTGGTCAACAACTTTGTAAGCAAAGTCCTAATTAGGATGTGCCTAAATTGTATAATCATATAAAATATTATTACCATTAAGAAAAAATTATCAATAACTTTGCTAGTTTGTAGTTAGTTCTCTAGTCAGAGTCTAGAAAATATTTTATTATAATTAAGGTATCTTATAAAAGTTCCTAGCTCATTAGCTCATATAATCATATGTTTATTAATATTTACATAGTAGTCAACGTGATCATGGCCGTAGCCATGGATAATCTCTGGATGTTCATCGTGACGGGAGATGTGTTGGGAAGAGTAAGCATTTCCATATCCATATTGGGCAGCCACAACTGCCACGACTGCGGTGAAACACAAGATCTAAAATACTACCAAAATTACTATTTGAAATTTTATTAGAATTATTTTTACGATATTGAATGTGAATGGATGCTCAAACATTTACTTAGTAATTGAATTCTATCTTGTAGATAAAAAAACGTAAAAATAATGTGTTTTGTCACAAAATAGGTCCCCAGCTGTGAAAATTGTGTATTGAAATATATATTGCACCTTGCCAAACATATCGATACGAATATGTTGCTCTTCGTAAAATTAAATCTAAACTTATGATAGTAACAAGGGGCTTTGATTTTTATATTAAAACAATAGTACTTTGTCAAGGTTTATTGATTTCGAATCATTTATCACTTCATACAATATGCAATTTATTTAGGTTATTGCCATATAACACGCGTTAATTATAAAATTGGGAACATTTAAAATATTATTTTATGAGTATCTATTATCCATTATGTCGTTCTAACGTTGAAATTTCAATTTAGTCACGGTAAAAAATTATATATAAAGATATGAATTTGTTCTAACATCATCATTTAAGAAAACTACTTCAACCTGAATAACTTTATTTTAACACTAAAATGTTTGCAAAGGTATTTAAAAAAGTCTAAAACATTATTATTTATAAATTTGAATGTAAAAGATAATTCAGTATATTTACTCATAATTTTAAATATTGTGAAATTAGTTCTGTGGTTTTCTTTTTAATTATAACGACTTCCTTTTAGATCTTGTATTTCACCGCTGTTGTGGCAGTTGTGGCTGCCCAATATGGATATGGGGATGCTTACTCCTCCCAACACATCTTCCGTCACGATGGGCATCCGGAGATTGTCCATGGCTACAGCCACGATCACGTTGACTACTATGTAAGCATTAATAAAAATATGATTATATGAGCTTATTGGTTTTATAAGATGTCTTAATTAGAATAAAATATTATTATAGACTCATTTTAAGTATGACTTTGAATACAAAGTTGTTGACCAACACAACGGTATACTTAATAGATAAAAACAAAATAATTTTTACATATAAAACTAGTGGTCGAAATTAATATCTCAATATTAACTTTTAATTTTCATTATTCTTTTCAGGCTCATCCTAAGTATGACTTTGAATATAAAGTTGTTGACCACCACACTGGCGACATCAAATCACAGCACGAGAGTCGCGACGGTGACGTAGTGAAGGGATACTACGCTCTCCACCAGCCTGATGGTTCTGAGAGATCTGTGCACTATCATGGTGACCATCACACTGGGTAAGATTTTTTAATAAATGCATAAAATTTTATATATCCTTATATGTCATGTACTTTTTGAATATTAATCCAAGATTTCATTATTTACTTTGTATTCTCTATTGCAGCTTCCACGCCGACGTGAAATTCGATACTCATCACCACGTTCACAAACACTATTGAATTTTCAAAATTACATTTATTATTGATTTTTGTTATTTAATACGTGTGCTGTATAAAATGCTTCGTAAAATAAATAATATATAAAAAAAAACGATTTAATTTTTTTATTTTGTAACTATACATATATATTAAGATGAATAAAAATAGAAGAAAATGACATGGTGACTTCTAAAGTAAACGTCACATTAAAAGCATAAAGGTATTTACAGCGATTGTATGAATAGTTGACAAAGTAAACAATAGCAGTGAGAAAGCTGGATTATCAATCAATATCAGCAAGACAAAACTAATGGTAGTTTCCAGAAACCCTGACTTAAATCCAACAATACAAGTACAAATATCTTGGAGCTTGGGTAAATGAAACATGGGAATCAGACCAAGATATTAAGACCCGGATAGAAATGGCTCGAGCTTCATTCACTAACATGAGGATAGTTCTGTGCTGTCGACGAATCCACATCAAGCTCTGAGTAAGAACCCTCCTATGCTACATCTGGCCTGTTGTATTGTACGGTTGCGAACCATGGACTCTAAATGGGTCATAGTGATGGGCAAGGTGGAAGGAAAGAGGCGTGCTGGACGCCGGAAAAAGTCGTGGCTCAAAAACATCAGTGAGTGGACAGGCATCACCTCTGTCGAACAACTGTTCCGATTGGCCATGGACAGGGAGAGGTTCAGGGAACTAACGGCCAACCTTCAGTAGTGAAGAGGCACTGCAAGAAGAAGAAGTATGAAAGGCTGGTGATAGTGAACGAAAGAAGAAGAAAGGGATTACGTTGACTATCCACTTTGCTTGGAACAAAGCTTTAACATTAATTAGTTAATTTATGATATCAAATTTTGCTCAAACGTTGGAACTAAATAGATTTTTTTATTTTTAAAAATAACAACAGTCAATTTGAGTGAATAGCCTTTAGAGTCACCAACGGAGTATTCAGAGGTATCAAAAAGTCCGTATATATTTTTTACTGTTCTGTTAGTATTAGTATATATAGAAAAATATATACTATTTTTATGGTAATTTAACAGCTCTAAAAAATTAAATCTGAAAATTAACAATTTTCTTTGTAAAATCTCTGGTGAACTTAGTGTGTATTTATTATAAATATCTGCCATTTTAGCTTTTCAGAAAGATATGATAACCTAGGATATTTTGCTTAACTGCAAAGAAATTGCAAGCGGCGAACAGTTAGAGAGATTTGACGATTTACTATTCAAAATTATATGAAATAAACAATGAAAAAATTAGAATTTTTACTAATACTGTTCAAAATTGTAACTTTTTTAATATACATATACATTAATTCAGGGTTCTATAGCCAGACATGTCTGTCTGTTTGTCTGTCTGCACGTTTGTCACACTTTTTTCCGAAGCTATAAGAATTATATTATTTTTTTACATCAAACCCATTCGTGTGACTTATCTATGGACAGGTCTTTAAAAATGATTTTGAGGTTTTTAAGATCTTATTTTTAAGATAAATAGTTTGCTCGAGATACTTTCAAATTGGTAAAATGTGTGGTGGTCCCCCTGCAACTTATAAAATAAGAGATTGAACTATAACAGGGTCCTAAGTAAATAATAATTATTATTACAGAAGGGCATGGCTTGCTTAGTACTGAGTAGTAACAACAATACGCCAACATAACTTTTTGGAAGCTTTAACGATTTTTTTTCTAGAAGATAATTGTGTACTGTCATTTATGCAGAACGCTGCATGTGACCGCTGCTACGTTAACGTTACCATGGAAAACTTACATTTGCAATTTGATTCATATAAAATATTACCAGATATTTTAAGTTTAGCTATATTTCATATACCTAGACTAGATTATCTATATAGATTTATTCGATAAAAACCTAAGAATGACAGAATAAATAAAGTATAATTGATCTGAAAATTAGTTATTCAAAGTTAAACACAGTAGGAAAAAATTTATTTGAAGTAATATAATATAGATGAAGTACAGATATGCTTCATCTAAGTTATGTTACTTCAAACAAAATGAGTAAACGCAAATTTAACTTATAATTTTTTATAATTAGAATTTTCCACTGACCAACATAAAATTCATGTGGAGCTCTCTGTTCGCGAATACTCTTTACTGTCCATTATTATTTTAATTCAATCTTTATAATAATGGGTCGTAATATTAATGGGTCGGAGAAAGATGCATAGTTTAAAGTTTGTGTGTGTGAAAATATAGTTCACAGGCAGCATAGTGTTTTAAACTACGACATAACATATAAAAAAGGAGACAGAGTTGATGATTAACTGGTTAGCTGGAAGATCTTTTATATTGATGAGACCAAATTCGTGTACTATACTGTTTGTAATGTATAAAACTTTCCCCATATATGTTATTGCAATAAAGAGTATTATTTAAATAATTAGTAATAAGCGTATACGAAATTTGACGTAGCTTATTGAGAACGTAAGGCTTAATGGTCTGAACTGACTATAATTGTATTTTATTACATTTTATAATAAAGATTTTTTTCGATTAACAGTTTATAATAGTTAAAATTAGAACTTACTGTGTTTTGTGTTTTGAATTGAATTTTTTATTTGATATTGTTGCTCGAAGAAAACTTACTTCCAAAAATAACGCTCACTAGCTTCTCTCGTTTTCTCTCTGCCTACTATAATATGCGTGCAAAATCTTTTTGTTGTTTATTTCGTAAATTTTTGAGTAATTGTAAAATATATGTTATAGACTTTAAAAAAGTGATAAAAGTGTATGTTTTCAAAAACATTTAGGTTAGGGGTGCTTGCTTTTTATATAAATCAAAGTACTTCTTTTTTATATTTATTCATAAATAATAATAATTTTAAATGTAAATGGATATAGTAATTTGTTACACAACAATAATAATATATGGCACATTTAATAGTGATGCTTGGGGACAATGTGATGAGTGTCATACTTAACATCAGCATGGAATCTGAAAAAAAGATTTATATTAAGCTTAAATAATATTTTATATGTTTATTTTGAAAAAACTTTAGGTGGCTAGTACTTTCGATAACTCTATAAATTAAGAGTTCAATATATTTTTTTGATATCGATGCTTTCGATCATCGAAAATTATTACTACAAGTTAACTACTACAAGTTCAGGTGAAAATAATTTTATAAATATGACAATTGCTTTTTTACCCAGTGTGATGGTCACCGTGATAGTGCACAGATCTCTCAGAGCCATCAGGCTGGTGAAGAGAGTAGTATCCCTTCACTACGTCACCGTCACGACTCTCATGCTGTGACTTGATGTCGCCAGTGTGGTGGTCAACAACTTTGTATTCAAAGTCATACTTAGGATGAGCCTGAATAGAATAATAAAAATTAAAAGTTCAATCACAATATTTATACATAAAAATCGATTTGTTTTGTTTATCAAAAATATATTAAATATATATATTTTTGTTACTTGTAAATATTTATTATACATACATGATAGTCGATACCGTGACTGTGACCACCATGCACTTCTTGAGGATGTCCATCGTGACGAGAGATGTGTTGAGAGGAGTAAGCCGAGCCGTGGCCATACCCGTATTGGGCAGAAGCAAGTCCAGCAAGGGCCAAAAAACAGAGAACCTAATTATAAAAAAATATTATTAGGAAAATTAGTAGAAATTTTATTAAATTTATGCTATTTTATTGTGTAACGTATTGTTAAGAAAGTTAAGTAAAAGTATAAAAAAATATAAGTAAGAATAATTATTATATATTAAGTAATTTTACCTTAAACATTTTGAGTAATAGCAATGTTTTGGTTTCTATGACAAAAACTTAACTGATACAATGTGACTACCATTCACGTCTTTTATATTATTACAACGGTAACCATGCGAAGTTTATTAGTTTCACAATTCATAATTGCTTGTTTAAATTATCAAGTGGAATGTGTATTAAAAATTTTAAAATATGTCATAATCTATTTTATATACGATTGCAATATATTTTATTGTGTTAAATATTTTGTGTTAATTCAAATGTAAAAAGATGGACTTTGATATATACTCAACAAGAGGATTTAAGCTTATAAATGAAATTATACCTTACATATGAAATTAATAAATGAACTCTGTTAAATTTAAAATTTTTAACTTAATAGTAATCTAAGAAAATAATCTAGAAATAATATATCTCTAAATAATAAGAGGGAGCGGACTTACATATTGGGACAGTGTCTGAATATGAGATAGCTGTGTTCTTAATATACAGTCTAAGGAATATAATAACAGAGTGTCTGGACACTATATTCTCTTTGTATTTAACGCTTCAAATTAATCAACGCATGGAGCTAATTAATACAGTAAAAGAGTTAATCAGACTATACTGAATTAACGTAAGAAAAATGTTGTAATTATTTTGAATTTTGTTTGGTAATCTAGTTATTATTACATTAATCTATTTAAAATTTAAATTAAAAAAACTGTTTTTAATTTCATTTTACAAATTAATAATATAATCATTTCTATTATTACATACATTTGATAAATATATTTATTTATTTAATGTTTCAATTTCCACTAGAGGTTCAAAATCTAATTCATTGCATTTTATAGTTTATCCCCCTGTATTACAAAGTAGTAATCTATAGAGTTACTCAGGAACTAACGAATTATACTTAACTATCAAACACGAGAAATTTATTTAAATCTTATAATTTTTTTTTCTTTATATCATGATACAACTTATAAATTGCTAGTCTGTTTAACCCTCGTGCCATAGTTAAAGTTACAACATAACATAGAGTGAAATCAATGGACCTCGGCTAGTTACCCTCGCGGTTAATATAAATAGCGTGTGCACAAACATTTCTATATCAGTTTAGTTTGCAAAATCAAAACAATAACTGCGTTTAAAAATGTTCTTCAAGGTATATTCTAACAAAAAATAATCATTTTTTATTAAATTACATAATACTATAGCACATTTCACATATTCTTCAGGTATTATGTCTCTCTGCCTTCGTCGCCCTCGCGGCCGCCCAGTACGGACATGGACACGCGTACTCGTCTCAACACATCTCTCGTCACGACGGACATCCTGAAGTAGTACACGTACATGGCGGTCACGGATATGATCACGGTCATGGTCACGTTGACTACTACGTATGTTATAAATCATACTATAGTAATATTAACATAATTTGGGAGAGATAGTTTAAATATAATTTGGTTTCTTGTATACTTTCAGGCGCATCCGAAATACGACTTTGCTTACAAAGTAGAAGACCACCACACTGGCGACATCAAGTCACAGCACGAGAGTCGCGACGGTGACGTAGTGAAGGGATACTACGCTCTCCACCAACCTGATGGTTCTCAGAGATCTGTGCACTATCATGGTGACCATCACACCGGGTAAGTCCTTATTAAATCGAAAAGCATTTAAGTTTTAAGATATATTAAAACTTTCAATAACTTATTATATTAATTGTTACAGATTCCATGCTGATGTGAAGTTTGACACTCATCACGTGGCTCCTAAGCATCATTATTAAATAAATATTTAAACTAAAATAGTCGTTTGAGGAAAAACTTTATGTGATGTTTGAACAAGTTATGTTTTTTATTGTTTTCCATACAAAAATGCCATTTTACTTCAATAAATATTTTTTTAAAACTTCTTAATTGTTTATGAAAATATTTTCGATTTCATTTATTTTAACGTAAGCACGTCTGTAGCTTATAGCTAAAGTGAAATCAATATTCGCGCTTTATATGATAAGTGACCTAAATGAAGCTGGTAAATATCAAGCTATAGCTAACTATATAATGTTTATACGTGATATTGTCTTTGTTCACATAAGAGTGTTTATCACTTATTATTTGCTGTTAAACCGATATTTTTACCGACTTCTATATAGTGGCAACATTGTGCATTTATAACGAATTTAAACAACATTTTAGTTACAGAAGACTTATGAAATACGAAAATTTATTCGCTTTTGACATTTTATTTTGTTGTTAAAATATCTGAAAGTTTTATAACGTTCCAAAAATTATAAAAGAATCTGTATTCAAGAGTTTATTTTACAAATAAAACTGGATCATGTTTTTTATGAAACACTTGATTAAGCAAAATTTCCCGTTTATTTAAGCGATTTTAATGTCATGATAGTAGATTTACATGTTTTCATTTAATTTTTTTAAAAAGCGGTATCGCCGCTCCTAACGCGAAAATAAGTTATTTGTCTTGTTTGAAACGAATTATTTCATACATTGTAACAATTTACTACAATTACATGGATCATCTCCTTTTTATTTCTCTCTTCAAAACAAGATCATAGCTTATTAATTGCGTGAATTAATTATGAGCGTTTGTTATAAACAATGCATATAATATACATATGTATAATATTACATACTTAAGTACTTAAGTAAATATAAAGCTCAATATAAAAAAAATCTTATTGAAAACTATATATTGTTAGTAAAATTGAACATAGTATAATTGAAGTTATTGAATTTAACATATTTTAAACAGCAATTTGGATCTGTCATTAGATAGTTAAATAGTCAACGGGAAAAAATATCATGGAGGCCACTGTTGCGTAGCTACATAGCGTCTAACTATAAACACGATGGTTGTATGTTCAATAACCACTTGGAAAATTGATCAATTTAATTTAATCGCTCTGGTAAAGATATAAAAAAATTGTACTAGGTACAAACACTAAATTCCCTCTGTTTGCTATATCCTGCTACATACGGGACGCAATGTTAAGTTAAGAAATCAATCCAACAGATTTATGTGGTAAGAAAAATATTTAGTTTTCTTTTACAAGTATTAACTACATGTTAAGTAATGTACGGGGAAATAATATAGTAGCTTATTTTGGTGTTCTCAACCTTAACTTAAAAAATTAAGTCAAGAGTGACTTAAATTATTATTAGAATAATATAATCAATATAAATATTAATTTAAAATGTTTGTTGAAAATCGTACTTGAAGACCTCAGTAGTGTTTTTCAAATATGATTTATTTTATAAATTGAATATAAAATTAAGCACAAAATAACAATATGTTGTACTTGCTCTCCTATTCCTTTAAGTAAGCCCTCTTTAGATTTAAGAAGCCTTATTTGATTTGAGTTATAAGTTATAAGTCTAAGCTCATCTTCTCGTACGTAACAAAATAATATCTAATTCATGCAAAATATTTTCTTATAATTATCCTCGACAGTTTTCAAGCATTACATTTACCTAGTAAAAGCAGTAAAGATAGCCCCATTTTGGAGATTTCTCCAAATCTATCTCTCGTCCAATAACGATCTAGTCCAATAACGATCGATAAAGACTAAGAAATACTTAAAGAAAATATATAAATTGAACGATGCCTACAACCTAGTTGTATAAGGCTGATTAAAATTACGACGCAGCAAGTTGAAAAACGCTTGCTTGACTTAGTGTCCTTGCGTCGAAATTTTATAAACTTTCTTTAATCAGTTTTTCTATTCTTAGTATGGTTAAACACTTCAAATCATAAAAAAATAACAAATATTGTTTAAAGGAACTAAGTAATAAAAAAGAAATCTTGATAATAAATGAGGTGCTTATAGGATGTTAGTGTAAAAAATGATAAACATAATAAAATTGTATTAATTTATTGCAGGGAACAACGAGAATATCCTCTTAAAGTTATAAATTAATTAACTCCTACTAATGAGTTGCTTATATCAGCTATAAATAGTTATATTAAATCAGTAGTGATGTTTGGGTGCCACGTGATGTGTGTCGAACTTCACATCCGCGTGGAATCTGTAACAATTATTTGTACTGTTATTTCTTCTTTCATGTATTTCATTTAACGTCATAATTTTAAATATGATATATTATTAGTTATAAATTTTAGTTTAATGAAGACGTACCCGGTATGATGGTCACCGTGATAGTGTACAGATCTTTCAGAACCATCAGGTTGGTGGAGAGCGTAGTATCCCTTCACTACGTCACCGTCGCGGCTCTCGTGTTGTGACTTGATGTCACCAGTGTGGTGGTCTTCTACTTTGTAGTCAAACTCGTATTTAGGGTGGGACTGAAAGTTGAATATTGGACGTTAAATATTTTTTATATATTTTATGTATAAGATAATGTGAATATGCTTTTACTTACATAATAGTCAACGTGGCCATGACCGTAGTCATGCCCGTGACCGCCGTGAACGTGTACTACTTCAGGGTGTCCGTCGTGACGAGAGATGTGTTGAGACGAGTACGCGTGTCCATGTCCGTACTGGGCGGCCGCGAGGGCGACGAGGGTGGAGAGACACAATACCTAGGGATTATTTGAAGTGTGCTATATTGCTGTGTCATTTATAAAAATATTTTTTATTAAAAATATAAATGTTGTTTAAATACCTTGAAGAACATTTTTAAAAGCAGTTATTATTTTGGTTTTCCAAAGTAAACTGATATAGAAATGCTACAACAAAAGCTATTTATACCAATCACAAGGGTAACTAACCGAGGTCTATTAATTTTGTTACAGTTTAAATTTGGTAATATTAACGACGTTGCGTGAGCTTGTCTTTTTCAATTATATGTAATTTTAATATATACTTTAATTTCTTAATATTTATAGAGAAATATGATTATATATTGTTATAAACATTATAATGGTATTTTACTCACAACAGAAGTTTTATACTAGTTCATCATTTATTTGTTATGTGAAATAGCTGTTGGCTATTAATTCAAGACAGTGTAGGACAAGTGATGGAACTGAATTCCGCACATATTTTATCGAAATTCGTAAAATTTTTATTGTGATATTTTCTTAAATATTACTGCAAGTAATTACTGACTCTATAATAATTAAGTATACGGTCACAAGCAACATTCAACAGAAAAACTTTTTCTTATATACTATATTTAAGAAAAATTAAAATCAATATGGCGGCTCTTGGAAAAAATTAAGAAATTTTAATTAAAAACGCTTAAAAACTGAAATCATACAAAAGAAAAAGCGGGGACGGAGACAGCAGGGACTAAGCAACGGATTGTCTTAATACTAGGTTCATATGGTTCCTGCAATTCCCTCTGCCTACCCTGCAATATGCGGGATAAAAGAAGAAACAGAAGTAGTTAAAATTAATTAATTAATGAAAACGTGGAAACACATAAATACAATATACTTCTAGCCTCGTCGGAGGTTCGGCATGATTGTAGTAAATGACACAAATCACTTAAATCTCTGAATCTTCTGAATTTAACCTTATGATAAAACGATTCATGTTTAAGATAAAAATTACAATTATCCTATTACTACATTAATTTATTTTTAGTTTAGTATGTTTAAGATAAGTTGTTAAGTGAGTTACAAAAATCTTCAAAATTTTGAGGTCATAGTAGATACAAAAAAATACAGGCTGCAAATCATCTTTATATCTTTTATATATCTAATAAAAACATTCTTGTTAAGATACAATAAGAAATATAAATTTATAACACAATGAAGTCTATGTTACTAAATACAAAATGTGAGTGAAATCAATGGACCTCGGATAGTTACCCTCGCGGTTAATATAAATAGCGTGTGTACTAATAATTCTATATCAATTTAGTTCACAAAATCAAAACAATAACTGCATTTAAAAATGTTCTTCAAGGTATATTCTAATAAAAAATAATCATGTTTTATTAAATTACATAATAATTTAGCATATTTCGTATATTCTTCAGATATTATGTCTCTCTGCCCTCGTCACCCTCGCGGTCGCCCAGTACGGACATGGACACGCGTACTCGTCTCAGCACATCTCTCGGCACGACGGACATCCTGAAGCAGTACACGTACATGGCGGTCACGGATATGATCACGGTCATGGTCACGTTGACTACTATGTATGTCATAAATCATACTATAGTAATATTAATATAATTTGGGAGAGATAGTTTAAATATAATTTGGTTTCTTGTACACTTTCAGGCGCATCCGAAATACGACTTTGCTTACAAAGTAGAAGACCAACACACTGGCGACATCAAGTCACAGCACGAGAGTCGCGACGGTGACGTAGTGAAGGGATACTACGCTCTCCACCAACCTGATGGTTCTGAAAGATCTGTGCACTATCATGGTGACCATCACACCGGGTAAGTCTTTATTAAATCTAAAAGCTTTTAACTTTTAAGATATATTAAAACTTTCAATAATTTATTTATATTAATTGTTACAGATTCCATGCTGATGTGAAATTTGACACTCATCACGTGGCTCCTAAGCATCATTATTAAAAATATTCCTTTGGAGAAAAGCTTTATGTGATGTTTCAACAAGTTATATTTTTTATTGTTTTCGATACAAAAATGCCATTTTACTTCAATAAATATTTTTTTTAAAACTTTTTTAATTGTTTATGAAACTATTTTCGATTCCATTTTTTTAACGTAAGCACGTTTGTAGCTTATAGCTAAAGTGAAATCAATATTCGCGCTTTTTATGATAAGTGACGTAAATGAAGCTGGTAAATATAAAGCTATAGCTAACTATATAATGTTTATACGTGATATTGTCTTTGTTCACATAAGAGTGTTTATCACTTATTATTTGCTGGTAACCCGATATATTCACTGATTTCTACTTAGTGGCAACATTGTGAATTTATTACGAATTTAAATAACATTTTAGTTACAGAAGGCTTATGAAATTCGAAAATTATACGCTTTTAACATTTTATTTTATTGTTAAAATGTCTGAAAGTTTTATAACGTTACAAAAATTATAAAAGAATTTGTATTCAAGAGTTTATTTTACAAATAAAACTGGATCTTGGTTTTTATGAAACACATGATTGAGCAAAATTTCCCGTTTATTTAAGCGATTTTAATGTCATGATAGTAGATTTACATGTTTTCATTTAATTTTTTTAAAAAGCGGTATCGCGGCTCCTAACACTAAAATAAGTTATTTGTCTTGTTTAAAACGAATTATTTCATACATTGTAACAATTTACTACAATTATATGGATCATCTCCTTTTTATTTTTCTCTTCAAAACTAGGTCATAGCTTATTAATTGCTTGAATTAATTATGAGCGTATGTTATAAACAATGTATATAACATACATATGTATAATATTGCATACATAAGTACTTAAGTAAATATAAAGTTCAATATAAAAAAATTCTTATTGAAACCTTTATATTATAAGTAAAATTGAACATAGTATAATTGAAGTTATTGAATTTAACATGTTTTAAACAGCAATTTGGATCTGTCATTAGATACGAGTTAAATAGTCAACGGGAAAAAATATCATGGAGGCCACTGTGGCGTAGCTACATAGCGTCTAACTATAAACACGATGGTTGTATGTTCAATAACCACTTGGAAAATTGATTAATTTAATTTAATCGCTCTGGTAAAGATATAAAAAAATATTACTAGGTAAAACACTAAATTCCCTCTGTTTGCTATATCCTGCTACATACGGGACGCAATGTTAAGTTAAGAAAAACAATCCCAACAGATTTATGTGGTTAAAAAAAATATTTAGTTTTCTTTTACAAGTATTAAGTACGTGTTAAGTAATGTACGGGGAAATAAAATAGTAGCTTTTTTTGGTGTTCTCAACCTTAATTTAAAAGATTAAGTCAACTTTGACTCAAATCATTATTAGAATAATGTAATCAATATAAATATTAATTTAAAATGTTTGTTGAAAATCGTACTTGAAGACCTCAGTAGTGTTTTTCGAATATGATTTATTTTAAAAATTGAATATAAAATTAAGCACAAAATAATAATATGTTGTACTTGCTCTCCTATTCCTTTAAGTAAGCCTTCATTAGATTTAAGAAGCCTTATTTGACTTGAGTTATAAGTTGTAAGTCTAAGCTCATCTTCTCGTACGTAACTAAATAATAGCTAATTCATGCAAAATATTTTCTTATAATTATCCTCGACAGTTTTCAAACATTACATTTACCTAGTAAAAGCAGTAAAGATAGCCCCAGATTTCTCCAAATCTATCTCTCGTCCAATAACGATCTAGTCCAATAACGATCGATAAAGACTAAAAAATACTTAAATAAAATATATAAATTGAACAATGCCTACAGCCTAGTTGTATAAGGCTGATTAAAATTAAGACGCAGCAAATTGAAGAACGCTTGCTTGACTTAGTGTCCTTGCGTTGAAATTTTATATACTTTCTTTAATTAGTTTTTCTATTCTTAGTATGGTTAAACACTTCAAATCATAAAAAAAAACAAATATTGTTTAAAGGAACTAAGTAATAAAAAAGAAATCTTGATAATAAATGAGGTGCTTGTAGGATGTTAGTTTAAAAAATGATAAACATAATAAAATTGTATTAATTTATTGCAGGGAACAACGAGAATATCCTCTTAAAGTTATAAATTAATTAACTCCTACTAATGAGTTGCTTATGTCAGTTATAAATAGTTATATTAAATCAGTAGTGATGTTTGGGTGCCACGTGATGAGTGTCGAATTTCACATCCGCGTGGAATCTGTAACAATTATTTGTACTGTTATTATTTCTTTCATGTATTTCATTTAACGTCATAATTTTAAATATGATATATTATTAGTTATAAATTTTAGTTAATTGAAGACGTACCCGGTATGATGGTCACCGTGATAGTGTACAGATCTTTCAGAACCATCAGGTTGGTGGAGAGCGTAGTATCCCTTCACTACGTCACCGTCGCGGCTCTCGTGTTGTGACTTGATGTCACCAGTGTGGTGGTCTTCTACTTTGTAGTCAAACTCGTATTTAGGGTGGGACTGAAAGTTGAATATTGGACGTTAAATATTTTTTTTTATTATTTTATGTATAAGAAAATGTGAATATGTTTTTACTTACATAATAGTCAACGTGGCCATGACCATAGTCATGCCCGTGACCGCCGTGAACGTGTACTACTTCAGGGTGTCCGTCGTGACGAGAGATGTGTTGAGACGAGTACGCGTGTCCATGTCCGTACTGGGCGGCCGCGAGGGCGACGAGGGTGGAGAGACACAATACCTAGGGATTATTTGAAGTGTGCTATATTGCTGTGTCATTTATAAAAATATTTTTATTAAAAATATAAATGTTGTTTAAATACCTTGAAGAACATTTTTAAAAGCAGTTATTATTTTGATTTTCCAAAGTAAACTGATATAGAAATACTACAACAAAAGCTATTTATACCAATCACAAGGGTAACTAACCGAGGTCTATTAATTTTGTTACAGTTTAAATTTGGTAATATTTACGACGTTGCGTGAGCTTGTCTTTTTCAATTATATGTAATTTTAATATATACTTTAATTTCTTAATATTTATAGAGAAATATGATTATATATTGTTATAAACATTATAATGGTATTTTACTCACAACAGAAGTTTTATACTAGTTCATCATTTATTTGTTATGTGAAATAGCTGTTGGCTATTAATTCAAGACAGTGTAGGACAAGTGATGGAACTGAATTCCGCACGCATTTTATCGAAATTCGTAAAATTTTTATTGTGATATTTTCTAAAATATTACTGCAAGTAATAACTGACTCTATAATAATTAAGTCTACGGTCACAAGCAACATTCAACAGAAAATCTTTTTCTTATATACTATATTTAAGAAAAATTAAAATCAATATGGCGGCTCTTGGAAAAAAATTAAGAAATTTTAATTAAAAACGCTTAAAAACTGAAGTCATCCAATAGAAAAAGCGGGGACGGAGACAGCAGGGACTAAGCAACGGAGTGTCTTAATACTAGGTTCATATGGTTCCTGCAATTCCCTCTGCCTACCCTGCAATATGCGGGATAAAAGAAGAAACAGAAGTAGTTAAAATAAATTAATTAATGAAAACGTGGAAACACATAAATACAATATACTTCTAGCCTCGTCGGAGGTTCGGCATGATTGTAGTAAATGACATAAATCACTTAAATCTCTGAATCTTCTGAATTTAACCTTATGATAAAACGATTCATGTTTAAGATAAAAATTACAATTATCCTATTACTACATTAATTTATTTTTAGTTTAGTATGTTTAAGATAAGTTGTTAAGTGAGTTACAAAAATCTTCAAAATTTTGAGGTCATAGTAGATACAAAAAAATACAGGCTGCAAATCATTTTTATATCTTTTATATATCTAATAAAAACATTCTTGTTAAGATACAATAAGAAATATAAATTTATAACGCAATGAAGTCTATGTTACTAAATACAAAATGTGAGTGAAATCAATGGACCTCGGATAGTTACCCTCGCGGTTAATATAAATAGCGTGTGTACTAATAATTCTATATCAGTTTAGTTCACAAAATCAAAACAATAACTGCATTTAAAAATGTTCTTCAAGGTATATTCTAATAAAAAATAATCATGTTTTATTAAATTACATAATAATTTAGCATATTCCGTACCTTCTTCAGATATTATGTCTCTCTGCCCTCGTCACCCTCGCGGTCGCCCAGTACGGACATGGACACGCGTACTCGTCTCAGCACATCTCTCGGCACGACGGACATCCTGAAGCAGTACACGTACATGGCGGTCACGGATATGATCACGGTCATGGTCACGTTGACTACTATGTATGTCATAAATCATACTATAGTAATATTAATATAATTTGGGAGAGATAGTTTAAATATAATTTGGTTTCTTGTACACTTTCAGGCGCATCCGAAATACGACTTTGCTTACAAAGTAGAAGACCAACACACTGGCGACATCAAGTCACAGCACGAGAGTCGCGACGGTGACGTAGTGAAGGGATACTACGCTCTCCACCAACCTGATGGTTCTGAAAGATCTGTGCACTATCATGGTGACCATCACACCGGGTAAGTCTTTATTAAATCTAAAAGCTTTTAACTTTTAAGATATATTAAAACTTTCAATAATTTATTTATATTAATTGTTACAGATTCCATGCTGATGTGAAATTTGACACTCATCACGTGGCTCCTAAGCATCATTATTAAAAATATTCCTTTGGAGAAAAGCTTTATGTGATGTTTCAACAAGTTATGTTTTTTATTGTTTTCGATACAAAAATGCCATTTTACTTCAATAAATGTTTTTTTTTAAACTTTTTTAATTGCTTATAAATCTATTTTCAATTCCATTTATTTTAACGTAAGCACGTTTGTAGCTTATAGCTAAAGTTAAATCAATGTTCGCGCTTTTTATGATAAATGACGTAAATAAAGCCGGTAGATATCAAGCTATAGCTATATATTGTTATAAGTATATAATGTTTATACGTGATATTGTCTTTGTTCATATAAGAGTGTTTATCACATATTATTTGCTGTTAAACCGATATTTTTACCGACTTCTATATAGTGGCAACATTGTGAATTTATAACGAATTTACTTTAAAATGTTTGTTGAAAATTGTACTTGAAGAATTTAGTAGTGTTTTTCAAAAATGGTTTATTAAAAAATTGAAGATATAAATTAAGCACAAAATAAAAATATGTTATACTTACTCTCCTATTCCTTTGACTAAGCCCTCTTTACTCTAATGTAGGTATACGTAAAACAATTGTCATCCTCCAGTCGGAATGAATAAACAGTACTCGAAAGTCGTGTGTGTGTTGTTCTTGATATTTCCCAGTATCCATCCCAAAAAATACTTTAGTGGCGACGAGGATCATTAAAGAATCTAACGTGTGTGATATTTACAAAAAAAAATGTCAATTGGGAAGATTTTCGAGTTTAATATAGAATCGGACAATTGGCAGTTATACGTCGAGCGTCTTGAACAATATTTTTTAGTTAACAAGATCGGCTTAGAATTACAAGTACCTACACTTATAACTGTAATGGGAGCGGAATGTTACGAACTATTGGTGAGTTTGTGTACTCCAGAAAAACCGAATACAAAAACTTTTAAGGAATTAATAACGATAATGGGAAATTATTTACAACCAAAACCTAGTGAACTTGCCGAAAGATATAAATTTCGTCAACGAAAACAAAAAGACGGTGAAACAATCGCAGAGTATGTGGCGGTGTTAAAAAAAATGTCTAAGACTTGCGAGTTCGGGAACTGGCTACAGGATAGTTTACGAGATCAGCTGGTGTGTGGTATTAGAAGTGATATAATACGTCAACGATTATTTGCGGAATGCAAGTTGGATTTTATTAAGGCGTATAATCTCGCAATTAGTATAGAAGCAGCGGAAAAGGACGCCGCTATTGTTGAGGGTGACGCGGGATGCAGCGGTGTCGCGGCAGATTGTCAAGCGGTATACAAAGCGATGCCAGCGCAGCGCTCGCCGGGAGCGGGCGCGGCTCGTGAAGCGCGCGGTGCGCGCGGGACGGCGCGCGGCGTGGCGTACGGCGGAGCGGGACCGGCAGCGGCTGGCCGTGCGCAGTCGCAGCAATGTAGTGTGTGTGGTGGAGCTCATACTGGATTGTGTCGATTCAGTCGTTATGTGTGTCGAGTATGTAATAAGCGGGGGCATTTGCGACGCATGTGTCCTAATGTGATGAGTCACCATATCGTGGATGCGACACCAAGTTACGAGTTTCCCGATGAAGAAAGCGACATGAGTGACGAGGTAATTTATATTAATATGAATCAATTATCTGTCACAGACTGTAAACCAATAGTTATACCGCTACTAGTTCATAAGAAAATGCTCAATATGGAGTGTGATACCGGTAGTGCGATATCTTGTATTAGTGAAGAAATTTACTGTAAGTTGTTTAGTGATTTAAAAATTAAACAATGTAATATAGTATTAAAATATTATACAGGGGAGATTGTCCGACCCCTTGGCTTTATAACGCCAGAAGTTAAATATAAGAATTTAGAAAAAAATCTTGATTTATATGTGGTTAAAAATGGGAAGTCTTTATTATTAGGAAGGCAATGGATCGCAGCGCTCGGCATTCAACTACCAAATTTATATGTTAAAAATGTGTTAAATGTAAATGTCGATGACTTTGATTTTCACGCTTTTAATTCCAGATTCTGTAAGGTGTTTGCGGACGTTTTGGGACGATTCACTGGTGATCCCGTGCGCATACACGTGTCGCCGGGCGCGCGGCCGGTGTTCATGCGTGCGCGCCCTCTGGCGTACGCGCTTCGCGAGCCGGTCGAGCGTGCGTTAACGCAGATGGTTCGAGATGGTATCCTCACCGCCGTCGAACGCTCGGAATGGGCGACTCCAATAGTTCCAGTGGTAAAGAAAGAAGGTAATATCAGAATATGCGCGGATTATAAATTAACTTTAAACAAGGTCATTGAGGTCGATCGTTATCCGTTACCTAGGGTTGAAGATTTACTCATAAAATTGAATGGTGGTGATCGTTTTAGCAAAATTGATCTTTCACAGGCTTACGCTCAGTTTGTTTTAGATGATTCCAATAAATATACAGTTATTAATACTCACAAAGGATTGTTTAGGTATAACCGCTTAGTGTACGGTCTTTCTTCGAGCCCTGCTATTTTTCAAAAACGATTGGAGCAGTTATTTGATGATTTGGACCATGTAGGGGTTTTTATTGATGATATTATAATAACCGGAAAAACCACTAGGGAACATATTGACAATTTGTACAAAGTTTTTGAGCGTTTGGAAAAATTCGGCCTTAGGGTTAAGAAGGAGAAATGTGTATTTTTCAAAACCTCTGTAAAGTATCTAGGGTATGTTATAAGTCGAGACGGCGTTCATACGTGTCCAGATAAGGTCAAGGCTATAGTTGATACGCCGGCCCCCACGAATATATCAGATTTAAAAGCATTTATCGGAATGGTAATGTATTACTCTAAATTTATTAAAAATATTAGCACAATTCTAGCTCCACTATATAACTTATTGAGATCAGGTGTTAAGTTTGTATGGAGTAAAAGTTGTCAAGACGCTTTTAGTGAAGTAAAGCAATTACTGGCATCGAGTGAGGTTTTAATGCACTATTCGGTCGATTTGCCCGTGGTGGTTACGGCGGACGCTAGTAATGTGGGCGTGGGGGCGATTTTGTCGCACGTGACACCGTCCGGCGAGCGTCCCGTGGCTTATGCGTCGCGATCACTCACTGCTACTGAACGGGCTTATTCGCAGATTGACAAGGAAGCGCTAGCGATAGTTTTTGCATTAAAGAAATATCATCAATATTTATACGGTAGAAAGTTTGTATTACGAACAGATCACAAACCATTGACACATATATTTGGAAAAAAAACAGGGATTCCAATCATGGCTGCATCGCGACTGCAGAGATGGGCGGTTTTATTAACGGGATATGACTACGATATTGAATACGTAGCGTCGAAACAAAATTGCGCTGATAGTCTTTCGAGATTACCGTTACCTTATAACAAAATAAATGAAAAAGGGGAAGTAACGTATGTAAACTTTGTCCAAGATTTTTTGCCGGTCACTAATGAGGAAATAAGAAAGGCAACAAAAAAAGATAAGATACTAAGTAAAATTTATATTTATTTAAAAACAGGTTGGCCAAAATCGTGTACAGACGATGAATTAAAACCTTATTTTTCAAGACGTAATGAATTATATTTGGATTATGATTGTATCATGTGGGGTTATAGGATTGTTATACCTGATTCGTTGCGGGCCACGGTGCTTAAAGAGGTTCATAGCGGTCATATGGGCATGGTTAAGTCGAAGGGAATCGCGAGGAGTTACGTGTGGTGGGCTGGCATTGACGGTGATATTGAGAATATGTGTAGAAACTGTAATACGTGTGCAGCCGTAGCTCCTGCACCAGCGCGAGCGCCGCCACAGCCTTGGCCGTATCACACGCAGCCATGGAGTAGAATCCACATTGACTTCTTAGGACCATATCGCGGTAAAACATACCTCGTGTTAGTAGACTCTAGCACTAAATGGCTAGAGGTTTTTGAAATGCAGCGTACGAATTCTATTAATGTAATTCGAGTTTTGCGAGCGACTTTTGCACGTTTTGGTTTACCAGTAGAAGTAGTATCCGATCAAGGTCCTCCCTTCACTAGTACCGAATTTAAAGATTTTTTACAAAGAAATGGTATAAATCAAAGTTTTTCTCCTGCTTATCACCCTCAGTCAAACGGTGCAGCAGAAAACGCGGTTAAACTTTGTAAGCAGAGTATTAAAAAAGCTATTAGGGATAATAAGGACGTAGAATGTTCTTTACAAACATTTTTACTATCATATAGAAATTCGGTACATAGTACAACCGGCGAAACACCAGCCCTTTTGCTTCAAAGGCGTACTTTACGTTCACGCTTAGATTTATTACGTAGCGAACGTGGTCTCGCTGATAACGTTAGGGCTGCACAACAGAAACAACAGAACTACGCTGGTGGAACGCCACGAGCGTTAAAAGAGGGGGAGTCAGTTTGGGTGAGAGAATATGGCAGTAATGATAAATGGATTAAAGGATCCATATCGCACCGACACGGTTCACGGCAGTACATTGTAAATGCGGATAACGGTCGACCTGTGGTACGTCATACAGATCAAATAAGACGCAGATCACGATTATCTGATATTGCCTCTTCAACTCAGGACGAGGGCGAGGGTGAGGATACGAAAGAATGCATCAGCGATAGGTCATTGTCGATTGCGGAGGAAGTCAAAGCGGACACTTCTATAGCGGAGGCTAAACAGCCCTATTCTGAAAATTTAGTAACGGACGTAAATAGTCCATCTTCCTCGCCTCAATCGACAATTTCTAACCAGTCTAATCGTCCTAAGCGAATCCGCCGTTTAGTTGATCGTTTTGTAATTAAATAATAATTTATTTGTTAAATATTTTTTTCGTGAATCACATATGTTGTTATACAAACTAATTAGTCATGTAGCTCTAAGTTAAGTAAATTAAGATATGAAAAGTAGAATATTGTTAGTTAAGCTTTAAGAGCTTTAGTTTATATAGTTTTATATCTTATTAAGATTAGTTACTAAATATATGTCGGAGGTGTAATGTAGGTATACGTAAAACAATTGTCATCCTCCAGTCGGAATGAATAAACAGTACTCGAAAGTCGTGTGTGTGTTGTTCTTGATATTTCCCAGTATCCATCCCAAAAAATACTTTATTTACATTTAAAAGATTTGACTTAGGTTATAAGTAGAAGCTTATTTCCTCCTACATCACAAAATAGTAGTTAATTCATGCAAAATATTTTCTTATTACCTTCGACATTTTTTAAACATTACATTTACCTAGTAAAACCAGTAAAGTTAGCCCTATTTTGAAGAAGTCTCTAAATCTATTTTTCGTTCAATAACGATCAAGTGGGTAGTGGAGAGTATGGAAATGTATGTTAAACCGATATTTTTACCGACTTCTATATAGTGGCAACATTGTGAATTTATAACGAATTTACACAACATTTTAGTTACAGAACGCTTATGGAGCGTTTATTAACACATTTTTGCAGAACGTTCTACAAAATTATTGAGCATTTTAACTATTAAATGCTTTCTAAAAATTCTATAACACCTATAAATTATCATTAGGCCAACGCAACTGCTCCATTACGGAAACTGACTAAATTCTGAGCATCAAGATCGTTCAAAAATTTATAAGCTTTTGAAATTTTACTTATGTTGTTAAAATATCTGTAGCTTTATAACGTTACAAAAATTAAAAAAGAATCTGTATTCATTAAAAGTTTATTTTTCATATAAAACAGTATCTTGTTTTTTATGAAATATATTATTAAGCAAAATTTCCCGTTTATTTAAATTGACACGATTTTATTCAAGTTTTTTAAAAAAGCCGTATCGCCGCTCCTTCCGCCAACATAAATTATTTGTCCTGTTTTAAACTATTTATTTCATAAATTGTAACAATTTAGTCAATTACATCGATCATCTCCTTTATATTTCTCTCTTCAAAATAAGATCTTAGGTATGTATAAATTGTGATCGTTTGTTAGAAACAATGTACATCATACACGTATATACACTATGTATATAGTTACTATTACTGAAATGAATATAAAGTTCAATATAAAAAAATGTTATTGAATACTTTACATTATTAGTAAAATTGAAAATAGTATAATTCAAATTATTGTCTTACTGAACATATTTTAAACAAATAATTAGGTTTTGTCATTAGATAGTTGTACAGGGTGTATCTGACATAGAGGCCGTTATCAAAACTACTTATAGGGGAAAATATTTCAAGGCTATATACAAAAAAACTAATTCACAATTATCAATAGTTTAGGCACAGGATCATTTTTCCTATTTCACGATATTTATACGTGCTGTGTAAATTAAATACGAATGACGTATAGACCTCGTACTACAAAAATACTATCCAACGTTGTCAACCTGTCAAACCTTTCATTCAAAAAAATAACCTAATGAGAAAGGGATATATCTCTTTTTAAAAAAAAACTTTTTTAATTTTTGAAAATTTTATTTGTTTTATAATTTTACCAAGTTTATGGAAGGCTAGTTAATACTATGCTTTAAATGAACGCGGTATAATGGTCGCGGTAACATCCACACCTTGTATATTCAACGGAAAAAATATCATGGAGGCCACCGTGGCTTAGCGATATGTTCAATAACCACTCTGAAAATTGATTAACTTAGTTTCCTCGATCCAATAAAGAGACAAAATAGCACTAGGTAGAAATACTAAACTCCCTCTGTCTGCTATATCCTGCTACATACGGGACGCAATGTGAAGTTAAAAAAATCAATTCCAACTGATTTATATGGTAAAAAACAAATAATAAGTTTTTTTACAAATATTAAGTACTGTGTGCGCAATAACATTATCGTAGCTTATTTTGGTTTTCTCAACCTCTTTTTAGTAAATTTAAATATTAATTTAAAATGTTTGTTGAAAATTGTACTTGAAGAATTTAGTAGTGTTTTTCAAAAATGGTTTATTAAAAAATTGAAGATATAAATTAAGCACAAAATAAAAATATGTTATACTTACTCTCCTATTCCTTTGAGTAAGCCCTCTTTACATTTAAAAGATTTGACTTAGGTTATAAGTAGAAGCTTATTTCCTCCTACATCACAAAATAGTAGTTAATTCATGCAAAATATTTTCTTATTACCTTCGACATTTTTTAAACATTACATTTACCTAGTAAAACCAGTAAAGTTAGCCCTATTTTGAAGAAGTCTCTAAATCTATTTTTCGTTCAATAACGATCAAGTGGGTAGTGGAGAGTATGGAAATGTATGTCCATTTATAGTCGCACTGTTACACAAGTTTTAATATAACTTCTTCGCTCTGCCTATCTAGAGCGAACGTGATAAAATTGTTAGTTATGTACTAACTTTGAGATTGTCCAAATAAGCGTCAAAAATATAGGCGACAAGTATTTAAAAATTTGAACGTTCCTAACAACGCAGCAAAATTGTTTAAAACAGTGGAGAATTTTAACGCAGAGAGATGTAAAACGCATGGCTTAGTGACTACTACGCCATGTTTTCAAGAGACGTGGGTTCAAATCCCTCTACGCGGATTCATATTTTTAAGTTTTTCTTTAATTGATTTTTATATTCTTAGTATGGATTAACACTTTTGATCATATAAAAAACAAAAGAAAAAGGATTGTTTAAAGGAAATAAATGACAAAAAAGGATATCATGCTTATAATAAATAAGGTGCTAGTAGAAGATCAATAAACATAGTAAAATTGTATCTATTTATTGCAGAGAACAACGAGAATATCCTCTTAATGTTATAAATATATTGACTCTTATCAATCTTTTGTCATTTATAAATAATTATATTAAATCAGTAGTGATGTTTGGGTGCCACGTGATGAGTGTCGAATTTCACATCCGCGTGGAATCTGTAACAATTATGATATGGGTACCTACTATTATTACTTTTTTCGTATATCTCAATGACCCCCATAGTTTTAAATATGACATATTATTACTTTTTTATTTATAAGTTTTAGTTTAATATGTACGTACCCGGTATGATGGTCACCATGATAGTGCACAGATCTCTCAGAACCATCAGGTTGGTGGAGACCGTAGTATCCCTTCACTACATCACCGTCGCGACTCTCGTGCTGTGACTTGATGTCACCAGTGTGGTGGTCTTCTACTTTGTAGTCAAACTCGTATTTAGGGTGGGACTGAAAGTTGAATATTGGACGTTAAATATTTTTAAAATAATTTATTTATATATTTTATGTATAATATAATATGAATATGTTTTTACTTACATAATAGTCAACGTGACCATGATCGTAGTCATGCCCGTGACCGCCGTGAACGTGTACTACTTCAGGGTGTCCGTCGTGACGAGAGATGTGTTGAGACGAGTACGCGTGTCCATGTCCGTATTGGGCGGCCGCGAGGGCGACGAGGGCAGAGAGGCACAATACCTAGAGAATATATGAAAAATAGTAAATATTTATATTTCTCAATAACAAACCATTTTTATTTTAAAATATCATATTTTCATAAATCACCTTGAAAAACATTTTTAAAAGCAGTTATTATTTTGGTTTTCCAAACTGAAGTGATACAGAAATGCTACAACAAACGCTATTTATACGAATCGCAAGGGTAACTAACCGAGGTCTATTAATTTTGCTACAGTTTTAATTTGGTAATATTCACGACGTTGCGTGAGCTTGTCTTTTATATTATATGTAATTTTGATATATACTTTAATTTCTTAATATTTTTAGACAAATATTATTATTATTTTGATTATAAATATTGTAATAGTATTTTATTCGCAATAGAAGTTTTATACTAGTTCATATTTTCTTTGTAATATAAAATAGCTGTTTGCTATGAGTTAAAACCATTGTGTGTAAGATACACGGGGCTTTAAGTTTCATAAGTGGTGAAACTTAAAGCCTGTTCAGCACATGTGTCTAATGCGTAAAATTTTATTGTATTTTAAATAATATTACTAAAAGTACTAACAACATTTATAGCAGGAACACTTTTTCTTATTCTTCTTGGAAAAAAAGAAAGACATTATAATTAAATATTCCTAAAATCACTTAAAGATATTTGATTTAAATCTTACAGTGAAAATGATATTTACGATTCTAATTTTATTAAAAGCATGCTGCAAAGTTTTCTTACTGAAAATAATTTCAAAAGCTTATTTAATCTATATTTTGACGTGTAATATTTGATATACTACATTTAATGTCATTTACATTTTCAATTAAAAGCATTTTATTTGTATTTTGACATTAGTCCGGAAACAAAGCTTATAATTAAAAATTTAAAATTATTTTATTATTATATTAACTTGTTATTCGTTTAGTATGTTAAACATATTTTGTTAAATATATTACTAAGGTCTTCAACATTTTCAGGCCGTTGTAATAGATACAGAACAAAATACATGCTAATAATCATCTTTTTTTTCTAATAAAAAATAAATTCTCGTTATGGTACAAAAATTATAACTTTAAAAGCACACGCAATGAAATCTTTATTACTAAACACAAAACAGAACAGAGCGAAATCAATGGACCTCGGCTAGTTACCCTCGCGGTTAATATAAATAGCGTGTGTACAAACAATTCTATATCAGTTTAGTTTACAAACTCAAAATAATAACTGCCTTTAAAAATGTTCTTCAAGGTATATTCTAAAAAATTCATCATTTTTTATTAAATTACATAATACAATAATTTAGCATATTTCATATATTCTTCAGGTATTATGTCTCTCTGCCCTCGTCGCCCTCGCGGCCGCCCAGTACGGACATGGACACGCGTACTCGTCTCAACACATCTCTCGTCACGACGGATATCCTGAAGTAGTACACGTACATGGCGGTCACGGATATGACTACGGACATGACCACGTTGACTACTATGTAAGACGTAAATCACAAACATCTATTAAGTTAACCTTAATATATTTTAGAAGAGATAGTAAAAACTTGTATACTTTCAGGCGCATCCGAAATACGACTTTGCTTACAAAGTAGAGGACCATCACACTGGCGACATCAAGTCACAGCACGAGAGTCGCGACGGTGACGTTGTGAAAGGATATTACGCTCTCCACCAACCTGATGGTTCTGAGAGATCTGTGCACTATCATGGTGACCATCATTCTGGGTAGGTTTACATTTTACTAATAAATTTTAGCCAAAATTTTTATTTTTTAAGGAGTTTTTCATAATTTCTTTATTATAATATTTTACAGCTTCCACGCAGATGTGAAATTCGACACTCACCACGTGGCCCCTAAACATGACTACTAATTAAATGTTTAATTATTTATGTCTCAAAAAGATGTATGTGCTTATTAACTTTATTAAATAAATATATATTTATTATTTATATATTGTATCATTTATAGAAATTACCCTATGGCCATTTTTAATGTTATTTGTAGTCATTATATTTATAAATTTAATAGTCCATTGAAATGTTACATTTGCTTTGCATTTATTAGAGTAAATTCATTAATTTTTATCAGAGTATTGATATTCAAAGCGGAGTTATTTTTTAAATAAATGTATTTTTACAGCCTAACCTAGCTAGTTAGCTAAATTTGTTAAATCTAGCTAACTAAAATCTAGTTAAATGTAGCTAAAATAGGCTGTAAAATTTTATTTTTTCCAGAATAATTATTTATTACAGGAGTTTATTTAAAGAAAATTAGTTATACGTTACACTAATTTATTTCCTTATTAATTTTGTAATCAAAATGGTAAAACCAAATAAAATTATTTTACATTCTGGTCATAAATATGTTACTTGTAAAAATGACTGTTATACTACTATTATATATTATACCAAGTTTGACTTTGTCCTCATGAGCGATCTATCTTTCGATATATTTTTCTTTTGAACCACTCCCAATAAACAATAATTAAAAATGTTTATATCAGGGCAATTTTTTAACATGGACTGATCCTTGCTACCAATTCATTGTATTTCTAAATTTCGTTTATTAAATTTATTTCTGTTTTTCTACATTAGTTGTCGTTCTTATTGCTCATGATGTAAAACTTCTTTTATAATTTTGCTAGGCATTACAGTTCATTGTGTCAACAAAAAATCTCATCATTCGTAACATTTTTGACACTTAAACAACTAAAGAGCTTACAACTAAAGAGCCATTTTCTTATTTCTTACACTTTTCTTATATCATTGTAGTTCCACCTCAGGTATTTCAGATACTGTAATTTTATAGGTAAAAGTGATATTCATGTTAAACAGTTATCGTAGTATTTTATTGCTGCTACTTTGGTATACGTGTCAGTTATTAAAATAAATTGTAGTCTACATCTACTGCTGCTGATGGCCAAAAAGCTGTGAAAAAGTTGTATTTTATAAATCACATAAATCTACTAACGCGCAAAGTACGAGAATTTGAAAAAAAAAATTATTAGAGTTTTTACCTCTAACTGAACAAATTTTTACTTCCTAATATTTTTTTAGCTTCACGCTTTATCCCGCACATGGCAGGGTAGGCAGAGGGAACTGCAGGGACCATACGAACCTAGTGTTAAGACACTCCGTTACTTAGTCCCTGCTTACTCCGTCCCCGCTTTCCGCCGTTTTCGAGGCATTGCGTGTTGAGTGGAGGAACTCAACACCGCGCTTTGCCTTAGATGGCAGAGCGAAGAAAATGGAAATAGAAAAATCCATCTACCCCGACTGGGAATCGAACCCAGTAACCGTCGCGTTTCAGGCAGACGTTGCGCCTCTGCGCCACGAAGGTCCTCAATATATAACATATATATTGGGAAGTAAGATTGATATGAGTATAAATATATAAAGGTATATTTATTTTAGTTTGTACATAGTCTTGGTTCTAAAGAGTCTCTTTTCTTAATGATTAAAAAAACATTCAATTGACCATATTCATAAATTTGCTTTATTACTAATTATTTATTTTAATAATTATATGCTTTTAATAATAATTAAATGCAGCTTTAGCTAAATATTATAAAGTTGTAATTTAGAAAAATAAATTATAAATAATAAATATAAGTCGTATCATTTTTATTTTTAAATTCCGTATTTTTTGGATCATAAATCACTTTTAATCACTGTTTAACAGTAATTTTAATCAATAATATGAATATTACCATATTTAAATATTATAATAATAAAACCATTTAAAGAGGTGATGGAAAGCAAATTAGATTAGAGAAAGGATATAAGGGTAGATGGTTTTAATTGAAATAAAGTATTGTAGAATTTATTTATTTAATAAAATCTTTGATTTTCGCGATTCCTATACATTTTAAACAAAATAATTCAAACGGAATATCCACGTATATTAACCTTTTTTTGGAAACCCAACGTTTCGAGCACTTTGTAACTGTCTTGTCGGTGGTCACGGGTAGACTGAGGTGGCATTCATCTATCATTTGATATAATTATTATATACTACCCCTTAATACCGCTAACGATTTTCGAGTTGCGTACCGCCCTGGATTTCTGCAGAATAAGCTGACTGTATCCCGCCCTTTGGTGTGGTGTTCTTGTTTAAATTATTTTATTTAAAATATAATTAAAAAATATGAAAAAGTATAAATATTTAAGGATCACAGATAACTTTTGTCATTGATAGATAATTATATCAATCAGTAATAATGTTTAGGGGCCACGTGATGAGTGTCGAATTTAACATCAGCGTGGAATCTGTAACAAAAGAAATGTGGATATCAATTGCATGTCGCATTGCAAAATGTTATTTTATAAATGTGGTTCAAGATGTATTATAAGGGGACGGAGAAAGCAGGGACTAAGTAACGGTGTGTCTTAACACTAGGTTCCCACGGTCCCTGCAGTTTCCTCTGCCTACCCTAACAAGTGCGGGATAAAGCGTGAAGCTAAAAAAAAAGATGTATTTAAATATAAACCTACCCAGTGTGATGGTCACCATGATAGTGTACGGATCTTTGAGAGCCATCAGGTTGGTGGAGAGCGTAGTATCCCTTCACTACGTCACCGTCACGACTCTCGTGCTGTGACTTGATGTCACCAGTGTGGTGGTCCTCTACTTTGTAGTCAAACTCGTATTTAGGATGAGCCTGAAAACATTGAGAAATATCATGTTAAGTTTAACAATCATTTTCTAAACCATGGAAAATATAGGATTATATAATATATGACTTACATAGTAATCAACGTGGCCATGTCCGTGACCGCCATGTACGTGTACTGCTTCAGGATGTCCGTCGTGACGAGAGATGTGTTGAGACGAGTACGCGTGTCCATGTCCGTACTGGGCGGCCGCGAGGGCGATGAGGGCGGAGAGACACAATACCTAGAGAACATATTAAGTGTGTGTGTAAGAATAAATTCAGAAAATATTACTGTGTCATTTATAAAAATATTTTTTTGTTAGAAATATAAATATTCTTTAAATACCTTGAAGAACATTTTTAAAAGCAGTTACTGTTTTGTTTTTCCAAACTAAACTGATATAGAAGTATTAGTACACACGCTATTTATATTAACCGCAAGGGTAACTAGCCGAGGTCCATTGATTTCACTCTATTTTATATTTGGCAACATTAACGACATTGCATGTGATTATAAGCTTACAATTTATATTGTAATATCAAGATAGTAAAAGAAATTGGCTTTTTGTCCTTCAACGTTAAATATGTGAGGTTTTGAAGGTTCTCCGCCAAATCGAAGTTGCAGGTACTAGTGTTAAAATAAAGTAAATAACAATACTATATTATAATAGATAATTGTATCTATTATAATCTGTAATAAATAATTCTATTGAGATTCCTTTCTCTTTAAAATATTTGTTTTAATTAGTTTTCTTTATTTTATTTTTTTTATCCCGCTTTATACCGCACATTGCAGGGTAGGCAGAGGGAACTGCAGGAATCATTTGAACCTAATGTTAAGACACTCCGTTGCTTAGTTCCTGCTTTCTCCGTCCCCACTTTCCGCCTTTTCCGAGGCATTGCGTGTTGAGTGGCGGAACTCAACGCCTGCGCTTTGCCAACTAGGCCAGAGCGAAGAAAATGGAAATAGAAAAGCCATCTTTCCCGAGTGGGAATCGAAGCCTCAGACCCTTGCATTTACAGGCAGAGGCTTACGCCTCTGCGACACAACGGTCTTTGGTTTTCTTTATATTATATATCTTATAATTATAATTATTATATTAAAAGAAAAATATTGCTATGATTTTTAGTTTTTATTAAGTAGGTTTTTGTAATATATAAATTCCACATTATTACATGTACTTCTTTTAATTATTGCGATTTCAAATATTCTTTAAATAATATGTAATATTCATTATAATAAATTTTATATTGAAATGTTCAGGGTATGTAAAAATGATTGCAATAATTAGTGAATCTATTATATAAAACGTGGTCTAGTAGTAAAATATGTTATTGTGAACATTTTATTTTATTATATGAAGGAAATAACTTAAATTTTATTTTGAAATGTAATATTAAAAAATATGCTTCAGAAATTCAGATGTTAAATGGAGAAGTGACTATCTTTACATTTTTTTCTATATATCCGATGAAGCGTAAAGATTTGTATTTATTTTAAAAAAAACAAAGTAGTAGTTCTACTCAACAATGTTGTATATAGGTAAAATACTGGCCAGTAAAAATCCACATTCAATCAATTTAAGTGTTTAGTTATGACATACATAGTTTCGTTCAAAAATGTAATAGGACACGCTTTTCTTTTTTATTATACATGACGTCGTTAATTAAAATAAGTAATGCTTCGCATGGCTACCGTTGTCATAATATAAAAGGTGTGAAGTGGTAACTAAGCTGTATCAATTTAGTTTTGATGAAACAAAACAAAATATTAACTGAAACTGAAAATTCTTGTTGAAGTAAAATATAAAGCCCGTCATTCTTGTTGAAGTAAAATATAAAGCCCGTCAATATAAGTATGCAATAATAGCATAATATATATATTTTTTCCGTTTGAGGACCGTCGTGGCGCAGAGGCGCAACGTCTGCCTGTAACGCGACGGTTACTGGGTTCGATCCCCAGTCGGAGAAGATGGATTTTTCTATTTTCATTTTCTTCGCTCTGGCAAACTAGGCAAAGCGTAGCGTTGAGTTCACTCAACACGCAATGCCTCGAGAACGGCGGAAAGCGGGGACGGAGAAAGCAGGGGCTAAGCAACAGAGTGTCTTAACACTAGGTTCCCATGGTCCCTGCAGTTCCCTCTGCCTACCCTGCCTCCCTGCCTTGTGCGGGATAAAGCGTGAAGCTAAATGTGAAGCGTGAAGCTATATATATATATATATATATATATATATATATATATATATATATATATATATATATATATATATATATATATATATATATATATATATATATATATATATATATATATATATATATATATATATATATATATATATATATATATATATATATATATATATATATATATATATATATATATATATATATATATATATATATATATATATATATATATTCGTATGTTTGTTTCTATGGCTTAAAACTAAAGAATTAATGCAGAGCAATTGTTTCCATCCATCTACTCTGTAGCACATGTGCTATAGCGATATGTCATAACGTAAAAATATGAACTATTCATATATAATTGTACCAAGACATTTACTATTTGTCTAATATTCAAATAATAATGCAATAAAAAAATATAATTTATATCGGTACCCATAGCTTTATTAGTCCATGTCATCTGATTTACATACATGTATGATCTTTTATTTCTTTTTATCTATTTTAACTATTGTCATTCTACATTAAAATTAGTCCATTATCAACAATTTTATCTAATTAGCTTTTTTCAAAGTAGTTTGTAGTTGTACGTCTAGTTAATACAAAATGCTTGTCATATGTAATTAACAAGGGCCGTCGTGGTGCAGAAGCGCAGCGTCTGCCGTAACACGAGCGTAAACGCCACAGAGTGTGAGTTCGAATCCCACTCGGGGAGGTTGGATTGTATTGTATGTAAAGCGACCAGTTCCAGGCAGCATAATTAAGGTAAAAGTACTGTTTTAAATAGTAATTTTAAATAGTTTTCTTAAAAATTGGACATTGCCTATGTACTGAAAGTTGATAAATTTTTCGTACGTATAATTTCCAAGGGTAAGGAATTTTATAGTCGGGGAGATTTATAATAAATAAATTTCAAAAAAAAGGAACAAGCATAAGGAGGAGTAGAAGGATTAAACAGCATTAAATAAAAAAGATGAACTACTCTTGTGTGTGTATCCTGGTACTGAGTGCCTTAACACTTAGTTCTCAAGGTCTCTACGGCCTTCCGCCTATCCTGTAATTAGCGTGATGATGCGTGCTTCCAATAAAATTATTTGATTATTCATATACTATTAGTGGCTTAAGATCGTCTTATTTATAAATATTTTTATTGTATGGACATTTTTTATTAAAAGTTATAAATAATCCGCCGTCGTGGCGCAGAGGCGTGAGCGTCTGCCTGTAAACGCGACGGCTTGAGGGTTCGATTCCCACTCGGGGAAGATGGATTTTTTTATTTCCATTTTCTTCGCTCTGGAAA
The DNA here is from genome assembly GCA_037178615.1 of Dione vanillae. NCBI lineage: Eukaryota > Metazoa > Arthropoda > Insecta > Lepidoptera > Nymphalidae > Dione > Dione vanillae. Next base: position 197,942 of record JAZFAU010000118.1, read on the forward strand.
CTAGGCAAAGCGCGGCGTTGAGTTCCGCCACTCAACACGCAATGCCTCGAAAAAGGCGGAAAGCGGGGACGGAGAAAGCAGGGACTAAGCAACGAAGTGTCTTTACACTAGGTTCATATAGTTCCTGCAGTTCCCTCTGCCTACCCTGCAATATGCGGGATAAAGCGTGAAGCTAAAAAAAATAACAAAAAGAAATTTATTTCAGTATTGATCTTAAACAAAATATTTTTTCGGTAAAAGTTATGATGGAATTACTAATACTGACAAAACAATTCTCGAAGGGTAATTTTGATAAATAATACGAAATATAAATAAAAAATATGAATATATTTAATACTTAAAAATTACAAATAGATTTCGTCGGCATAAATTATTATATTTAACTAGTAGTGGTGTTTAGGGGCCACGTGATGAGTGTCGAATTTCACATCTGCGTGGAAGCTGTAACAATTACAATAACAAATTTATGAAATATTCTTAAAGAAATAAAAAAAATACATATAAATATAATAAAAAATATATATTGGTGTATTCTAACCAAATTTGACTACAAAAAAGATAAAATGTAAACTTACCCAGTATGATGATCACCATGATAATGCACAGATCTCTCAGAACCATCAGGCTGGTGGAGAGCGTAGTATCCCTTCACTACGTCACCGTCGCGACTCTCGTGTTGAGACTTGATGTCGCCAGTGTGGTGGTCCTCTACTTTGTAGGCAAAATCGTACTTCGGATGAGCCTAAAAATATACAAAGACAGACAACCTTTTTATTATCTTTTTTAAGCTATATTAAGGTTAATTTAATATATTTATATGATTTATAACATACGTAGTAGTCAACGTGACCATGACCGTGATCATATCCGTGACCACCATGTACGTGTACTACTTCAGGATGTCCGTCATGACGAGAAATGTGTTGAGACGAGTATGCGTGTCCATGTCCGTACTGGGCGGCCGCGAGGGCGACGAGGGCAGAGAGGCACAATACCTGGAGAACATATGAAATGTGCTATAGTATTGTGTCATTTATTAAAAAAATATTTTTTTTTTATTAAAATATACCTTGAAGAACATTTTTAAAAGCAGTTATTGTTTTGATTTTCCAAACTAAACTGATATAGAATTGTTTGTACACACGCTATTTATATTAACCGCGAGGGTAACTAGCCGAGGTCTACTGATTTCATTCTATTTTATATTTGGTAATATTGACAATATTGCATGTGCTTACGACCGATATTGTTAAACTCGAGATAAAAGAAGAAATTTATTTTTTGTCCTTCAATATAAAATATGTAAAGTTATGGTTTTCAGGGTTCTTGTATTTAATTTACACGGATTATTTAGGCTTTTGATGACTTGGAAGGATAAGGAATTCATAAAAGCCATAATTGAACTTAATTCACAATTGACCAAACTACTTGGACGAAATGACATCAAATAGGACAAAATAATATGTTGAATATTTTGTTTGTTAAACATAAAATGAAAGTTAGATATTCAAACATGTCAACCATTATGAATTATGCATATGAGAATAAAAATAAATATTTTATCAATTTTATTAACCCAAATAAAATATTCGTATGTATATAAAATAATGTGACAATATATTTCTCTATAACTCTGCGAATATTCGATAATAAATTTACTTTTTTGCGATTTTAATGACTTCATAAAACTCTCTGTTCCAAACTTTACGAGACATTGTGTGTTGAGTATGGGAATCTACGCTTCGCTTTAGTAATAAGTACTAAAACGAAAAAAAATAATAATTAATTTTCTTACGTGAGAATGAAACCCACACCCTTATAATCGAACACTGTACTGCTACACCACGATAAAAATAGATTGAGACATATTTGAAAATTTTAATTATACATTCCAACTGATAATTCAAATAAGCAATTATGAACTGTGAAACTAATAAACCTCGCATGGTTACCATTGCGGCATTATAAAAGACGTGAATGTTAACTTAACTATATCAGTTTACTTTTTGTCCTACTAACAGAAACGTTACTTGAGTCAAAATGTTTACCAAGGTTGGGATTTATGACATTTCATTTACAATTTCGCTTAAGCATAAAAAGAAAATGTAATACAAAAACTATTTACTGTACAAGATTATTAATATATTATATTAATTCGATGTTTTCCCTTGATAGGGATATAGATGTGGTCTTTGATTGAATTTTAAACTGATTTAGTCCTGTCCTCTTTGTACCAAATGCACTCATTCTAATATATTTTAAATTGTGCTATGATAATACAGAGAATATAAAAAGCCTTACATGTAAAGATGTAAAAGTTCTTTTAAAATTACATGTCTATTTTGTGTCTTAATTGTTTAAAACAGTTTTATATATTAAACAGATAACAACAAAACTTACATAAAACGAAATTTAAAGAAACTAAATTTCCAGAAATTAAATTTCATATGAAGTGTTTGTTGGTTATTAACATTGCCTTTATTCTGAAAATTAATAACTTTTTTTTTAGCTTCACGCTTTATCCTGCACATGGCAGGGTAGGCAGAGGGAACTGCAGGAACCATAAGAACCTAGTGTTAAGACACTCCGTTACTTAGACCTTGCTTACTCCGTCCCCACTTTCCCCCGTTTTCGAGGCATAGCGTGTTGAGTGGCGGAACTTAACACCACGCTTTGCCTTAGATGTCAGAGCGAAGAAAATGGAAATAGAAAAATCTATCTTCTCCGACTGGGGTTCGAACCCAGTAACCGTCGCGTTACAGGCAGACGTTGCGCCTCTACGCCACGACGGTCCTCATTTAATAACTTGACTATGAGTAAACAAGATCACACTTTAGCTCATAATTTTATTAACTGAAATATGTATAATGTATGTCAATCCTATGAAATATTTATTTTTTCATAATGTTATAGAAAGAAAATTTAGTATGAAAAGGTTTAATTTTTATTTTATTTTTATTTTTACGCTTCATTTTGCACCTAACAGCGTAGGCAGAGGATCGTCATACTAGGTACTATGGGAAACTAGTGCCACCTTTTGAACATTGTACGTTGAAATGCAGAACTCAACGCTATGCTTGCCTAGTTGAAATGGATTATTTCCAATCAAGCCCAAAAATTATCACGCTTACAGGTAGACACTGAGCGTCTATGCCACGACGGTACAAGAAGTTACAAGCATTTGGGATGTGGGTGTTAAATTCCAAGTTATCAGATTTTATTACAAGACAATTAAAAATATTAGACGATTATTTGTTATATCTAATATGTTTATTTTTTTGGTTAAATATAGTAGGATTACATAGAACTCTATATGAAATTTATGTTATACTAAATAATTAAAAAGTGCTCTTGTATCACGTTTTATATATACACAATAAATGGTATGAAATAATTTCTCTTGTGAATGATTATAAAGTGTCGACTGTGTCAATTCCTTTATAATTATTTAAAAAAGGGTTTCTCAAACTCTTCAGCAGCGTGACTTTGCTTTTTCACGACACTTCTCGTGGTACCAATCTTTGCGTGCAATATTAAGCAAAATAACAGTAACAAGAAATACATACTCAAGGGAATACTATAACTATACTCATATAATACTTAAAGGAAGACGAAAGGAACTACTCTTCATTGCTTTCTGCCCGTTACGACGTCGTACACGTGAGCGCGGCGTCGGATTGTTTCTGACATGACGCTTCGGTTGCAGTGTATTGCCGCATGTTTAGGGAATGCATTTAGATTTTGCGTAACTGTTCGTAACTGACATTAGCCTAATAAAAATTGTTATTTTTTAATATTTATATTTTATATTGATTGTAATCAAAATTATAATTTATATCTTTATGGTCTTCCATTCATTATGTTAATGATCCAAATAATAAGATAAATTCTTGATTACTCTAGTGCTATATACTCGTATGAGAATAATTCATTAGTACTTCTAAAATACATGGATGATTGGATTAGAAAAAGTCAATTATTCCCTCCAATAAAAGTTAATCGTCCCAAACACACCTAATTTTATATATATACTTTTTTTTTTTAGCTTCACGCTTTATCCCGCACATGGCAGAGTAGGCAGAGGGAACTGCAGGAACTGTGGGAACCTAGTGTTAAGACACTCCGTTGCTTAGTCCCTACTTTCTCTGTCCCCGCTTTCCGCCTTTTTCGAGGCATTGCGTGTTAAGTGGCGGAACTCAACCAGAGCGAAGAAAATGGAAATAGAAAAATCCATCTTCCCCGACTGGGGATCGAACCCAGAAACCGTAGCGTTACAGGTAGACTTATACTTATTTACTTATAAAAGGAAGATATCTGGTGATATATGTAAAAAACGTAATAAATTATTTAATATTTATTTATAACAACTAATAATATACTGCTATGAGTATTAGTTACGTTTAATACGATGTGGTATATTTAGTAGTGATGTTTCGGAGCGATATGATGAGTGTCATACTTCACGTCAGCATGGAAGCTAGAAAGAAATAAAAACAAATGTAGTAAATGAATTTTATATTAAAAAAGAAATATTTCATAATACTATTGGAAAATGAATTTATTTTAAGTGTTTTAAAATTATTCATTGAATAATTATAGTTAAAATAAATATAAAAAATATAAATTATTTGAGAAACATTTTCTGAGTTTCTATTTTTTAGCGTCACACTTTATCCCGTAAATTGTAGGGCAGGCAGAGAGAACTGCAGGGATCACAGGAACCTAGTGTTAAGAGAGTCTGTTGCTTAGTCCTTGGTTTCTCCGTCCTCGTTTTCCGCCTTTTTCGAGGCATTGCGTGTTGAGTGGCGGAACTCAACGCCGCGCTTTGCATAGTTTACAGAGCAAAGAAGATGGAAATAGAAACATCCATCTTCCCTGAGTGGGAATCGAACCCACAAATTGTCGCGTTTTCAGGTAGACGCTGCGCCTCTGCGCCAGGACGGTCGTAGTTAAATTTAAATTTCTATTTAAATTGTGAATATTCTTACCCGGTATGATGGTCACCATGATAGTGCACTGATCTCTCAGAGCCATCGGGTTGGTGAAGAGCGTAGTATCCCTTCACTACGTCACCGTCGCGACTTTCGTGCTGTGACTTGATGTCACCAGTGTGGTGGTCCTCTACTTTGTAAGCAAAGTCGTACTTAGGATGTGCCTAAAATAATTTAAAAATATTATATAATTATGTAAGATATTATAACTTTGCAGTTTTTATTTGATCAAGTAGGTTATTATTAGTTTATGCTTAAATCGAAAATTAACTCTTACGTGATAATCGACGTGGCCATGACCGTAACCGCCATGCGCGTGCACTTCTTGAGGATGACCGTCGTGTCGAGAGATGTGTTGGGACGAGTAGGCAGATCCATGTTCATGTCCATATTGAGCAGCAGCAAGTGCGGCAAGGCTGAAAAAACAGAGTGCCTAAAATAAAAAAAAATAACTTCAAATATAATAAACATAAATAAATAAAATTTATTTAACACCAAATTAAATATTTCAAATGATAAGAAAGTATGAAAAGGTGGCCTTATATAAATGCTTAGTAATATTTATATTTCAAAATAAAATTTTAACAGAATAAGTATATTAAGATATCGATACAATTGATATCGAAATCCAATTAGGGGACGAATTGGGATAAAAAACACAATATTAATAATAAAATAAAAATGATGTTCATAAATAATGCTACCTTTGCTAACATTTTGATTATGAAAAATAAAGTATATTATGTTACTGTGATAAAAACTAAACTGATACAAATTGGCTACCACTCACGTCTTATATATTACTGTAACAGTAACTATGCAAGGTTTATTAGTCTCCATAATTGCTTGTTTAAATTGTTATCAGCCGCAACGTTTATTAAAAATTTGCAAGCGTGTCTCAATATCTTATTAAGAGTCATAAAATTCTAAGTATAGATTTAAGTAAGCTTGGTTTTCACATTTCATCTAGTTTTTATAAAGCTAGAAAAATTATGTATGTATGGAAAAGCCATACGTATAGATTATCACGTTATAGAGACGTCTAAAGTATACATATTACATAGAAGTATATTCATTCATCATGACTCTCTTTTGGAAAAAACGAAATTTTGAAATATTTAAACTAATACGAATATTTACTATTGTATCTTTAACACTGTACAATTAATATATAAAATCTCTTATTTGTCTCTCGTATATATAATTTATGAATAATATAATTTATGACATGAATTACATATATATATAATTTATGACATGAATTACATGTATGTTAAAATTCTGATTATTATGAATATAAAATCTTTATAATTCTTATTATTTGTCAACTAAAACTGCCGCCGTGGCGCAGAGGTGCAACGTCTGCCTGTAACGCGACGGTTTCTGGGTTCGATCCCCAGTCGGAGAAGATGGATTTTTCTATTTCCATTTTCTTCACTCTGGCAAACCAGGCAAAACGAGCGATGAGTTCCGCCACTCAACACGCATTGCCTCGATAATGGCGGAAAGCCGGATAAAAAACAGAGATTAAGCAACGGAGTGTCTTAACACTAGTTTAGTATGATTCTCTCCTGCAGTTCCCTCTGCCTACCCTGCCCATGTGCGGGATACTGCCTAAGCAGTCTACAATATTTGCTAATTCGTTCTATAAATATGTATAATATTTAAGCTGCTTTAGAATGATATTTTGTTTATATTCCTGATCCCTATAACGATGAATCTCCATTGTTACAATTTCATTACTTCTTAGTTTAACTTATACTTGATTACTATGAATCTTCATTAGATCAATAAAAACATTACGTACGTTTGCCAAGGCCTTTTTATCTGTACAAAAATTAAAAAAAGAATATTAAAATTTTAATCCATAGATTCATATTCTAACCCTGATTTTCATCTATTTTTGAGTAGTTTTATTACAGTAGAATGTAGATAAATTCATTTGTTAAGTTACGAAAACACAGAAAACCAAAATGCAACTACAACAACAGTACAACAATAACAGTATTTGTTGAAAAGGTAATAAAAAAAAATATATATTTATATACAAATCTTATTGTAATTTTTAACCACACGTGACGTCGTTAATGTTGCCAAATATAAAATAGAGCGAAATCAACGGACCTCGGCTAGTTACCATTTCGTATAATATAAAAACCGTGTGTTCTAGCACTTCTAAATCAGTTTGGCTTGGAAAACCTAAATAATAACTACTATTAAAAATGTTCTGCAAGGTATTTTAACTAACTTGAAATAGTTTATAGTAAAAATTGTTACTAAAGAACATAAATAATAACTACATTATTTTTTATACGTTCTCTAGGTATTGTGTCTCTCAGCCCTCATCGCCCTCGCGGCCGCCCAGTACGGACATGGACACGCATACTCGTCTCAACACATCTCTCGGCACGACGGACATCCTGAAGTAGTACACGTACATGGCGGTCACGGACATGATTATGGACATGGTCATGTTGACTACTATGTAAATTAAAAAAATTATATCATTATGCTATATTTACCATATCATAGAAAAATCTTTAAGCTTATCTTGACAACTGTTTTTAGGCTCATCCTAAGTATGAATTTGACTACAAAGTAGAAGACCACCACACTGGTGACATCAAATCACAGCATGAGAGTCGCAACGGTGACGTAGTGAAGGGATACTACGCTCTCCACCAACCTGATGGCTCTCAAAGATCCGTGCACTACCATGGCGACCATCACACTGGGTACGATTATATTGTAATATTATTTAAACTAAATGCTTGTATTTAATTTTGTTCCTAATTGTAAGATTACAATTGAGATTAATAGCTAATCTATATTTTACTTGTTACAGCTTCCACGCAGATGTGAAATTCGACACTCATCATGTAGCTCCTAAACATCATTACTGATTTAATATAATTAATTAGTATATGTAAGTTACAAAAGCTTCCTGTGATTCTTGTACTAATTATTTCTTTATAATATTTTTTTATTTTTTCTATAATGAACAACTTAAATCATTATTATAATTTAATAAAAACTTGTCTTTTATATAATTAATTTATTTTTTTTTCCTTTACAAAATTATATAATAAAAATAATAATTTTATTAGTCTTAGTCAAAAGATATTAACCTCTGAACTAAATAGAATTGTAATTGAGATGTACGGCGATGACGCTCTATCATATAGTATGTCATGCATACTGGTTTTGTTACTCCAGTACTGATGACATTGGACTTGAAAATCAAGCTTGTCCGGTGGCACTCTCTAAACTAACAAGATCAAGAACAAACATCGGAACTTACTAGTGGCTTATTTCAAAATCATTACGAATGATACATATAAAGGTTCAGGAGATTGTTAGCAACAAAAACATTTAGTTTTGGGTATCAATTTTAAAGAAGTCTTATTTATCCCAAATATTTATACCAAGTAATCAATTCAAAATATTATTAATGCAGATAGAACTACAAGTGTAGAGGCTTTACTGTACGAGAACTGCTTAATATTTTCTTTAAATTTCCGTAGTGGTAAATTTGGAATAGATTGTGAAATTATAAATTATATATACATGTATACTTTGACCCATAAATGACCCCATAAATTTATTAACTTTTTGGGAGGCGAGAGATTTACGTTACAAAATTATTCTGTTCGTATCGTATGTCTCTCCCTATTTTTTTCCTAACATGATAGTAATATAATGTCGTTTGACGAATAAACAACATATAAGTTCTCAAATTGAATCTCTAGTTCTTCAATAAAAAATCATTCTTCCGACTTTATTTTGAAAACTAATATAGAATTTATTACTACTACTGCATCGCTGATATAGATTGAAGACTACAATAAAGCTTAATTTTTTAGTTTCTTTTGAGTTTTTTTTTAAATTTTAAATTCTCTCAAATATACTTTTTACAATCCAATATTGAAATAATCATGATAGTAATAGACATAATTATGATAAAAAACTGTTCAGTTAGATATTTCATTTTAAGAAAATATTTGATTCCTATGAACTATATACACTGTTATAATAAGCCACTATCAGGAATACGTCATGTTTTTTTGCTTCATGCTGCATTCCGCACAGCAGAGTAGGATGAAAAAATTGTTCCTTCTGCCCTTACTTTAAATTAAAACTTAAAATTAAAGTTAAGCAAATACATAAACAAATGAAACTGTAACCTACTGTACTAGTTGATGGTGTCCATTTCGACGAGAGATGTGTTAGCAAAATAGCAAGAGCAAATACGACGAGATCTAACATGAAAAATTTCTAGAAACTATTGTAGACTCGAAAAAGAAAGAAAATTATAATCCTGTTACAGTATTAATTGAATGATCGTAACATTATATAATTACTGCATATATTTACAATACACCAATTAAAGTACAATTATTCTTGCTATAATATATGTTTAAAATACTATTTAAATTATACAGTAACTAACAATAGTATCACAAAATATTTTAGTAATATATTTCCCTTACTTTTTATTCAGAATTTGCAGGAGTCGCTAATTTTTTAAGTATTTTGTATTAACTACAACGATGACCATGTAATCTTTATTAATTTTGCTACTCATAGTAACTTGTAATAACGTTTTTTTTCATAAGTAAGCATTTTATTTGTATGTACATATGGGCGCATATCAATATACATTTTAGAATTTTGTTGTTAGAAAGTAATTAGTATTGAAATTAATGTTTAATTATTCAAATCAGTAAAACCTATTTGTAATGTTAAGTTCTTTATGATATTAATTTTGAATATTAACACAAATGTCAGCTGTTAAATAAATAAAAGGACTGAATGATCTATTGTTAATCTCTTCTGTATTAACTGTTGTACGAGAATAAACCAATTGCTACCACTCTGTTATTTTATTATGAAAAATGGACTCTGAACAATGAAACTCTGGCCTAGCGCCCACATATACATACATTAAATTATTATATTGTATATACTTATTGATATGAAAAGAAATTACTCTTAATTAATAAATTTGCAGGTGCAGTATGAGGTAAGTTTCAGGATAGGAGACTGTATGTAACAGGCGTTGGTCGCACCGCCCCTGCCTATTTACATATATCCTTAAGTATATCTAGCTATCTTTCTATGTAAAATCTGAATGTAAAAAGCAAATAAAAAATAAATAATTTAGTGTCTTTGTTAATATTTATATGTAATAGTTTATTTTATTTTTATTAATTAGTAAGCATATGCCATGTGCTCAATATTGCCAAATATTAAATAGAGTGAAATCAGTAGACCTCGGCTAGTTACCCTCGCGGTTAATATAAATAGCGTGTGTACTAATATTTCTATATCAGTTTAGTTTGGAGAACCAAAATAACAACAACTTTTAAAATGTTCTTCAAGGTACTTATTTGAAGTTTTTGTTACTAAGATATATGTATAATATACATTATAGAAAATAACACAACCATTTACTCTCCAGGTATTGTGTCTCTCCACCCTCGTCGCCCTCGCGGCCGCCCAGTACGGACATGGACACGCGTACTCGTCTCAACACATCTCTCGGCACGACGGACATCCTGAAGCAGTACACGTACATGGCGGTCACGGATATGATCACGGCCATGGTCACGTTGACTACTATGTATGTAATACATCATATAAATATATTAAACTAATTTATTATAGTTTAAAAAAGATCATAAAAATATTGTTTGTGTTCTTGTACATTTTTAGGCTCATCCAAAGTACGATTTTGCCTATAAAGTAGAGGACCATCACACTGGCGACATCAAGTCACAGCACGAGAGTCGCGACGGTGACGTAGTGAAGGGATACTACTCTCTCCACCAACCTGATGGTTCTGAGAGATCAGTGCACTATCATGGTGACCATCACACCGGGTAAGTCTATATGAAAAAAATCTCGCCACACAAAATAACTACAATGTATTTTTTATTTTTTAAATAATATGTGTTTACAAAATATTTCTTACAGCTTCCACGCAGATGTGAAATTTGACACTCACCACGTGGCCCCTAAACATCACTACTAATTAAATGTATAATGTTTAAAATGTTTATTTCTTTTTTATTAAACTCATTAATTGTTAATAGACTCGATTAAATAGTTATCTATTACATATTTCATATTTTTATTTAAAACCTTTTAGAATCGAAAAATATGTATGTGTTGCCACGTTTAAAATAATTTAAAAAATAGATATATTTACTACGATTCCATTTGTCATATAAAATTACACTGTACTTGTTCAGTAGTACCGTACATATAACTCCTCCTATTTATAAACTATAATTAAAAATCATATAATCATATAAATATACACCATATATTTGTTTCTTCATAAATATTATATGTGATAAGCTGTTAAATTCGCTCCAACTGTTTCGAGATTCGCCGGATGTTTTTATATGTGCCATGTATGTACCGTATATAATATTCATATAATTGTTATTTGAACATTACAAGCTGATTTTTTAACAGTACAAATAGACACTCTATTTCACTTAACAATACAGTAGAAACTTGATTAACCGGACTATTTTTGTTGTTTGAAAATATTTGGTGATTGTCATTTGACGTAGGACCATACTTGCACAAATACGACATGTAGGGTACATTTAATTCAATTGGCCTGTAGTCCTGATAATCGCAAATCCGTATAACTGAGGGCCGGATAATCGAGTTTCTACTGTATAGGTTTTTGTTCTGTCAACAGCATCAGATCAGAATAAATAAAATATTGATTGTCTTTTTCGTAATAATCTTTTATATATACGGGGCTATCCCCGTATGATCGTATGATCATTTCACACTTTCTGTACAATTTTTGAGACTTATTGACAGGTCAAGCATGTTTGTTTATTGGCACACGCACACTCAACTCCACGCTGTAATGTGGCTTTATTGGTAATTCGTCGCAGTCGTGTAATGGAGACTTAGCTAAGGTCATAGTAAACAAAAAAAATTGTCCTAGGCTCTAGGCTTGATTAAGAAAGAAAAAGTTTTCATATTTAAATATAGATTTTTTTTAAATATCGATTATATTTTTTATAAACTTTATTTAGTAGTCATACAAATTATAATTTTCCTACCATCAGGTGAAAGATATCTTTGAAAAAATATTTGTAATATATAGACTGTAAACTATTTTGACATTTGCGAATAAATAAAATGTCTCCATAAAATTAAAACTGATTTATCGAACTTTATCGAGTAAGTTATTTAAAAATCATCTACAGCATCCATATCCATCTTATAAGGTATTAATTCTATCATTTATATATAAACTACAACAAAACGAAACGAAATTCGATTTCAATTCGAAAATAAGGTAAATGTAAAAATTTGAGCGTTTATTATTTAAAAAATGAAATTTACATGGATTTTTAATAAAAAAGAAAATATGTCTAATAACCTTCATAATAGGATTAGTATTTGAAGAGCCGAGTATTGCATTTATTAGAGGACGCAATTTTATTTTTAGAACATGTTAGGGGTCAATAGAAGCTTAACCTCAAGTTTGTGGGGTCGCCAATCTTGTCCCCCGGTCGCCATCTTGGAAAAATATTTGTAGAGGTTCAATATGTTAATCGATCACTATCGGCTAAATTATACGAAAATATTCTATATCATAACTTAAGCATTTCGTCTTTAGTCGTAAAAACATGATAAAGACAAAGCTTTAATTAAAACTTACTAATTTTACAATTGAATTTACAATTTTAGAATTAATAAGAAGCAGGTATTTGTAATTCTATCTAATGTACATATGTGGTATTAAGTTCCTGAGGCTTAAAGTGCGAATGTATTTTAATTTCGTCAGGAACATTGCGGTGACTTGGCAAATTGGCAAGCTGTATATACGCAGTATAATTGTACAAAAATAGCAATAATGGGATCTTCAATTAATGGGGAATCGTAAAGCTACTTAATAATTTAATTATATATAAATATAATTTATATATTATTATTCTCATGTTTTGTTTTTTGTGGAACAAATTTAAAAATCAGTTTAAAGTAAAATAATATATTTTTATATAAAAATTATATCTCATATATATCAGCCCCTTTACCTAGTATTTGTACGTCAATGCGTAAATATCACAAACACTTTTTGTATAAGCTAATTTCTATATAAAAGAATTGTGTTATTTAAAAAAAATGTAGAACCATATTAAAAAAAATGGTAAATATTATTGTGAATAAGGGATAAAAAAAAATCTAACGATTATTAAATTGTAAAAAAATAATAGTTTATTGGAAATAAACAAAGTAACATATCAAAACATGTATCTAACACAGATATCCAATTAAGAAATTTAACACACTTTTAACAACTTTGCCACAAGAATTCTTTATGTATTTTTACGATAAAATACAAAAGGCGACACTTAGTAATGATGTTTAGGGACCAGGTGGTGAGTGTTGAATTTGACATCGGCGTGGAAGCTGCAACAATGAATAATAAAGATATAATTATGAAAGAGTTCTCTACAATGAAAAAAAAAAATGTAAGAAAATGTTTGGTCATTTCTACGTGCTTTTTTAAATGAGTGCTATTATTGAACTACAAATATTTCTAACTACATATATAAATATAATATAAAATAATAATATTATCACCAAAAAATGTAAAACGTAGATTTAATAAATAAACACATAAATAAATACATTATTCATTAAATACATTTAGATTTTAGTGTATCAATTCTTTTTTTCTGAATTAAAAAATTAAAATACAAATATAGACGTACCCGGTGTGATGATCACCATGATAGTGCACAGATCTCTCAGAGCCATCAGGCTGGTGGAGAGAGTAGTATCCCTTCACTACGTCACCGTCGCGACTCTCGTGCTGTGACTTGATGTCACCAGTGTGGTGGTCCTCTACTTTGTAAGCAAAATCATATTTAGGATGAGTCTGAAAAAAAATGAGTGAGTTAGTTTATTTGATATATATTTTTAAAGGTCAATTGTATCTGCAAAATAGACATAAGTATACAGGTTATATAAATTTCATGATATATAACGCCTTCTATCTACTGAAACATGTCAACTATAGATATATGGATTTGTAACATACATCTATGTTGATGTCTAATATTTTTCCAATACATATGTATTTAATGCACTTACGAAGTAATCGACGTGACCGTGATCATGGCCATGTCCACCGTGGCCGTGAACAACTTGAGGATGTCCATCATGACGGGAGATATGCTGCGAGGAGTAAGCATGGCCGTGTCCATATTGAGCAGCCGCAAACGCGACAAGGGCAGCAAAACACAATACCTATAAAAAAATGAATATTGCAAAAAAAAAATTGACACTGACACTTTTTCAAAATAAGTTCTAAGCTCTTATTAATAAAATAAGTAACTTGAAGGTAATTATTTGTTATGAATTTATTTACTTATACAATTAGCTTTTTTTGTACCTTAGAAAACATTATGAGATTATTGTTATTATTTCTATTTCCAAAATTTAACTGATACAGTGTTGCTAGTATTCACGTCTTTTATATTAACCGCAGGGGTATCAAGTCGAGGTCTATTGGTTTCACTCTATTTTATATTTGGCAATATTGACGCCATCGCGTGTGCTCACAAGTTAATGCTTTGCAATCTATTATTATCATAAGGGGCTATATTTTCCAAGGTTTAATTTTAAATTTAAATATGTACTTATAATTATTATAATATAATAACGTATGATTATAATTGCTTTATACACTTAAGTAAAACTTAACAATGTGTCTGACAGTGAGGAAATATCATAATTAGAAACGAAGATTAAACATTTTTTCGGCACCGTTAACTACAAAAACACTAATGGTAGTGTACAGAATTGCATCTAAATAAAGAAGACCAGCCAGAATAATCACTTTTTAGATGATATTACTTACAAATGATAGTACTTTCATAAGTTTTGAACGTTTAACACGCGTACTCGTGTTACATTTACTATGAAAAAGTTGAGGACCGTCGTGGGGCAGAGGCGTAACGTCTGCCTGTAACGCAAAGGTTTCTAGGTTCGATCCCCAGTCGGAGAAGATGGATTTTTCTATTTCCATTTTCTTCGCTCTGGCAAACTAGGCAAAGCACGGCGTTGAGTTCCGCCACTCAACACGCAATGCCTAGAAAAAGGCGGAAAGCGGGGACGGAGAAAGCAAGGACTAAGTAACGGAGTGTCTTAACACTAGGTTCCCACGGTCCCTGCTGTTCCCTCTGTCTACCCTGCCATGTGCGGGATAAAACGTGAAGCTAAAAAAGAAAATTATTACTATTAAGTAAGATTAGGCACAATGCGATTCCAAACGTTGCTGTAGCTAGATAGTGGCTAGATAAGCAATAAGCTTAAAATCTTTAATGATTATTCACACTATGAAATAGTTTATTGTTTTAAAGAGTCTTAGAATAATTCTACTCTTTTTAAAATTTATTAAGCTCGAACGTTATGCATGAGTAATTATTGTAAAATAGATCTAATGGAAAGATAGACACAATCTAGATATTGCTATAGGTTGCTTTTGAGAGCTGTTGTTTTTTAAGAATTAATGAGCTATGATAATTATAAAATTATAGATCATAGCTAATTTTCTTTCAAAACATATTAGTCTTCTGAATATATAAATAAAAAAAAATTAAAAAGAAAATTAAAAAAAATTACGTTTTATTGACAAAATTATATTTTACTTTTTTGATTGTAAGTTGAAAGACACCTTTTACACAGCAAAGTGCGCGAAAAATTACTAAATGTTTAATCAATATAAAGCTATTTAATAGGTAATTTGTTTACATGTTTGTCATTTTCTTCTTTGAAAATAGCTTGTTTTTACATCGCACGTACTTAGCACGTAATAGTTACTGATTAATGTAAAAGGTCACTTTGTATGCAACAAAAGTAATTGCTTTTACAACACTTACTTATAGTGAGGAAATGAATATTTTACTTTATAATAAATTTCATCATCATCAACATTTTTTATAATGACCATTTTACTTGAATGGCTTTCAACTCCTTTTTTAGAAATTTACAAATTTCTATACTAAAATTTAAATATTTCAATAAAATATTAGTTAGTGCCCAACGGAGGCTCCGTTAACTGATAGTTAAAAGTAACTCTAAGTAATCCTAACAGCTGCTACTAATTCGTTTTTGAATAATATTACTAAAAAGTCCTAACAAATACATATATGTTGACGATATGCTTCATTGATTTTCTCGTTGTACATTAAACTTTTTGTAATAAATTTAACGTGCAAACTAAGCAACTTAAAAGTTTTATTTGAAAGGCTTATATATTTGAAATTATTTAATTTGTATGATTTTTTATCCCAATTGAATAAATTTTGCATCAAAATTATGGTTTATGTATATTATTGAACAAATAACGTAACTTAATAAGTAAGGAAGACACCAAGGTGTATCAATTAATATTTACATATTTATATTATAATTTAATTGCAATAAAGTAAAAACATTTTTTTTCAGTAAGCAACAACTAACATGAATCATCGTAGATACTTTTAATGCTTTCAATTGTACTTTTATAGATATCAGTTTTGATATCTAGGATACAAATGATGGACGCCATATGTGACATCAGCTTGGAATCTGTAACAATGAATATAAAATATAATTTTGCCAGAAAAAATTATTCCACACATAAAGTTGTGTTGAGTGGAGCTGAGGCCCACTGACTTTCTCTTCTTTCGTTGCTCGTACACAACGTATCCAACCTAATGTTCTCCCACTTGAGGGCTGGTTCATACTCGATATGGATAGAGTTCGAGGCGGTGTCACGCAAGTGAGTCAGTTAACAGTCCAGCATCAGTCAGATGTCATCAATGAGTACTATGTTTTCGACACAAATCATCAGCCAGAAAGGCTAATCCTGGCTTGGGTTGAGACTATCTCCAGTATCCACCATATCAACATTGAATAATAATGGATTGAGAGTTGTACCTTGGTAAGCTCTTATTGTAATCGAGAAAGACTTGATGTTATCAACAACGGTTTTAATCACAGGAGTAGAGTAGTAATATGTGTAACTACTAAATAACGAGTATAAAAACTTATTTACGTGGTATATAGTCAACTGTACGATTTACTAATGTGGCTTATAGTTAAAGGCTTTCCTTGCAGGTCTAAAAAAATAATATAAGGTGACCACTCAAATTTTGCCTTCTTCACAGCTCTGGCGACAATATGACGTACATATTACTTGATTCTGGATTAGGCAATCAGTATGAACATTGAAAAATAGAATTCTAGATTTTGAGGCTAACTGTCTTATGCCACTATAAATTAACAACACAATATTTATCATAGGGAACATTCACCATTCAAAAGAAGTAAATAAACAAAGTAAATTACTATAATTCACAGAACATGATTAATAGATTCTTTTATCGATAACCTCTCTTTCTATTCCATTTAGTGCAAAAGATATGTTCAAATAAGTCTCACCCAACTTGGTCGTCAGCATAATAACGAACTCGTCTCTCAGAGCCATCGGGTTGATGCAAAGCGTAGTATCCTCTTACTACGTCACCGTCGCGGCTCTCGTGCTGCGACTTAATATCGCCAGTATGGTGGTCCTCTACGTTATAAGCAAAGTTATATCTAGGATAGGACTGAAAATATGAAATTAATGTTTAAATTTGTAGTTCATAAGAAGAAATCATTTCAGTCATTTAGAAATAAACAATTTCATTTCCCACGCAATTACTTACATAATAATCAACGTATCCGTGTCCGTATCCGTGGCCATATTGATATCCGGGTCCGAAAACGTATCCAGGCCCGTATCCGTATCGTTGATAATATCCGTGGCCGTATCCATGATTATTTCTAGGACCATATTCACGTCCATAGCCGTAACCGTATCCGTGATCACGTATGATTTCATGATGCCCGTCGTGGCGGGAGATTTCTTGAGAGGAGTAGGCAGGGCTATGTCTATAGCCATGTTGACCAACTACAATTGTCACAAAGGCAAGGAAGCAGAGTATCTATAAATGAAAATATATAATAGATTACGAATATAGTCAACGTATTAATTTATCTATCACTGCGAATTGAACTCATTACATATTATTAAGTCTGTCCGAATCACATTGATCGACTTTAGTCTTTAATTAATTGATCTTTGTCAAACTTACTTATATTAACAAAATAGTTGAAAAATAAATAAACTGATTAATTTACCTTTGCTAACATTTTGCTGATGAATAAATGTTTCAGTAAATAGTTCATGAACTCAACTGATATTGTTTAAATTAATGTTCCCGTCTTATATATCAGCCACAAGGGTAAATAATTGCTATTTATCGATTTCACGTAGTTAAATTGCTAACTTAAATGACCGACAGTATCTATTAGTACCTAATATGCTCTATTATTTTGAGCCGTGTTATACGTAATTCTTGAAAAACTTTCCTGAACGCATTTTTAGTCATTAGCGTTCTAATTAACTAATCAAAGGCACACAGTAAAGAAATGTAAAACCTATTGTACTGTTTAAAAGCCAACATCGGGAACATCGTATGTAAATATATACATATATACTACTAAGAATACAAAAATAAATTTGTAAACATTATTCAGTGTGACGAGCATTTTTTAAAACATACATAAAGGCAGATATAATAAAGAACAAACTAAACAATTAATATTTTTTGTTGACATAAAATATTATATTGCTACTAATCTGCATCATTTTTAGATAAATCGCAGATATATTCGTAAGATTTCAAGTGCTGTGTGACGAGAAAGATATCAGAATAGTAATAAGTCCCGTTAAATCAGACTGTGCCACCAGTTCATATGCATAAAGTCAGAATAGTCCTCGAATTCAGTTGCTCCTACAATTCTCTGAAATGAAATTGGTTTGGGCTCTGAATGGGGGGGGGAGGGGTGGTGTTGTGGTATTGTAATTTGTCCACGTATTCTATGTTAATTCTCTCAACAATGTTTTCTTGCACTGAAGTATGTCGCTATCCCGCTAAAGAAAATTCACAGACACACGTAACGCCTAGAATCATGTAATAATGTGGAATTTACTGATTTTCTGGCAGTACCTGAGGGTTATAATCTATCTATTTTAATAATGAAACGACCAGCCGAGCGGTAGGTCATTTATTTCAAATAAAGCTCACGCAGCAATTATTATGGCTATATTTTATGTTCTTGGCAATTCAAGAGAAGAACGTGTCATTGACAAGAAGACAAAGTGCAGGAGGTGCAGCAGCTCTCCGAAAGACAAGACCAGTTTGTCTCATAGATATTTTGTTGTTATTTTTGTTTATTTTTCTTTATTCTCTACTTTTGTGATCAATTAAATTACTGCGAAACTACAAATTCGTAAAGTTCTTTAATAAAATTAAAAAAATAAGCTTACTCCATCATTACTATCGAAAAAACCTATTAACAGTAGCAATAACTAAGATAGGCCAATTTAAGTAGAAGTTTTATTTACATATAAAATTATAAACTAAAATAAATATAAATTAACATATTTCATATATATGAATAAGATCTTTAAAAAAATAAATAAGCCTTAAAAAGTAAGCCTTTTAAAGTAACTAGATATATAAAAAACAGTGGATATTTTGTTTAAACACAAATAGACTCCCGCAATTACCATGTGTAAAACTGAAGTGTTTCAGTTTGAAAAATAATGTCATATTCAATATACGTCATAATAATTCATTATTATTGATATTGATAACATTAACTTAAAAAAAAACAATGTGATATCTTCATTTAGTCTTTTATTTATAGCTTATACCTTCTAATAATCATCGTAATGTGGTAAAATTTTGAAACAAATGTAATTTGATCAAGGTTAATTTCGTAGATAACAATCAAAGTGAGCAATAGTAAATTATTCTTAGGCGGACATTAAAGCGAAATAATGAATACTTTAAAAATTAATGTGACTTTCATTTAATTTTCAAGTCATTTAATAAAGTAATATATTATGTTTTATTATTTTGCATCTGTAAATAGGTATATATATTTTAAATGGTTAATAGCTAAAATTGATAAGTAAGAATTAGACACGAAAAAAGGTAGGTATTGATACATATAGTTTTATTTCATCACGATAAAGTACACACAATATTTTGGAATAACATTTGCTAATTTAAATCACAGTATACTTAATGTTTTCAATTATTAGATTTAGATATAGATATCAATAATGTCTAGGATACAAATGATGGACACCGTATTTGACATCGGCTTGGAACCTGAAACAAATATAAAATATAATTTTAAATGAAAATAGTAAGATGAATTTTTGTAGCACCGCGGTACAGTGTCTAGGTAGTACAGAGAGGATAGCATAATAAATCTAAATTAAAATTAAGAAAAATATTCTTACCCAACGTGGTCATCAGCATAATAACGAACTCGTCTCTCAGAGCCATCCGGTTGATGCAAGGCGTAATATCCTCTTACTACGTCACCATCGCGGCTCTCGTGCTGCGACTTGATGTCACCAGTATGGTGGTCTTCTACATTATAAGCGAAATTGTATCTAGGGTAGGCCTGAAAATATGAAATTAATGCATGGTATGTATATAATTTATTTCTTTTTATGTCGATATAATAAAATCTTATTCGTAGATGTTGTACATAATACAATTATGTATAAAATAGTGTTTGCGTAGATGATAGAATTTATATTTTTTCTTACAACACTTGAAAATATATTTTTAATTTAGATTGATTCGCCAAGAAATATTTTCAGATATTTAGGTTGGGGATAAATTCACTCTACCATAATAGTTAACTTACATAATAATCAACGTATCCGTGTCCGTATCCGTAGCCGCGTTGGTACCCGGGTCTGTATCCGTATCCTTGTTCGTATCCGTGGCCGTATCCATGGTCATATCCATGACCGTATCTAGGACCATATCCGCGTCCATAACCATAACCGTATCCGTTTACGTTTCCATGATCACGTATGATTTCATGATGCCCGTCGTGGCGTGAAATTTCCTGAGAGGAGTAGGCAGGGCTATGTCTGTAGCCATCATAACCCACTGCAATTGTCACAAGGGCAAGGAAACACAGTATCTGAAAGTAAATATATTCGATCAGTAGTATGTACAATATTTATAATAAATTTTATAACATTATATTTTATGAAATTGAAGATTTAAAAATTATTAATAATTTTCTTTTCTTAAGTACAGTAAAAGTGTAATATTACAAATATTAATTTCATTTAAAATTAGTTAAGCTTTAAAACTATTTATTTATTTTGCTTTTGTTTATTTACAAATTACCAATTTGAGTGATTTATGTCACTGCCTTAGTTTGTCTATATGTGACGATCGATCTCATTTCTATAAAGTTTACAGTCATATGATGCTGTATTGCACTAAGACTCTTATTACTTAATTACTGAACACCTACGTATATATTAAATAAAAAAATGTTATTTTTAAAAAGAATTAACAAAAATAAATAAATTAATAACTTTACCTTAGCCAACATTTTGTTGATGAATAACACTTTCAGTAAATAATTCATGAACTCAACTGATACTGTTAAAATAAATATTCCCGTCTTATATATCAGCCACAAGGGTAAATAATAGGCATTTATTGATTTCACGTAATTAAATTGCTAACTTAAACGACCGACAGCATCATTAGTATCTAATATGCTATATTAGTTTCAAACGTTTCACACGTAACACTTGAAAAACGATCCTGAACACGTTTCAATTAATTAGCGTTCTAATGGAATAATCAAAGGCAGACGGTGATTGAAAAATACATGTAAAAAATGTTGTATTGTTTGAAAATGACAACCTTTTTTGGTAAGTACGTTAAAGTACGTAAGTACGTTATCTGTTATTAATTTTTCTGAATTATATATATATATATATATATATATATATATATATATATATATATATATATATATATATATATATATATATATATATATATATATATATATATATATATATATATATATATATATATATATATATATATATATATATATATATATATATATATATATATATATATATATATATATATATATATATATATATATATATATATATATATATATATATATATATATATGTATATATATGTTACTTATAAAAGGGAATAATAATGTCAACTACGTTGTATTTATTTAAAATGATTACTTAGTTTTATTTGACACTCAAACTCAATTTGACCTCGTAATAGTTAACAGATAAAAGAATAAAAGTTGATATTTATTTATTTATCTATTTATTTATATGGTGAATCAACAGCTGTAGTATACAAATAGGTTACTTATAAAAAAATGAGAGTTAGGAAATGGAAAGAATTTGTATATAAAGCTTAAATTAGTTTACGAAATTTAGACAATCTGTCCTTTTTTGAAGATTGTACACTTTCAAGACGTCGCATATTGAT
Source organism: Dione vanillae (assembly GCA_037178615.1). Lineage (NCBI taxonomy): Eukaryota > Metazoa > Arthropoda > Insecta > Lepidoptera > Nymphalidae > Dione > Dione vanillae. Next base: position 220,380 of record JAZFAU010000118.1, read on the forward strand.
AGCCGATATACAACATTGCTTTTTGTTTTACCAGATCGCTGAATTAACTCACACTTAAGTTTCGTAATTATACTATTGGCACAAGTTCATATTTCGTTATGGACACAATCGTTTTAAATATCCATTACTTCATATAAGTAAATATAGATTTTCGCCAAGAAGTACTTTTGAATTTGGAAATAAAAATAGGTAAAAAAACTTTTTAAGTTAAACGGTTTTATGTAAAACATACATTGCAATGTTTAATATAAATGTACTAAAAACCAAAAAATAATAAAATAGATACAGTCGTGGGAATTATGAACATATGCATAGACTAGACTAAAATAAAACCGTGGGGCACGTCAATTGTCTACAATCGTTGATTAAAATGTTTGTTTTGTAATGTTACACTATAATTAGGCAGTTGTTCAACCGACAACGATGGACGTGTGATAAGTAGGGCTAGAATGTGGAAACAAGTTAGCAAGCTCGATTAAGCGAGTTTTAGGGTTTCATAATGTTGAGCGAGTAGTACTTTTATCATAAGTTTTGTGTCGATTAAAGACAAACTACGAGCAGTGAAACGATTCCTCGCTAGCCAGCAAAATAGTAAGTAATTTGCGCACCGTCTGCGGGCCAAATGACTAACGATGAATTAAACGATTCTTCTAACGCACATTAAGTCTATAATTTGTAGACAATTGACGTGCCCCACGTTTTTATTTTAGTCTAGTCTATGCATATGTTCATAATTTCCACGACTGTATCTATTTTATTATTTTTTGGTTTTTAGTACATTTATATTAAACATTGCAATGTATGTTTTACATAAAACCGTTTAACTTAAAAAGTTTTTTTACCTATTTTTATTTTCTAGTTTTTAGTTTTTATTTCGCATTCTGTTTAATTCATTTAGTGCTTCATTATTGCAAGGTTTCTTGCCCGTTAGTTTATTGCAGTCCAACTCCTCTATACGTAGTCCCTGCCAAGATCTTACTCTACTAAGAGCCACGTAGGCTTGACCTTCTTCAAACAGTTTCGCACCTAAGTATACGACTGCGTGATCCACAGTGCTGCCCTGCATTTTATGTATTGTAGAAGCCCATGATAGTATTAAAGGCAACACTTCTTTCAGCCGTCCCGTAATTGTACTTAGCTGTAAACTGTATAGCTTTCGGGGGTATAAGATGAACTCGGTGTTTTGCGAAATCAATTCCGACGGAAGGTACATCTGTTGCATACATCTGAGTTCGACGAAATTGAGGCCAAACGATTTCGTTGATGTAGCCTATAGCGCCATTTACTAATCCCTTTGAAACGTCAATATTGTACCGTAGCATGACTTTTGCCCCCACAAATATTTCCAGTTCCGCTGGTAAACCCCCAGTTTTGTTGATATCAGCTGGTATTATAGTAGCTATATCCACATTGTCTGCACTTCGTGTGGCGTGTACTAGCTGATTCTGCGCTTTTATTTTGTAAATGCGAGCACATATCATTTTTATCCACCCTAATGCCATACAGTTCTCGGCGCGTTTTAACCTTTCACCTTAACTTGGGTGGTGTACCGTTAACGACGTATCATTTTTAGCCACCCTAACGCCACACAGTCTTCAACACGATACAAAATCTTGACTTGGGTGGTGGATTTAGGCTGGATTAATCAGATACCTAAATTACAGATTCAATTTCTAAATTTAAATCTTATTATTATACGCCATTTAGTGGCTGCGCTCATACATATTAATATTATAAAGAGGAAAGACTTGTTTTTTGTTTTTGTAACGAATAAACTCAAAACTACTGGACCGATTTGAATGAAATTTAACACAAGCATAGACTTAACCTTCAGGAGTAACATAGGCTACATTTTATCACACTGCTGGGTATTGTTTGACGTCTATTCTTAAATATTGAGGTTGTGTAGTGCACTGTATTCTTCTTGTCAAGCACTTTTATTTGAAACCCATATTGGTGGGATTGATAAAATATTGTTATCAGCCATTTGGTAGCGGCGGCCATCTTAGATTTTAAATTTGAATAGTAAATTGTATTCTACTTGTTGAGACCTTTCATTTGATACCCATGTTGATGGGATTGATAAAACCTAAGTTATCCGCCATTTTGTAGAGGCCGCCATCTTGGATTTCAATTTTTTATAGTATATTGTATTCTGCTTGTTGAGCCCTTTCATTTGATACCCATATTGATGGGATTAATGAAACCTAAATTATCCGCCATTTTGTAACGGTGGCCATCTTGAATTTATAATGATAATGAATAAACATAACTATATTGTCACCAAAACTCAAAGTGTATACAAAATTTCAGATTAATCGGTTGACAGGAAGAGGGTGAAATTTGAATTACTAAATTTGACCCAAGAATAAAACAAACGGGGTGAGCTAAATAAAACCGTTTAATAAAAACGCGGAATGTTTTAATACTAGATTCTGGTTTGGAAACTGGTGGATTGTACTAGTATTTATGTACAATAAAAGAATTGCATATAGATTTATAAAATTTATTGATTTTTTTCGTAATAAAAACGTAAACAAGACAGTAACAGTCAATCAATTAAAAGTTTTGATTATTTTTAATATTATGATGATCATTTACATTATGTAAATTTTCACATTTATTTACTATCTATACACTATGTAACAAATAAAATGAATTTATTAAGTACTAGTGGTGTTTCATAGGAATAATATGGTGTGTCGCGTATTTTACATCCGCGTGAAATCTGCAAAAAAAAAATTGATTAGTGTGCTAACAAAAATATATTTCATTAATACCGCAATTATTTAAGATAAAAATATATGAGAAAGCATATAAAATATACAGTATTTATATGAGTTTCATATTTCTAATACAATAAAGTCATGTCAATACAATAAACCTAAACACATAGCTTCGCGCTATATCCAGAGAGAACAGCGTCAAGCGTCAAGCGGTCCCTACATAATCCCTCTCTAAGGCACTGCATTGTTATTATTTCTTACTTTACGCTTTCGCTCTCGCTCTCACGGGCACGGGTTAAGTAAGCCCCGTCCCTATGTCAAGCGTTGTATCTTATACAATAGTGTACTCAAAAATACTTCCATCACGCGCCGGTTTTGGCTTTCCACCAACACAAGGAACAATGCCTTGTATTGCCATACATTTTCAGTCAAACGCTAAGCTTAAAACGAAGGCTTGTTTAAATGTAACAAAAAGTTTTATAAATTAAAAAACATATATTTTACCCGGTATGATGGTCACCGTGGTAGTGTACAGTCCTGACGGAGCCGTCGGGTTGGTGGAGAGAGTAGTATCCTTTTACATGATCTCCATCGCGACTTTCATGCTGAGATTTTATGTCACCAGTGTGGGGGTCGTTCACTTTGTACTCGAAGTGGTATTTTGGGTGCGTCTGAAATTTATTTTATTAATAAATATATTAATATCTCTTAATTATATTTAAGGCAAAATACAAGTGTCTCTAGATTCTTTCCACTTGTCTCTAATATACATGAAGGAGGTTGAAAAAAACAGTGCAAGTGCCGTAGCACACAGTGCTCTATTTTGAATAACAATAAAATTTATAGGAAAAAATTATACGCAAAATTAAGTTATCTACTACTGTTATAACTTACATGGTAGTCAATATGGTGACCATGGCTATGTCCATGACCATGTCCGTGACTATGCTCGTGGACATGTACAATCTTAGGGTGACCATCATATTTAGAAAAGTGTTGCGATGAATATGCCACGTGACAATTAGCTACAGTTACTACAGCAAGAACGACGAGACATATTACCTGAAAGATAAATAAATAATCTTCTATATATAAATATGTAACTTGCTATTCGATGGTGCCTACTTTGTTGCTTGTCGATAAAATCTCACACTCTGTTCTCGACTTTATATTTTTTTGATATAGTATGCTTATTCTTATGATGATGTTAAATACAGCTTCGTCTTAGGTATCACGTTTTAATATCAACCGTAGATGAAACTACCATGGTATCATAATAACATGATACAAGTGCGGCAGTTCCCACTTTAAAAAACAGATAAAAGAAATTTGATAAAATTCATAAAATAAATAGTTTCGATAAATGTTTTAATACAATAATTTAAAAAGAAATTATGTTTGAAATGAATACCTTGGTGTACATTTTTGTGAATATGTAAAATACTTGTTGGTTGTAAGAAATATGTTTACTGAATGATACTATGGAGCGTTATTTCGTGACTTTTATATTAATAAATGCAAGGGTAACGTAAATTTGTAACGATGTACGCAATTCTTATATATACTTCAATAAACTGTACGATATTAGCAACCGTTTCCTAACGCCGTCACGTAAATGGCATTGCTACGTATAACGGTGATCTCCGTGAAATAAGCTCGAATGTTCTGAAAAAAAATTGAAATTAAATAGTATAATCTGTACAAATAGTGACATCCTTTTTTTACATTTTTACTGTTTTAATGGTGCTTCTGTTTTATAACAGAAATAGTATTTTATTTGTTTTAATGATATGATACGTGATAAAGCAGGAATTAATTAGTGTATCCATAAACAACTCAAATTATATTATACTGTTAAGTTGTATTTTTACTAAAATAATTTACAGAAAAATGATAGCAATAATATAATCACTTATAAGCTAAAAATAAAATCTATAAATATATGGAAATGGAACATGGAACTGATGAAAGCGAAATATAAAAATTCTTTCTTATTAATCCTGTCACTTAACCCACGTGATATGTTAGAAAATAATGAAAATCAGAAATGAAAAGAACAACAAATCGATATAAATGACAAATGTATATTTTTTCATGTACATAAGTTTCCCTTATGTCAACATAGACATCAAGTTCTTACTACAATAGTATTAACACACCTTTAAGTAACATAATGCTTATGCAAATAGTATGTTAAAGAGTGCCAATGACAATGGTGGTTTTGTAATATATTTATTTAAAGGTCCACCGACATTTGTTAACACTAATATATTCAAGGAAAATACATAATCATAATATTTACAGGAGGGTACATTGTGATTGATGAAAATAAACAAAAAGAAAAACGAATGAAAATATTACTATTCGTATTATTCGTAGATGTGTAATCAAAATTATTAATTGCAACATGTTTAAGTTGAATAAATGTAAGCCTCTGCAATTCGAGGCCTACAATGGCTTACATTGTTTAATGACAGTGTGGCACGAAATTCGAATATTATACGCGCGTAGTTTATGTGTATTTGCAAATTTATATTTTTGTTTAAAATTTCTAAACATTGATTAATATAATTAGAAATTTTAAGTAAAATATATATTTTTATATGGCAGAGTTAAAATCTTTACTTTTTTCTTAACAAAGATATTGCTATATTAAATTTAACAAAACTAGTAGTACTATTTATCTGGGTAGGCATAGGAAATCATAAATTATGACACTCCGTTCCTCAATTTCCTTCCTCTTTCCCCCTTCCCCTCCCTCCTTAAACGTTGCGCATCTGTATTCAGGGAGCGAATTTTTTTTGGTGTCAAATTAACATTTAAACATCAAATCATACAATATTACAAATTATTGTTGTTAAAATGTCAAACCAAAATTATATACAATTACTTATGTAAACAAAATTTGTACTCTATGCTTAATATTTATAAAAATATAATTATATAGCTCGGTATGCATGACTGAAGACATTTATCTAAGAAACAGGTTGGCTCAAATTAAGAATGGAGTAACATTATATTGAATAGTCTATTTATAAAGTGAACAATTATAAAGCTTATAAATCTATTGAAGTTATGGTAAACATGTACGATATATTCAATTCTATTTTAATATTCACAATATTGCCGTTCTAAAAAATAAGCAAATAAATACTAAATAATTAAAAAATAAATCACAAGATTTGAACCGAAAACCATATACCTAAACGAATATTCAAGCATATAAGCCATATTGTAATTAACATAATATATGTATATAAACCATATATTGCAAGAGCAATGGCTCTTCACGAAATAGTGTCAATGAAATTAAGATTATTTAATTAATGATGCTCGAAAAACACTTCGAACAAGTGACCGTGACCGTGGTCAGTAATAAAATTCGTGTAGTAGCGTCGTAGACAACCTAGTTTCAATCGTTCAGAAATATATTTCTTATTCTTTTACGAGTCATTCACCATTCATCTATTCAAATTACTGTATTTTTGCTATTGCTGTAACTATTTGTTGCTACTAAACGATTTAATTTTTTTTTTCTCTTTAGAATATAGAATAAATAAAGCTGTTCCATTTAGTTTTGTTTTCTAAGTCAATAAAAATAGATTGAGTATAATAAAATTAAATCATTAAATTAAGCGTAAAAATGTAAGACCTAGTTAATATTAGTATACTAGAAAAAGTCTGAAAGTCTATTATATTCCCACATCTTGATCGCTTTGTTTTTTCTTTTAGAGTTAACCAATCAACATTCTAAACATTTGATTTTATAGGTCAATTTGCTTTTACTCCTTACTCATTAGCTGATATATTGTGCTTGTAGATTGGAATTCTAAGGTACATAGTTTTAAAAACGTCTCACGTTCTCAGAGAGATTATCTATTAAAAGTTAGAAACCATGTAATTTTATTCACGTATCATTTAATTTCGCACTGGTTTTGATGTTCATATTTGCCTGTAACTACAGACGCGTCGTTGGGTTTGAATGTTAAAGTATTTGGGTCTCAGTGTTTTGGTTTAGATTCTAATAGAGGAAAGTCACCAAATATGGAATACCATTTTGTTTCTGGGATATATAAAAAAAACTTTACATAAATTTGGTTAGTTTAATGTTTTTACTGACCAGGCATACATTTGTGAGAAGTAATTAACAGTCTTTAATCAAATATATTAATTATCAAATTTAAATCTAACACAAAAACCAAAATCACAAATGAGTAACCAAATATGGAATAGGACCCCAAATATGGAATATAAGTGTAAATCAACATAACAATAACAAAATGGTCATTAATATCTAATATCTTGTGATAAATGAAAAACGTAATACAATTACTTGCAAAAGTTACAGATCCAAGTATCAAACTTTGGATCAGCACAATCATAATGTACCCAGAGCCTAAACATCAAGCTTTTAATCCAGCTTTCTCCACTTTTATGGGAAAAAGTCTTGAACAGAAAATACATTCTGCATCAGAAGTCAGGAGTGGACATGTGGTCCATCAACTCATCATGTTCACTATCTTCATTAAACTGGATAGCGCCTAGTTCCTCAAAGTCTTGTTCTTCACTATCATCTATATTCTAGTTCGGAGCCCAAGATAGTTTTTCTTCCTAATGTAGTAGCCGCTGCTTCTTCTGGAGACTGTTCATCTTTTTGGCAGAGATGTAATAAAGTTCTCCTAAGCACTTGAAAATACTGTGCCGCTTTCAAATACCCCATTTTCTTTTCCCGGACGAATTTTGTAGCTTGTGTCAATTTTTCTTTACTCCAGGTTTTTCGTTTGGTTGATTGTGAAGTGGACATTCTAAAAACAGTCATTCCATATATTGTATAAAGAAATAATATCAATTATCTATCATATACAATATTAAAATCGAATTATAGACTATTCCATAATTAGACACCGACGACTGTCCATATTTGGATTTTTATACTATTTCAAACTCTTCTAAATATTTTGTCAAGTGACAACATTTTAGTGACAAAAGATCACAAAATGGTGAAATAAACCTTATATCGATACACTAAATATATTTTGACACTTATATATACAAACATAATAGTTGGTAATACTTATTTATTACTTACTTTTAAAATTTATTGCACATAACAAATCAAAACACACTTACCATACGTGAAACATTCTCGCAACTGTTTCGATGGTGTGAATGCGATAGTTAGTAGACTAAATGGAAAAAATATATGGTCGAGTATTGCGTTTCATACTTATAGTCTTAGAGACATTAAGGAATTCCATATTAGGATACTATTCCATATTTGGTGACTTTCCTCTACTAGTATTTGAAGGTGAAGCGTATGGCCTAAAGAATATCTTATAAAGTGTAAACATCGTACATAGCGGCAAGCGGGCGCGTAGAATCACAACAGGGTCATAATAGATGCAATGTAATGCTTGCAGTATTTGCAGCGTCCTTGACTTGTGAGATCATCTTCATCTTCCTGTCAAGTAGATTTCCTAGATTTTTCGACTCCGTTGGACCAGCTGATTTTCTAGCCTCATAATGTGTTGCGATGACATCTTGTACTTCCCAAATGTGATGACCTATGTATTGGCTACGTCGAGAGTGAATCCCAAGTTTGCTAGCTTTGTGGCTTGGTAAACAGGTCGAGGGCCTGCTGAAGCTTAACGACTTTGTGACAGGGATTCAGGGATCTCATATGTAGTGCATTAACATCGTCGTATCACTGCTAACGTCGCATCATCGGATATTATGATGTCATCAGTACAACTGGCGCACAAAACTGGTGACAGTGTGCTGTCTTGGGGAACACCACGACCCTGACTGTTATAATTTCCTTGCTGTTATAGTCTTCGTCATCTAAGACTACTCTCTTTTTACAAGGGATTCATAACAATTCAATAAAAGTAAAGAAGTGCATGTTCATGCATTTACTCTTTATTTAATGTATTACAGACAAGTTGTAGGTGGCAACTTAAATTGCGTTTGCCTGGTGACATTTGTTGCTATAATTGAAAACGGGCTACACATAGAATCTTGTCCGAAGACATTTTGCTCTCCGCTTTAAACTTGAAAGCGATATGTTTTATAAATATAATATAATTTTTATTATACTCCTGACTGGAGAAATTGCTTATTGATAGATTTTTAATAAATGCGAAATTCGTAAAAGCTGTTTTGTGAAATTGTTATTTCACTATATTTTATAGTTAGTATTCCACTATATTTTATAGTATCAGTTTTTAATTATCTTCAATTTTTTGTCAATGCAAAATGCTTTTCACACCAAGCACTTCACAAGTCACGTTAATCATTTCTTATAATTTTCCTAAACCTATTATGTGTCTAGCGCGCTACTATGATGAATTTTCATCTGGTTTACCAGTCTCTAAAATCAATTATAATCTATCGTGTCCAAGTGTTTACTATACATACAATGGAAATGTCGATATCAAATTCGTTTACGAAGGTCAAACTGAAAGTTTTTAGAACTGGCAACTTAAAAGCATTATATTAAAAAAATAAGTTTAAATTTTGAAAATAGAACTCTTTACCAATAATATTGAGTATACATTTCATACATTTGTCATTTGTTTCACGATTTGGCGGCAAATTGAAAATTGTCTGTGCACGTCAGAATGAATTTAAGCCGAGAAAATTTTCGTGCAATGATTTTTTATGACTTTCGATGTCATATAAGTCAACAAGAAAGTTATGATAGACTTCGATTGGCTTATCACGATGAAGCCCCATCTCGTGCCACAGTTTACAACTGGTTTAATGAATTCAAACGTGGTCGAACTAATCTCACCGATGATTTGCGTGAAGGACGGCCTTCTACAGCGACGACTGAAGATAATAACAGTGTTGTGCGGCGTATGATAGAGACTGACAAAAGAGTGACCTATCAGCAGATTCGGACAAGTCTAGGCATAGGTATGAGTCAAGTGCACAAATGGAGGATTCCATGAACATTTAGCGGTCAGGAAGCTTTGTGCCCGCTGAATACCGCATAATTTGACCGAGGCTTAAAAACTCCGCCGTGTTGATTGGTGCCGAGAAATGATCCAAAAATTTAACGGAGGTGACTCAAATGCTGTGTTCGACATACTAACGGGTGACGAAAGCTGGATTTACTGTTATGATCCGGAAACCAAAAGACAGTCTGCTCAGTGGGTGTTTCTTTCCCAAGAGTTGCCAACTAAAGTGAAGAGAGGTCGAAGTGTTGGAAAAAAGATGGTGGCCTCGTTCTTCGGAAAGACAGGTCATTACGCGACAGTTGTCTTAGAGGATCAGAAAACGGTTAATGCAGAGTGGTACACTAACAACTGTTTGCCACTTGTCTTGGAAAAAGTTCGAGAGAAACGACCTCGCAGCAGGATCTTCCTTCATCATGACAATGCCTCGTCGCACACCGCCAGGCAAACGATCGACTATTTGGCGACCTTAGACGTGGAATTACTGGGTCACCCGCCGTAAAGCCCCAACCTCGCACCCTGCGATTTTTATTTATTCCCGAAAATAAAAGAAAAACTTCGAGGAAAACATTTTATGGACGCCGAAGAAGCAGTGGCTGCGTTTCAAAACGCCGTTGAAGAGACCCCTAAGGCCGAGTGGGCAAGGTGCTTTTCTGGCGGTGGTGGTTTCAAGGTGCTTTTCGGACGCTATTTTGAAAAATTATAATATAACTAATAACTTGCTAGAATGCTTAGTTTTTGATTTTCTAAGAACTTTCAGTTTGACCCTCGTAGTAACTTGTTTTACAGTCAATTGCTTTACTGTCATTTTGTTATTTTATACAGATTAATTGATAAAATATGCTATATCAGAGGAAAAAATGAAATGATGAACAATAATGTTAAATATGTGAATAGCGTGATTTATTCATATAAAACGTATAAAAACATAATATCTAAGATGAATGTTTCTGTATTTCTATATTTGGTTGTAAGCTCAATGGTGATGAGGGATGATATGATGTGTTCCGAATTTCACATTGGCGCGGAATCTGTAAAGAGAAAAAAGAGTAAATTTATAAGCCACCAAATAACGTAGTTTTAACAAGTACATTATAATGCATCAGCTATAATAAATAATTCCAGATTTTATAAGACTATAACGATAAAAGACACTATAATGACCTATTATTTTGGACTATGTAGGTATTCCTATATGCCTAAATACGAAGGAAGTGGAAAATAAATAATAATAAAAATAAAATTTAATAACGCAAAACGAGCACGTTGTGCTCATTGCAAATATTACGAATTAAATAGAAATTTGTAATTAAATACGAACACCAAATATGGTTACGATAATCAGAAAATATTTATAACGTTACTAACAAGGTAATAAATTTAATTCATTGTTATAATATTTTTTTGCATTAATCCACAGTAAAGAAAATAAATAATTTTATCATTTCAGTATCGCTTGAGTTCACCCCTCATGAATACCGTCCAAGAGGCGAAAGCCACGAGTCTTAATATGTTCGTCGAGTTTACATAAAAGTATAAGCATCTTTCTTATGCAGTTTTATTTTAAATTATATTCCTATTTAATCAATGACTTGATTCTTTTGTTTTCATGAAATTAATGTTAAGCTAATCTAACCAATATTCATGTAATAAACAAAAATAATAATCAAAAATAATAAACTTAAAACTATATTTTTGTATTTTAGGTTGCTTACCCTTTGTGGTCGTCACTCTCATAGTGTACTTCCCGTTCAGAGCCATCAGGCTGGTGGAGAGCGTAGTATCCCTTCACTACGTCACCATCGCGGCTCTCGTGCTGTGACTTGATATCACCAGTGTGATGGTCCTCTACTTTGTACGCAAAGTCGTACTTAGGGTACGCCTGTGAAAGAAACGAATGACAATCATGTTCTGCGATAGAAAGTGTTATGATTTTTTTAATTCTTAATTTTATCATTTAGAATTTTGTTTCATTTTTATATTTTAATAATAACTGACTAACATTTTAATAATAAGAAACGAACAGCAGTGTTGATATAATTTACACTAAATACAGTTGATATAAAACAGTTTCTGTCAAAATATACTCATAAATGGTAAAAGGATCATTAAAATAGCTCTATGAACATAATATTTACATAGTAATCAATCTCGTGGCCATGTTTTTCTCCATGATGTACAACCTCTGACTTGCCATCGTGACGATTGATATGTTGGGAGGAGAAGGCGTGGCCGTGACCGTCAGTTGCTAGGGCTACAGCCACTAAAGCAGCCAAACACAGTATCTGAAATAGGCAAATTGTATTAATTTATTAAAACAGAAAATTTACTTCACTGAGCTCACATCACTTTATAATTTCACGGGACTCTTTTTAAATGAATAACTTTTTAATATTGTTTAAATACCTTAGAGTACATGTTTGTAGAATGATTTTCTGTTTAGGATTCTAAGTTTAATTTCGAACTGATACTTTTCATTTGAGAATAACGCCTTTTATATTGATAACAAAGGTAACAACCAAGGTAATATTGATTTCACTAATATTAATTGTTAAAATTATTCACTGCATAGTATGCACAGTTCGTTGTAATAAAAAAATAATTTAAAGAACTCACAATCATATTGTTATATTGTTATAATTAAAATTGGAATGACGCAAATACTTGTGCTGGGCTCTCTATTGGCAGTGATGTAAAAAGCAGCTAATAATAAAAGAAAGGAAAACTCATCAAACTCTGTTACATCATAATTTGATTATATAACATTAGTTAACATAAATTCACAAAATAAAATAATGCTAATAAGTAGAGTATATTCTTATAAAAGCAGTGAAAAAAGCAAGAGCAGCTACTTTAGGACTTAATTGACTTTAAGCACTCATTCGGACATCTTCACTCTTCTAGTAAATAGCGCTTTTAAGAAATTCGTTATTATTATTGAAGAGTATTCGTTAGTTCTTCCTTGTTAAATTGTATCTACAGATCAGAGGTACCCTTCTTCTAATATTGGCATATGGATATAAAAGAGAAAATTACTATTTTAACAATATTTCTTAATTATGTACAAAAAAGTAAAATGATAAGATAAGATAAATCTGGTTGTCCTAATTAATCCGTGAACAAAAGGAATAAAAAATTAAATAACCTTAATTTATTCCTTAAATAGTAGAATTTGAACGTGCGCGTGATTAAAAAATGTAGATTACTGCATTAATAATTAATTTGCAGCCTAACGTGCTATTCTGGTATCGCATGTGTGGTAATAGAATAAATTATTTGGAATTTTTTTAATATATTTAAGAATTCAAGATGGGTCCTCGTCAAAAAAGCAATGTTTATAATTATTTTTTATAGAATGAAAATATTTATTTTGAAAAGGCGTTATGTTTAATATTAGCCAAAGTTTACATAATATTCATGATATTTTATATGTTTTATTTAGATCTCTCTATCTTTAATTTAAAATTAATTAATAAAGTTAATATTATTTTAACACTTTAAATTCAGTAAATTTATTGTTTACTCAAATTTGCCCTCATAAAGAAAATTACTTGAATATGATGACTTATTCCACCTCATATAGTTTTTACATATCAGGGGACGCGAAACATTTTGAATTCAATCTGCCCTGGAGGATATTAATATTTTCCTATATAAGGCAAAAACGGGGGTTTAGATTCCTTCACCATTCCATTTCATACATGGAATATCTTGATGATTGCTTACGTGGAAAATACAGTATTGAAACAATTGTTTCTCTCCACCTGCCCTGCTTTCAAGGACTTCTTTTCTGTACTTTAAAAGTTATGAAACCGAACGTCAGCCGTCTTTCCCTTATAAATTATTTTTTATTGGTACTAAATAATATTTTATAGTACAATTAAAGTCAACATTTAAATATTTTGCAAAATACTTTTTTCTCTTCAACTGATACATAATAGCTGCTTACATGTCCGTTGCATTTAGAAATCTCATGAAGCAATTAATATTGTATTTTATTACAGTACGATTTATAATTGGTAACTATTTTTAAACTTTACTATCATATAAAACCAGTTATATTGATGTTCAATAGTTTAATACACTTTCGATGAGAATGCAATAGCAAGCACTTTCTTTTAGCCTGGTTTCATCAGATAAGCGTATCCTATTTAGATATGACTTTAAAAATTTTATTTTTATATATATATATATATATATATATATATATATATATATATATATATATATATATATATATATATATATATATATATATATATATATATATATATATATATATATATATATATATATATATATATATATATATATATAATATATATATATATATATATATATATATATATATATATATATATATATATATATGTTTAACTTTTTTCAGCTTCATTCGTACCTATCAAATAGCAAGGGTAAAGAGAATTGGTGTATTGAAACTGGACTTTGTCTTACTAGAGAGGAATTAAGAATAACGGATCTCCTCAAGTAGGAATTGAAACTACAACCATTGTGTTTACAGACAGACGTTGTTTCACTGTGCCATGACAGATTCGACAGTCGTTAAAAGTTGACCGTAGTTCGTAGTTGTACTTGAACCCTGCCTTCATGTTTTTTATTTGTACCACATAATATTTAGTGGTCTGAGCGCTTGCACGATTCGCAAGAGGACTCGGGTTTAAATCCCGCTGCGATAAAAAATTATATTTCTTTAAATATGTTTCTATCCACATCACACAGTTGAATTTTAAAATTAAATAAAATGAGTAATCCATTTGCTGTTAAAAATGACGTCATTTTATTTAATTAATTTAATATTAATAATAAGCAATTATAGTCTATTTCAGTAGCAATTATGTTATTAAAATAATATTTACAAATTAATTGACGACCGTTGTTGCGCAGACGCGCACTGTCTGTATGAAAACGCCATGGTAAATGGGTTCGATTTCCACTTAAGAAGGATGGATTATATCATTTCTATTTTTTCGCTCTGGCAACTTGGCAAACGCTGCATTGAGATCCGTCACTCAACAAACAATGCACTGTAACACAATCTAAGAATCGGTTTGTTTGCTTTAAAATAATTCTTACTTCATCTTACTCCAAAGTATTAGACCAAGGTCGAAACTCAATTATCGCATAATAGTATTTGTCAAGCAACCATTGATCGATTGTGGGTTTTTAAAACTTTATTTATATAAGAAACTAGTGTTGTACCTGACTTTGACCGGGCTTTTTAAATTTCAATAATAGTAAGGATCTTTTGCATTTAAATAGTATATTTTAAAAGATACTTTTTACATGGTAATTGTTTTTATAGAGATGTAGATTTATTGTGTAGTATATATGAATAATATACTTGTAACTAAGGTTTTTAAGTATATTTATTCCTAAAATATATATTTTACGTATCACATTAAGAAATATAGACATACATAGTTATAAATTAGTTACTTCGTGTTCAGCTTGAAGTGAAAGTTTGTAGAGAAATTAAACGAACATTTATACCTGTAATAAATAATAATAAAACAATCACCACTTACGATGTGTATATATGTGTATATATATATATATATATATATATATATATATATATATATATATATATATATATATATATATATATATATATATATATATATATATATATATATATATGTATATATATATATATATATATATATATATATATATATATATATATATACACATATATACACATCGTAAGTGGTGATTGTTTTATTATTATTTATTGACAGGTATAAATGTTCGTTTAATTTCTCTACAAACTTTCACTTCAAGCTGAACACGAAGTAACTATAAGTAAAATATATATATATATATATATATATATATATATATATATATATATATATATATATATATATATATATATATATATATATATATATATATATATATATATATATATATATATATATATATATATATATATATATATATATATATATATAAGTAAATACGTTTCCAGTAAGTAAATCTATGAACATAATATTGTTTAATAGTTAAAAGAGTTGTAGCTAAATGTTACTTATCTTTTTATTCTGTGCATATTTAATAAGATCTTGACCTAGCTCCATGAAATAAAAGTACAAATAGTCACACTTTACAGATCAATTTACTAACCTTATTTGGAGCGTAATAAATGCTAAGAATAAAAACAGAATTCCTTTATAATATTAAAAAAATATATTTTTTTTGAAATTTCACTAAACAATTGATTTGTTAAGTAATCAAATTTAGTATTATTTATATTATTACATTTATATATTATCTAAATGGATGGTTTAGTGGCTAGAACGCTTAGACTGCTTTCAAACAATACTAACATTCACTTCACGATTTCTTCTATTGCTATACGACAGAAAGAATTATTATTTTGCCTATTAATGTAATATAAATGATTTAAGAATAATAAAACATCTACAACAAATAACGCTATCGTGGTACAGTTAAAGTATGTCTAATTTTAAACCGACAATTGTAAATTCCAAATATTGACACAAATTAAAAAAAAGAATAAAATCATACAACACAGTGACTCTCCGTAAAGATATGTAAATCAAAATATAATCAATATAGACCTTTATCTAATAATTTAAAAAAAACAAATTCACGAAAGTAATATATATTAAAATGTATTTTACTTAAAATTAATATATAGTTATGTATTTAAATAAATTATAACTTAGTTTCTACTGTTATAATTAATACTAGACAAATAAAATTAAACATAAAAACGTTTTTATTGTACAACTTGTATCGGAAGTTGATTTCCTGCAACTTTCGCTTGACTTTGGTACCAAATTGTATTCTTTTCAAATTGCTATTATTATATGGCTAATGAAATTATCCATCGGTACGGGCCTCCTAGCACTTTAGTTAGTTAGTGCTGAATACTTTGACGCTGCCTCCCTATATATGCCATACAAGTTTTATAATATTCAAAAATATATATTATCTTTTTGATATGAAATTACATCTGTATTTTTATCTATATCTTAATCTGTCTTTAACAATAAACGAACGACTCTCTCATACATAAAACCTATAATATTTTAAAAAAAATTCAATTTTTTTTTTTAATTCAATTTGTTCTTATTTCGTATTTAGTTTTATCACTTCAATATTATTTAAAAAAATATTTATATATGTTTATGTACATAGAAAGAAAAAATTACAATACGAAAATACACATATGTATAAATAATATATATGATTACCATTATTCCCGGTGATTGTTTTATTCCCGGTCTTTTTTACTTCTTTCATAACTATAAATATATAAAACATCTTATATAATCAAATATACAATATATATATATATATATATATATATATATATATATATATATATATATATATATATATATATATATATATATATATATATATATATATATATATATATATATATATATATATATATATATATATATATATATATATATATATATATATATATATATATATATATATATATATATATATATATATATATATATATATATATATATATATGTATATATTACTTGGAGCAATGAAACAAAAAGCATGTAATTATTATTGTATAATAATAATAAAAAAAAAGATTATATATGCGGATATTAAACTTATTACTGTGGTAATTTAAAGATGTACGAACGAGTTTCTAAACCGTTAAATTAGATTGCAATGAAAACTAGATCTATGTTAAATCTGAATACTAATATTGGCTTGGTATGTATACAGTGGTCTCTATACAGTTTTAGAAACTCCAATTTGACAGAATTCTTTATTGTTTTTATGTTAATATTGTTTAAGTAAGATAATTTCCAGAATACGAAAATCCACAATTGTGGATTTATTATATTTTAATTTTGTTTGGTTTGAGGTCAGATTGTTTGCACGATGGTTGTGGGTTCAATATTCATTAAGGAGAATGATTTATTTATATTTGCCTGCTCGGGGAAACAAATCTTTAAGTGTTAAGTACCACCACTGAAAATGCTCAAACATTGTGAAGGAAGTGCAAAATGCGGTGTCTTAACTAAAAGCTCCCTCTGCCTGCTATTTGCAGGATACAGAATAAACCTAAAACATTAAAATAAATGAAAACAAGCGTTGTAGTTATGATTAAGAATTAGGCGTTAATAATATTTTTTTAAATATTTATGCAAATGTTGCATGTGAAAGTTATTGTTAAAATTTTAATCAAAAAATTTTAGTATGTCAAATTTTTCAGTATTTTTAGTCTGACTGGACTAACAACCTTCACATTGGTTACGTAAATTACGTCAGACAATGAGTGCGCGTGCGTTGGGTCACAAATGTGACGCCCCAAGCGGTAACAGATTGATTCATTTCTTTCTCGTAACGTCTCCGGTATATATTAAGGTTTAAACCAATGCTAATTCATCAGTTTCACTGCGGAAGTCTTAGAAGAAAGATCAACATGTTAGCTAAGGTGCCGTTAACCGGACAAATAATGCCGTAGTTAAAATATATTTTTAGAATATTATAAAAATAACAATATTCTTTTTTCAGGTTATAATTTTTGTCATCGCCGCTTCTGCGTGCTACGGTCAGGAACATTACAAGTATAAACCTGTCCATCGGCAACAATTGAAGGAGCATAGATATCCGTCTATACATAAAATTTTTAGCTTAGAAAATCAGGAGCCAGCACCTATACATGAAGAAGAAGTACAGGTCGCTCCAGAGGTACAACTGCATGGGCGCCATGAATCTGCTGTTTCATCACAAAGCATAGTTCATTATCAGCCAGCGGTTCATGAAGAATCCCAATTACAAGAATCTCTTGCCGGACAAAACGAACCATCAGTAGCTTACAAGCATTACTATCAGGGTCATGAACAAGTTAAACATCAACAGGGAGACCGTGCTAAGAACAATATTCAAAATTTGCACTATCCTGCCGTTTCTCACGAGGCACCTCAAGTTCCATCACATGATGAAGCACAGTACATCAGGGTCCCCGCCCACAACTATCACTATGTTCAAGGATCTGAACAACATGCTCCTGCTCATCATGAGGTTGAACAACACCACCAAGTAGAATCTCATTCTCACGACGAGCCTATAGACTATTATGTAAGTACAATCATTCTAATTTCGAATGTTTATGAATTTCTAAAACGTTACAACGACTTTCTATTCGCTTCTACGTAAATAATTTATGATAAAATTCATATGCTATCAAATTCACACATATTTAAATATTTAACCGCATGTAGCTCTTAGACGTTAATTTGAATGTATGTTTAATTTTTAGGCTTATCCCAAATATCAATATGAATACAAAGTGGAGGACCCTCATACCGGAGACAACAAGTACCAGCATGAGGTCCGAGATGGTGATAGTGTGAAGGGAGTTTACTCTCTTCATGAGGCAGATGGTTCTATAAGAACTGTGGAATACAGCTCAGACAAACATCACGGGTAAATAACGTTATTATTTTTATTTCATTTGTAAAATGTTATGTAACGAAACAATAGGTAAAAATACATTAACTCATATTGTATATTATAACAATCAAATCAATTTAAATGGCAACAACGAAATCGCAGTGTCTATAGTTTAAGTGGAAAGAAAAGAACGAAATATCTTAAACCTCTCTTTGTATATTCTGCTATTCCTACAAATCTTATATATAAAAAAATACTTAGAAGGTTGTAAAAATATATGATAATTTAAGTATGCTATGTTTTTTTCCAGATTCAACGCTGTGGTAAAGCACTCGGCTCCCGGTCAACACGTTCATATTGAGAGTCATCATGACAATTGAACTTGAAATTGAATCAATACTTGTTAAAGACTGGATAAGCCTAAATTATTTAAAAATGTTACAAATATGTTATTGCTTGTTGCTAAATGTGTAATTTAAAAATGATGTTACTATTATATTATTATATTGCTTATTTAATTATGAAACTTTTTTATTTTATCTTAATCATAACTGAAATGCGATCGACTTTCTTAAAATGAAATAAATAAAATGAATGGAAAAATAGTTGAAATAGATATAGAATAACTTCTCATACTACAACAACAGAAAATGTTTATACATACTTTAAATTTACAGAAGTCCTATCATCAACATGACGCTAGTCTTGTTTAACTTATTGTTTAATATTTATATATAATATTTTTTAATGATAACAGTATATCCTATAAAATTATATCACACTATAATTTATGTTATGTGTTTTTTCCAGTGAAATCGCTTTATGTAGTTATGTATATGAGAATAGTAAGAATATGCTAAATATCAGTTTTATATTCAAATCACTTACAATTAAATAAAGGCATTTAGACACGGTAGTTTAGCAAGAGTAGTGTAAAATGATAGTTTATTTTAAAGACAGTGAAAGGACGAGACGGAAGACAACATTTATTTGGGGTTAGCGAACTCATAAGATTGTATCATGAATTGAAAGAATCGGCTGACGCATTGTTCTCTACATGTTTTAATTATACAGAAACAGATAACACGTAAATATATATTAGTAAGAACCTATTGAATATATATATATATATATATATATATATATATATATATATATATATATATATATATATATATATATATATATATATATATATATATATATATATATATATATATATATATATATATATATATATATATATATATATATATATATATATATATATATATAATTAGGCACAAATGCTGATAGCTGGCCCGGTTTTACTGCTTCCGCCAATTAAGAAACGCTGCGCTTTGTCTGTGGATGTGAATATATTATTATATATTACTTTAAATATAGTAAATGATATAATATCATCGCGTGCTCATGAATAATATAAACAATTAATAAAAGGTTTATATGATATGTAAATTAATTAAATTACAATAAATATAGGTATAATGCTTGCAAAGCTCTTAAACGGCAGTAGTTCCATGAAGAAGGAGAAATGTATTTAAAGCATCGACAATTGGATATTCCTCCAAACACATATATACATTTTAATAAATTAAATATCATATTTAGTAGTAAGAACAGATGCTGCAAAGACGACTAACCAACAAAATATTAAACAATGCTTAAAAAAAAACAAAATAAAATTACAAATAATTATTGTTTTTGTTTCAGTACAGTTTTTGATTTACGTATTTCCTGCGCTAGTAAATTTCTTTTAAATTTTTTTTTAATCTTACTGGAAGTTGAAAACTATTTTGACTTGTGAATTCCATGTACATTAGTAACGAGTACTAAAGTAGAGACTAGTAGGACCATAGGCTCTGATACAATTCCGGCTTCTAACATTACAGCATTTTAATGTTTTCTTTTTTGTTATTAATTATATATATTGTGGCACTTTATAAAAAAAATATAAAATTCAATATTATTATACTTTAATTAAATAAATAATTGCGAATATAAATAATGTTTTTATTAATCCTTGAGCCTCAATTTAAAATAGATTTCAAATATTATTTACATTCACCTCCTCTTCGCAGAGTGTATATTGATTATTTAAAAGGACTGAATTATTATTATATTATACAAAACTTTGATAAGGGGAATAAAACAAAATATAAAATAAAATATATAATCTATTCAAAATATTAACATGACACTGTGTTACGTATAATCGATAAACAAAAATTGTAACATAAAAAGACTAGACTCATCAATAGTTCGATTGACGGGTATATGTTAACTTTCTATTAGGAACAATGTTATTTAATTCTTAATGATGTGCGAGCACGTAGTGGGGGGCATGGTGCTCCGGTTGGATGTGTTGAGACTGGCCGGAACGCTCTACTTGAGCATTGAAACTGAAAATAACATTTTAAATTAAGTATTTGTGTATTATTTACATAGTTACATAGCTATTTGCACAAAATTTCTAAATTATACATTTTTTGAAAGATATTTAAAACAATATAACAGAAATTTGTTAGTTAAATATAACTATATTATTAAATCAATAGTAACCTCATAACAACTTTGTCTTGATTCGTGACTTTTGAAAGCTAATACTGTTGTAGCAATGACTATTAAATCTCGATGATTTATATGATTATTTGTTGAAAACAATCAATATCATGAGCTAATTTTATATTTAATTCAAATAATTTATACGAGTCCGTCATTTACTTTAGGCATTATATTAGTAAAAAATCTAAAACACTCCTTACCCACTATGGCCATTTACGTTATAATGAACGGTGCGGATGGTACCATCGGCCTCATGAAGACTGTAGGAACCAGACACGTTGTCACCATCACGAGCCTCGTGCTGAGATTTGATGTCACCAGTGTGATGGTCAGCTACATTGTACGCAAACTCGTATTTAGGGTGAGACTGAAAGATGTAAATATGTGTATAATTATTTGAAATATGTAAAACTTTTATATTGGAAATTGTATAGATAATAATCATAGGTAATAATAATAACAATAATCATTACATGGAATTGCAGTATTATCCCTGCAAGTGATCTTTTACTGGCAACCACTTGGAAACAGTGCACATTATAAGGAAAAATTATAAACCATAATTGAGTTAATGTCTAGACAATCCCATTATACTATAAATATAATATAATCTATATACAAAAAATATTTTTCAAATGCTAATGCTGTGTAAAAACGAAGTGAATCAAATTGAGTTAATTTTTACTTACGTAGTAGTCTTGCTGACCATGTCCAGAATTGTGTTGGTTATAAAGGATGGGGGAAGAATGTTGAAGAACAGGAGAAACATGGGAAATTATAGGATTTGCCTGATATGAAATGGGAGCAGCATGAAGATTTCCGTGACTGGCAATAGGTATGACATTTTGTACGATGGGAGCCTGATGGTAAGATAAGGGAACGGCTTGAGTTAATTGGCCTTGGTATCCATGACCACTTAAATATTGCTGAGCACTTGCTGCTACAAGCACAGCTGATATGGTGAGGATCTGAAAAAAATATAAGAAATCTGTTAATCCATTAATCGTAGTATAGTTTGTCGTTTGTAGTAAATATTATGACTGATTTTAAAATAATTTAATTTATTTAAACTTACTTTAGAAATCATGGTTGTTCTGTATATGTTATTTTGTGAACTTCGCAAGCGAATGATAATATTTTTTTCAAAAATGAAGCTTTTATACTGAAATCGCTTGGTAATATTGCAAAGGATATAAAATGTGAAACGGGTTTTAATATAAAACATTATGTAAGGTATTGAAAATCACTTTAGTACAAATAATAATGTCACCATACCTTCAGAGCAACGAAAGTACTTTCGAGTATAAAATGTATTTAATGCTGTGAGCTTACTTTTATTATCTGTATGTAATGATCAGAAGTTAACAGCGTAATAAATTATAAGAAAATAATGAATATTAGGCTCGTATAATCAAGTTATGTCTTAAGTGATAAAATGTTTTTAACTGGTAATTCATCTTAATAATTTATTTCTTTCCTGAAGACATACATTATTTAAATAATCACTTTTGTTTAATTAGGTGGTTAGGTTAATCCGTGTTGTACTTATAGACATTGGATTTTCTTTTTCGTCTTCATGTTACAACTTGTCAATACACTTCAAAAAGATGTTCATGTACATTTTTATACTATTATTAGTTTTTACCGACCTACAGCTATACTATACAGCTACACAAAGGGTTTTATTCAAATTCGTCCAGACCGTGTTCAAGAATAGCGAACAAACAAACGAACTCGATAAAATCTTTATGCCCTCGCGAAACTACGTCTGACTATAATCCGCTTCCGCTGTTCAGATGAAGTTCACTTAGACGATTTGAAATTTCATTTCCTCAGTCTGATAAAATTGTAAAACCTAGTGTTGATTTTCGTTTTTCATTACATAACGGAGTGTCTCAACACTATATATGGCATATGTTGACAAGTGGAAAAAAGTAGTTTTAAGTAAATTTCGTAGTGCACAGTCTTTGTTAACATATGACTTATGCATTTGAGCCATCAGATTCATGAAGAATAAAAAGAATCCACTTTATCGTAGTTGTGTTTCGTAATGAAATTTATAAGTTATTAATATAAATTTATTGGATAAATAATTTAAATATAAATTTATAAGTTATTAATATTAATATTAATAAAAAAAAACTTTATTACTGTAAAAAAATATAAAAAATTAGAAGTTATATTTCAATATTTAAATTATATTTAATGCATAATAACAGCTGCTTGATAATAAACTAAAGTTGAGCGCACTACTTAATGTTTTGAATCTGAGCTAATTATGGACAATGACAATGATAATGATGCTGTGTGATTGCAGTTATTACTATAAAATGTGATATAAAGATAACATGCAATTTATTTCAACATACAAAAACCTTCCGGAATTAAAAAATGTCAAAAAATTTTAAGATATTTGTACCTATGATTATGATTATTATAATTTATTTTGGATCAAAATAGTGTTTAAAATATTTGTTGTGATTTACTACTTAATATTTTATTATTGCTCTTATTGAACTCATTTAAAATTTTAGCATAATTATGTATTACAATTAATCCCACAGTACTAAATTATCCTACGGGAAATATTTTGGCAAATAATGGCCTATACCAAATGGTCGGCTTCTGCAGTACTAAAATAATTTCTGAAATGATTTATTATGAAAAGTCTTATTATAAAATTATGCAATTGTACATTTTATTTTTCTCTTAACAGGCTGTAATTATGCGTCATATCGAAATCTGAGATTAAACGTTGTCTAATCGTACCATTAATTGTTTTCATTATACTCAGTACGTATTGAATACATTATTTTTGTGTTTATTACTATTTAATAGTTGCAAATATCGTGTGTTGTAATCCAATGTCGTCCTATATGATGAATTTTTTTTATAGCTTCCCACTTTATCCCGCACATGGCAAGGTAGGCAGAGGGAACTACAGGGATCGCCTAGTTTGCCAGAATCCTTATCATGAATTTGTACTTTGTTAAATAAATTCTGAACTAAGAATATAACCGATTGGCCCGTTTCTAAAAAACGTACTCCTCATACACTCATATTATAGTTTTTTACTATACACATTTTGTAAAATAGATAAAGAGTATAATGATAAATTTAGTTTATGATAAAACATTTTGTAACCATCTGATATGCAAGCTTTATTGTAAAACTACCAATTAAGTGTATTAAATTATTAGTAGTTATTCTCAAGTACAAATGATGTTATAGTTATAACTATAAAATTACAGCTACTTTTCATGCATAGAACAGGGTAGATATAAAAATTACCCAACAAATAACTTTGAACTTTTCGAGGCATTCTATTTTAAGTGGCGGAACTCAATGCATATAATGTTGGTACTATTAGGCAACTTTATTTGACAATATTTTTATGATTTTATGGTGTTTATCTACTCTAAGAATACAAAAATATTTACATTTATGTAAAAATAATATACAAATTTCAACGCACCGTGATAGTAACAACGCAATTAGTTATATGTAAAGCGTATAAGAATTTTAACGTGGTACATAGCTTAGTGGTCAGCGCGTGCACGGTTTGCGTCAGGCGGAGTTTCAAATTCTTCTGTGTTCTAATTTTCATATGTTTTCTGTAAGTATTTTTTCATTTCACAAGTCATCCTATAACTGTACAGATAATTTTCTTTAAGATGGTACAGATGGGGTGGAGGTGCTGATGTGTTATGTAAATATTAAAAATGTAAGAAAGTTACATTTTGAGTTAGCAGAAATGGAATAAGTTACCCGCTTCCTGCTATTGAATAGTACTTAAAACTTAGTATTTGAAGTAAATAAAAAAAATCGCTATCACTTCAATTTTAAATATGATGGTTTGTATATTTTTATAACACTATAATGCTACTAAACAATAAAAATAAATAAAACTTATTGTTAATGATGTGAAACAATATATTGTGGTTCAACATGATGGGCGGGCTGTATGTGGACTGATGGGGCAGAGTTATGTACTTGAGCGTTGAACCTGTTAGAGATCAAATATTAAATTGTTAATTTTTTATTAAATATAATTTACATTAATAATAAAAATACAACTCTCAACAATTTCTTATTGTAAAAAAAATACGTTATAAATACAGTATATGGTAACAAAGTAACAAAGTAATATTCACCCGCTGTGCTTGTCAGCATCGTAGTATACAGTGCGCACGGAACCGTCCGGTTGGTGAAGGCTGTAGTATCCAATCACGTGGTCACCATCACGAGCTTCTTCTTGGGATTTGATATCGCCTGTATGATGATCTTCTACGCTGTATTTGAACTCATATTTAGGTTGTACCTGTAATATAAATATTTGTCAGTGTATATTTCTTTATAAACTATATATTTTATACAGATATATTCTTTAAAAATATATATAATTACTTACGTAATAGTTTTGGTGATCCTGGGATCCTTTAATGTGATAGTTGTTAGAACGTTGAAGATTTAGGAGAGGAGGGATATGTTGTAAAATGGGAGAGACGTGTTGAACAGATTGAGGAGCGTAATGTTGAAAAGGAGCAGCATGTTGTACTGAGATAGCGCTATTTTGAACAGTAGGGACTACATGATGTACTACAGGCTGTATCTGATGGATAGATTCAGAGTGTTGAATTGGTACAACATGCTGAATTTCGAGTAATTTATGCACTGGAGTTGCTTGATGAGCACTTAATTGGACTTGGGTGTATCTATGTTGGTCTTGTGAAACATCATGAAGAATAAAGGATTGTGGTGATATAGCAGGACCATGTGACTC
The DNA here is from genome assembly GCA_037178615.1 of Dione vanillae. Taxonomy (NCBI): domain Eukaryota; kingdom Metazoa; phylum Arthropoda; class Insecta; order Lepidoptera; family Nymphalidae; genus Dione; species Dione vanillae. The sequence goes on from JAZFAU010000118.1 coordinate 246,845, forward strand.
ATGCAGTGCGCTTACTGTCACAACAGCAGTAGCAAATAAAATAACCTAAAAGAAATTTAAAATTTATAATATTAAGAATAAATATAGAATTATAATACTAAAATATTAATTACTGTGGAGTAATTTTTAAATAGTATAAATAAATATTGAGTAAGCAGTTCTTGTCACTTACTTTGGACAACATTTTCAATACTATATTATACACAATAGTACAAGCTAATGATATTTTTTTATTCGGAATGTGCTTTATATATTCGGTTTAAAATCTCGTTTCCGAGTGACAGTTAAAAAGTTAATAAATCTACATTTTGGTAGTAAGTAGAATTTAAATCCGGTTCTGTAATTACGTTGCTGTTTTATAGCTGAAGAAGGGTTTTAAATATTATCGTTAAATTTGATTGCAATAAAATAAAACACAATAATTGTATGAGAAAGGTATATTACATAATATAAGCAAAACGTGGAGTCTTCGCCAAGCACCCCCAAGGCATTTTCTAACGTTTCATAAAATGTATTCTCTTAACTAAGTAAGAAAACGGAGAAAGACTTACAAACTAAAAGAAATTATAATACAAAAGTTAGCACCCATAAAAAAGGTACCGATTGTGAAGTCTTGGGCCGTCGTCCCATATCAGATACACCTTATGAAACGCTGTGCCTCTAAGCAGACCATCCGTTGTACCATTACCAGGAAGCATTCAAGTAACATTGTCGCATTCTGTCTTATCCTAAGTAAATAAAGATAATAAATATGTCGTCCTCAGATTTCTAGCCATGGAGGTATCCGCCGTGGCCGAGGGGTGAGGCAATAGCAACGGGAGCATGAGCTACTGCAGCAACGGCAGGATGCGCGGCGTGGCCTTGTCTGCTTACTACAGCGTTAAAACTGAAATTAACAAATCACATTATTTAAAGATCCTTCTAAAATACCGAATATATTTTCTTCTATTTACCTTTGCTTTTAAAAATTTTTATCTTTTTTTTATAACTATTCACGACATAGTATTATAGCGTATCTGAACAAACTTTCAATTGTTCACGATAGTTGATGATTTGACGAAAGCCATTGAAATAGGTAAAAAACTGTCACTTAAAGTAATTAATTGTATTAAATTATTAACAAAAAGTGAAAGCAGATGAAAAACTTTATTGTTGCAAGTTATCGTATTTGAAAATACGTATATTTTCCCATTACTTTTATTATAATAAATACATATATTTTCCCATTACTTTTTTGTAATGTCATATATGTTATTATACTTTTTTTATTAGAAATAGATATATTAAAGGAATTTTACCCGTTGTGGTCATCAGCAGAGTAGTTGACAGTACGGATGGTGCCATCGGGTTCGACGAGGGAGTATTGTCCCTTTACAACATCGCCATCACGAGCTTCCCATTGGCTCTTTTGGTCGCCGGTGTGGCCGTCAGTGACACCGTAGTTGAATTGGTAGCGAGGGTGGGCCTATAATTTGAAATAAATATTTTACTTCTTTTTTGATAGTTTTAATGCAGTTCATAGAAATATAAGGAAATATTACTTATGTGTGTGTTTTTGTACCGTCAATATTTTAATATTTATATTTATATATAATATAATATTTATGAAGTGCATTTGGAAGCAAACCCTAACTATTAAGTATTTATTGATTAGGATTTAATTTTATGCAAAGTGCCCAATATATGATCTAAGAATCAAAAAAAACTTTTGAATTTCATAATTAAATTTAAGCAATTATTAAATAAATTGAATCATTAGTAATAATTATTTTCACTTTTCAATTTTTTTTTAATAACAAATTTTATCGTTAATTACTACAATTGATGAGACAAATAATGCATCGTATATAAATTTATTACTCAATTAAGCACAAATGTATTTTATTATTTTTATAACTATAAGATATCTAAGATATGCAAATATATGTAATAATAATCTAATTTTTGCAACTTAAACTTTCAATTGGTATATATTATATTATGCAATGTGCATACTTATTAATATGAATATTGCTTACATAAACATCAACAGGGGCAACTGCGTGGGCCGCGTGCAGCACGGGCGCGTGCGATACGATAGCACCGTGACCTAATGAAAGAAAATAAATATATTAAAAAGATGAAATTAAAAAGCATACAATATGAAATATTACATAGTAAAAGTTTGTATCTGTTAACGGCCAAACCCGATTTCAGGACAAACTAGTTTTGCCTAGGCTCAACTAGTTCTTCCTATACGCGGTAGGATTAACCAGTATAGCCTAGTCCAAACTAATTTGTCCTAAGCCCGATAGGATGGACCAGTTTAGGCTAGGTTAGGTTAGGTTAGGTTAGGTATTTTTTTTCTCTGACATGAGAATCAGAGATCTTGTACATCTATTTTTATTGTTTAGTTTTGATTTTGGAAAGTTTAGAGTTTAGTAGAGAAAAAAAAACCTAACCTAACCTAACCTAACCAAGCCTAAACTAGTTTATCCTATCGGGCTTAGAACAAATCAGTTTGGACTAGGCTATACTGGTTAATCCTATCGCGTATAGGAAGAACTAGTTTAGCCTAGGCAGAACTGGTTTGTCCTGAAATCGGGCTTGGCCGGTAACATATCCAATGGTGGACCTGCTCTAAAAGAAATGTTTTATTTAGTGTAGTCCGTATAAAATATCCTAGCTTTCGATGTCAATAAAAAATAGTAAAATATATGTATATAAGTAAATATGAGAAATAATATTTTAGCTATAATTTTTTTGACAAAAAAAAGTCTCTTAAAATAATAAGTCAATTACTTATGGCTTGCTTTTGATATATTATTATTATATGATATATTACTAGATGTTTTAAAATATATTGTAAATTCTTTCATATGTTATTATTTTAAATGTTTTTTCTCATATAAGTTAAGTTATTTTGTGAAACTTTACAAGACCAAAGAATATTTTATATCTGTATTGTAATCTAACTTAAGGCTAAATTAATCAATAAATCTTACGCTACCTAGTCCCAATCCATAGCCATATGCAGGCGCAACAGCATGGGCGGCAACAGCAGGTGCTGGATGTCCAAGAACAATGCTCTGGGATGAGATAGCTCCGTGAGGGCTTGCAATAAGTCCTCCTTGGGCTACGACTAAAAGCGCGCACGCGACGATTGCCTAAGGGCAATAAAATTATTTGTATATCAATTACTTTCATGGCCAAATTTTTCTTTAATTAATTAAATTAAAAATAAATACATTCTTATATTATTTGAAAAGCTCTTTTATCGTGACAATTATATTATATTACCTTGGCGAACATTTTCTTAAGTTATTATAACTTGATGTGGTGGTTCCCTAAGCACTAAGACCAGATGTGTGTCTAAACCTGAGATACTAGGCGTTTATATACAGGCTGTACTAATACTATGCCCTATAGGTAGAACTAAGGTCCCGCCTGCAGTGTCGTAGCCACACAAAACTATGTGAGTATGTATGTATAAAGGGCGCTGTCCGCTGTAATCTAGATAGTAAAAAAAGTATGGACAAGCCAAATTTTATTTAAAAATAACATTTCGAAACGAATGAATATATAAACAGTAATATATCATGTTGTGTATTCATATGTAACAATTTCAAATATTCAATTATACGGTACAAGAAATCTAAATCAGAAATACATGTATTTCTTTTACTATATCCATATAATTCTATTTGAGTCACATTTTTGAAGATCATACTAAAATTATTATATGTAACATCAAAAATTATATACTTTTTAAATAAAACAATTTAAACAGATTAACTAAAACTAACTAACTAACTAACTACCTAACTAACTAAACTATTATAGGCATATCCACAGTTTTCTTTACAACGGCGCTAGGCAACTTAAGAATTGGTTTATGAACCATAAATTTCTACACTTGTGAGTATATAGCACAAAATAAATTAAACTTTATAAAGTACAGTTCTGGATATAATTATTGTATTGCGATTTTAATGCATTATTTTAAAAACATTTCGTTTTAATACATTTAATTAGATATTTTGACAATAAATTTAAGTATTAGTAACATTAAGCTAAGGGCCAGTCGCTGTTTTGTAGAAAAAAAAGGTATGCACATAGCATGGTAGAAAAAGCTAAGTTGAAATAACGCGAAAAGTTAGTATTAAGACCTATCGTTTCTCACTTTCCGCCATACGAGGCATTGCGCGTTGTGAAGCAGAGCTGCGTTTTACCTTGTTACGAAGAAAAAGAAAATAATTACTTAAACTGTAACATAGCTTCTATTTTTTTATTTTATCTAACTTATTATGAGCATCACACAAAATTAAATAATGGTGGAGATTTTGATTTAATAATTTAATTAATAAAATTCGATTTCCCATAACATCTTAAACTTAATAATTCTAGTGTAAGATCTATAATTTAAAGAAAATACAATATTGTTTTAAATAAATTTATTATTCTAATTCTGAACCTAGAAACATGTCTTATACGTTGTATAGTTTTATTCTTACTAGTTTTATTGTTTTCTCTGATATTCCCATGTCTTTTAATACTTTACTCCCAACTCAAATCATATTTAATTATATACTAGTACAAACAAACAAAATTTGGTTTTTGTTACCTACCGAAATTGTAGCTAGAAATTTGTAAGAAAGAAAGAAGAGAGAAAGTAGTAAGTAAACTAGTAAGAAAGAAAGCTTATTATTGATTTTTTTTAATAAATTAATTATTAAAATTATCGAACTATATAAAGTAGCAACACTTTTTCCTTTACATGTACCTAAATTTATTTGAATATAAAAAAAATATATATTAATTTAGATTTGATTGGTCCATAATGTTTTAGTTGAATATATATTATTACTGTACTTTAAATTGTTACTTTTAATTCAAGTGTCATTCTTGAAAGTAGGACATGAATTCTTTCTATATATAAATGGTAAAACAAAGTTTTGTGATATTAAGCTTGTGATATTGACAATTATTTTTCTATAGGACTGAATCTATATCACTTTTAAACTAAGTTTTAATTGGACACAGCTTCAGATTGTTGTGGGTTCAATTCTATTTCGGGTAAAAAAATATTTTTTATTTGGTGGCCTCGTTGAATTTCGCCACCCATAATGTAATATCTTAAAAATTGAGCAAAACGTGGGAAACATAATATAAATTCAATAAATTCAATTCATATAATAACTAATCGTATAAACGAAAACTAAACATGTAAATGCACACGCATGTATTTAAACAAGTATTCTGTCTGACTTGTTACATATATAGAGCAACTATAACTACTATACTTAATATATAATTTAATAATACTAAAACCTATTTATGTTAATTTTGCATTTTACGTTCTCTCGCACCATACTATTTAGAAGGAAATACAAACACTAAAATCAGTTACATCAAAAGATAAACTGGATTACGTGCCTTGGAAATAAATTTTACAACTTTCATCTTATTACCATGTGCTATCAGAAATAGAGCGGTTTCTATTTTATTCATACGTGATTCTAATAATACTAAGTTGGAAAGGTTGCATTAAAAAGTTACTACGATTTTCAATATTTTTTAAATACTAAATTCAAATATTATATGACATATATTACTTTTTTTATAATTTATACATTATTGTAATATATATTTTGCCAAAAAACTCATATAATGGAGGGTTGAAAATTCAATTTTGATTATGAAACGATTTTAAATATGGTTATTCGCGTATATTATCTTTTTTTGGAAATTCGACGTTTTGTACACTTTGCAGTAGTTCATATTCACGGGTCCGTGATCAGCCTAATCTACTACGAAATAATTCATTTAAATTATTATAATTAAAATGTATAGAAATCGCCAAAATTAATGATCTTATTATGAAATTACTTTCATTATTGATGAAAAGAGAATAAACGATAATTACATTGTAATAGCTTAAAGGGTAGCTTCATGAGGAAAAAAATAAAAATAGGCAAGGATTACTCGCAAGGGAGACAAATAAAAAAAAAAAACATTTTAATTTACATATATTTTTCGTCTCAAGATATTAATTATATATAATACAAAAAAATGTTTCATGTCCCATATAACTGTGTAAAAGACTGCTAAAGGAATTTAGAAATTATTTAGAGACGTATTAAAATATATAAGCGTGATATATATTTTAAATAAATCAAAGAACTTATTATGTGATATATATTTTTTGAATTAATAAATTTACAATCTATAATTTAATATAGGTATAAATAAAACAGGTAAAAGCTTATGAATGCCAAGCCATATTTAATTCAAAACCTAATATCATATAACACAGAATCAGTGATTCATCGTGTCATTAACCGGCGCTATGCAAATCCTGCGTAACGACTAACGAGTTATACGACTAAAGAGTTAATTATTGCAACGAAGGTCAACTTAAAATGAAGCCAGATGTTTTCTAATTCAAACGCTAGTGGCACGCGAGTTTATTTTGATCGTGCACGTTAATTTGCGATTTAATAAATGCTTCGTTAATTAATTATAATATGTCCTGTATTTATTTTTAATATTATTTATTAAATTGTTGCAAATGGTTTTTTTTTTCGTTTTTTTTGTAGGTGAGAGTATCTAGTGTTTAGATATTGTGTTCTCCGTTTTCCGGTTAAATTTGAAATTTGACTATAACAATTTGACTTAACTATTGAGTAGCGAAACTCAATACCTCGGTTTATCATACAACGAGCCTTCTATAAGTCGTGTTAATATAAAATCGTTATTGTAGCAAATATATTATTTTAGCAAATATATTTTAAATTGATCTCGGCACTTGAACCTGTTACCATCATACATTAACTGCACAACCATGAATATGCTTGTACTACGCGTGTTATTTTACGAATCATATTCATTAAATATCTACTAACCTACAAACTTTGAAAGGAGAAAGATATTGTAATAATTGCATATATATAATAGATTAGAGCTTGATTCAATTTTCATTGAAACTAAATTGTAAACACAATAAATACAAAAGATCCATTCAACAGATACATTTCAGTATAATTTATTATTCAAAATTCTTGAATGGTTGCTAACCCACTTAAATATTATATCGTAATAAAAATCTCTTTGTATTTTCAAATGTAATTTATAGCGAGTATGCAAAGATTTTCAGTACGTACTTAATTTAGAAATGAATTTAGCTCCTGTGGTTAATGCTTTCTAATATTATACAGATACATAGCTGCTATAACAAAAAAACATAGATTCGTTCTTAAATAAACTGGTACGTAATATATAAATTACAAATATACCCGAGCAAAATTTAAAATACAGTGTCCGAAGAAGCACTGTAGTTAGCACATCATTCAATAATTCGGCATCCGTCGACTAATATAGTCTAGTCAGATTTCTAATGATGATTAGCCGAGTCTATCATGCATGCTCGGAACGATCATAGAACTATACTGAATAGTCATCAATACTTGATTTCTTCTTTTCTTTAAGTTGTAACGTTTTTATTATTGATTGTCAGATTTTTTGATGACATTAGACGCCTGATGATGAACAGATACTCTTTACGGAAGTAGAATGACGGAGGTCACACAATTAACGTTAATTGATCTGATTTTGTATTATACAACTTTAAAATCAGATTAATTTAATTTATTAGAGAATAAAACAGACAGACAGTAGTCATCGTATATAATTTTAAAGAATAAAGTTTGTTCTATTTCAACAGTAAATTAGAGTTTATGTAAACGTGTAAATATTATACACGAGAATGTAGATACAAAAGTATACAAGTAAGCATAATACGTTAATTGGGTAATTAACACTTCGACAGTTGTGATATGTATTGGTTTAAAGATATTTTTGTTAGAAACATAGAAGCTTACATTTTATTGCTTATGGAAACGACGGCGTTGAATATTGTAATAATTACACAATGTTTTGATAATATTAATTCATTATAATTAAGAAAAAGGTGGCAACCATTAGAAAATAGTTATGACGATTCTCATTAATTTAACGTCTGCTATATGTTATTGTTTAAAATAAGGTGGATACTTAAAATTTAAATTATTTTTTTTTATCTAATATCTTATAAGACGAATATTTGTTATATTTAGTTAAAAAATAAAAGCGATAACTGTACAATATTAACTAAAGTCATTTTAAATAAATTATTAAATTTAAGTAAGCAGTAAGTTGTAACATTATACTAGTTAAGAAGTGGGCGTTAAAGCGTTCCAATTCTTGGTATCCCACATATGAGTGTCCAAGGTAACTATTATAGTGTAAGTTAACAAATGTCAAACTAGAACGATATGGTTATGCTTAAAGGGTAAAACGAAAGAGTGGTATCGGTGTTGCGACAATAGCCGTCGTGTCATGGCCGCGCCTAGTGAATGTTCACGACCACATGCGTATGTTGAATTAAACATAAAGCTCGATAGACACTTGGTTCTAATAATTTCGGCTCTTATCTAAATTGGGCTGTTATATCCGGTTACTTTTAGTTTAGTTAAAAAAAACTTTTATATTGCACAAAACTTCCTAAAAATATGTTTTTGATTCAATTTATTTTATGTTTTTAAAATAAAGTACTTTAATAAAGAGTAGTTGTTTTATATATATACTTAGTGGTATAAAAATATTGGTTGGCTTGAAATTTTGTATGGTTTAATTTTATATTACTTGGCATATTCTTAAAAAAGTCAAGTAATTTTATTGTGTTATATTTATTTATTTTATTTAAAACATATTAAATAAAAAGGAAGCTATTTTAGTGTTGTATGAGAAACACTAGGCTACACTCTCATGTGTCAATGGTATTTATGTATTATCACTTTAGTAGCTTCACATACAATAAACAAAAAACCTTAGCTTGATAGCCTTGTTATTTATTGATTATATACAATTAATAAAGATATAGAACGTAAATAAAAGTTAAACTGCATAAATAATTTATTATCTCGATCTAATTAGTTTGATTGATTTGAAACTTGACGTATCTGTCCAACAAGTGAATATTGAAATAAAAATAAGCTTTTCAATGTATTTTATTAGATTGGTAAAAAAAATAATTAAAATTTTATTATATAAATATATATGGATTATTTAAAAACGTTGTAAGTTTGCTTGTTATTTATAATAGTATTATAGGTTATCTTGGAACCATGGAGATGCTCGATCGTTGGGGCAACGCGATAGTTGATGGCTGCTTGGATGAGTTTTATTTTAGGCGTTGACTTTCGACACACGACAAAACGCAGAACTCTTTTACTTTTCTGAAGCTGTTATTATTAAAAGAAATATATTTTGTGGAAAGAAAAAAAAAATACAGCGTATATTACGGTAAATATGCGCAATTTACACTTTCATTTCACAATGTTGGATCATACAATTAATAACACAGTAATACGATTTCCGCTATACATACATATACATTCTAAAAAATTGTGGTCTTTTCGATAGATACTTGTAATGTATTTTACTTCTATATAAAACACGTTAATTTCATGAACAGTGTCCAATTAAGTAAGAATTGTCTTAGTAGTAATTGTCCCCGCTTATCTGAAATGATGAAATATGGCAAGAAACAAAATTTACTGTAGTTAATTATACTTTATCCCGCACATGGCAGGGTAGGCAGAGGGAACTGCAGGAACCATAAGAACCTAGTGTTAAGACACTCCGTTACTTAGTCCCTGCTTACTCCGTCCCCACTTTCCGCCGTTTTCGAGGCATTGCGTGTTGAGTGGCAGAACTCAACGCCGCGCTTTGCCTTAGATGCCAGAGCGAAGAAAATGGAAATAGAAAAATCCATCTTCTCCGACTGGGGATCGAACCCAGTAACCGTCGCGTTACAGGCAGACGTTACGCCTCTGCGCCACGACGGTCCTTTGTAGTTAATTTTTATTATATATTATAAGGTATATAGGTAAGGTATAATATAAAATTTTTAAAATTATGACTGCATGACAAAAAAAAATAGTGTAAAAATAGTGTAATTTATAGTGAGATTGTTTATTAAAACGTTTGGTGTTGTATTTTCTCATGGTATTTATTGTCTGTTGCATTAAACTTTGACATATCCAAATATATATTTAGTACGTTCATAAATATTTACATACGTACATATATTTATATTATTGATTCTGTTATAATAGAAAAGTGGGACACTTAGCATTTGCATATTGTAATTATATTTATTACAACACGATTAATATATTGATTTAAACTCATATACTATGTATATGTTATTTTTAAGATGTTTTATTAATAATTAACAATAATGGGCAAGTACAGGCGTTTATTATTATTTTATTAATAATATTAAAAAAAAATTCGCTCAAAGTAGTATAATAGAATTGAAATCGAACTCATATTTGTAAGAAATAAAAATGTCAATTAAATATTTAACCTAGGATTAAAAAAGCAAAATATTAAGTGTATTATTTATTTTTTCTTTATATTTTTTCTATATTTAGAAGTAAGCATTAGAATATTATAGAGTGAAATAGTTTAAGCGTCCTTGTGAGGTAATACATAGGCTACACACCCACTTGCTCTAGTTTCTTTACTTTCACTATCATTGTGAGATCCGTTACGCAAGCGCTATTAAAAGATATCGACTCGCCAAAATTAATTAGTTAGGAGTTCGATATTTATGTCATTTTTACCCTCCTCTATTCTTATAAAAGAGTTTTGAATACATATTATAGATTTAGTAAAATAATTTATTACTTTTCGACAGTTAAATTCAATTAAATATAGTATAAATATAAATATAAATTAAATTAAATATAGATATACAATATGCCTGTAAAAAGCAATTACATTCTTTTAACTTTTTAAAGTTTTTGACCATAATGTCGTTTAAATACTTTAAATGATGAACGAGAAAGTATGAAAAAATCTTTATTATATTTATACAAAAAAACAGTCTTTAGATGAAATAATTTTTAGAATAATTTTTAATACTTAATCTAGTTTGTATTTAACACCTTAAATATCAAATATATCTAATAAGTTTATACCAGGCTTCTTTTTTTTAATAATTTTTCGTACTACTTCTTTATGAGGAGTTCGAGGTGGCTTATGATATCTGTCGTCATCAATATTTTCTTCAAATTCATCATCTATTTCTGGGTCGTATTCAGGTTCTGCTGCTCTCGGAGGTTTTTTAAATTTCCGTTTCGGTACTAAAATATAATCATCAAGGTCTTCAGGGGTAAAATGTTCTTGATTTTTATGAGGCTTATATCTCTTTTTGGGCCGAGGAGGTGTATAGTCATTGTATACGCTATCAATTAAAGGAGGATCAGGCATCCCTGGATAACCATGCTTGCTCGGTGACCAGTCGTATTCGTCCGGTTTTATTGGTGCATATTCATCTGTATGCTTATATTTTTGAATCAGTTTTTCCATATTAGAAGCATCACCAACATATTTATCATACCCGTTGTCGTAAGAATCAGATGTGATTGATGGATATTTTTGCCTACGAAAATCTGTGTTTCCACTATTATTTTTAATCTTTTTGTGTTTGGTTTTGCAATTAGGGTCAAACTTAAATCCAACATGACTTTGTGCACTTGCTTCTGGCTCTAATTCATCTCGAGGATGGTTTATGGTAAAACTATGTGTGTACTCACTGGGTTCCGAATCTAAAGAATATTTAGGTCGTTTCATCAGTGAATATTCTTTAAGTAAAGAATCATAAGGATGACGATTTCGTTTTCTTTCACTGGCTTTATAAGAAATATCACTATATTCATCTTCCGAGAAATCATAATATCTGTCATAATCTCTTGTAGCTTTGTCTTTAAACTTGGTTTCTTCAGCAGTTGCTTCAATCGGGAATTCTTCATTATTAATAGTTGCAGTAAATCCAGATTTTGGTCCAGCGGAATATTCTACAGTCCTCATGGACCCATCCGGTTCTATTATACTGTAATGACCTTTGAACAGTATAATATTTTAGTTTCATAATTTATTATAAGTCATTTTACATATATTTTACCTCGACTATCGTCTACTTATAATAGCATTTTACATTCATAGTCATTAAAACATGATTTTGAATAACATGGATTACTTTTGATCAGAAAATATTTGTTAATTTGTCTTTCTAAGAAAGTGCATAGAAAAAATACACCAAAACTATAATATATTTTATTGCTGCATATCATATGAACGTAAAATTAAATAACGTGCCCGAAACTATTGTATATACTCAAGTATTTAGCCTCACCGTTGACAGTGTCACCTTCTTTAGACTCCCAAACAGTTTTAACATCGCCAGTTTGTGTATCCGCAACTCCATAACCAAAGGCATAAACAGGAGTTTCCTTAAACACCAAATAAATGTTAATAGCTATCAACAACACTTAAGCGCTAGATTGTTCATAATTGGATTATAATTAAATTGCTAGGATTAAAAAAAGCCCCTAAGAATGTGTAAAATGGTATATCGCGTGTGACTTCGTAAGTTACTCATTATGACAGTATATTGCATGTTACTTGATTATACTTTTATGTACTGAATAATAAATGAGCCTTTTAATAGTTTCCATAAACTTGGAATGCACTTTGTGTAATCAAGTTGAAAAGACGTGAGAGTAAATATGTTATTTCGGATCGTCGATCTAGCATAACACTTTCCACGCTTTCCTTCACGATACGCTTCTTGAATGCATTCTTGTTTTTATACTAGCTACAAAATTTTATGAGCCTCTTTATTGCTCGCATGACATTGATTAATTGTACTTTCATGACCATCAACTATCTTTTAAGCATAAATATTAATATATAAATTGAAATAAAACACTATATAAATTATTATATAATGAAATATTTATAACATAATATAAAATATTATAGGACATATAAAATATAATTCAATTAAAATTTTATTTTTTATAAAATAAAAAAATTAAGATTAAGAAATATTTTAAATTATTTTAGAAATACCGTGATAATCTATTTATCGGTCAAACGTGTTAATGTTTGTAAACAGAAGTCGCTAAATGTCACTCGCCTACGGCCATCTTCTCAAGTTCAAGATGAGCGAACGTGCGTCGGCGCATCGTACTCAATGTCAGTGACAAATAGTTTACATTATTTGTGTATAATTAGTCGAAGTTGAAGTATAACTTTCATCGATTGAATGAATTTATTTAGATGAGTTTTGTTTTAATATGCATTGACAACACTATTATATATTATATATAAACTTTATTATAAATTTAATGGAAATTTAGTATTTTACAATAATTATAAAGTGATTTACTGAAAAGAAGGATATAAGGTCTCAATGGCAGTTGTACTTTTACCCAGTTAAAACAGGTTATGGGGAAAAGTGGGTAAACTAAAACTGGTCCATTATATTACAACATCAGCTTACTTTCAATATTTGCGTACTCTGCGACATAACATAACGAGTGTTTCGTAAATTAGTGCACTTACTAAAATTGCTTTTAGTTAAATATAATCTGACATATAAGTTAATTTAGTCTACATCCTTATGTCTATTATGTAACCTTTTATAGTCTTTGTAATTATACTAAATTTTATTTGTATACTAAATTAGTTTTTATTATTATTAGTAAATTTATTTACTTATTTCGAATTTATTATTTTCTACAATACTTTAATTCAAAAAAATCTACTTATAATAGAGACTCTTGAATTTTATTTTACTTTAAATATAAGCAATGTAAAAATTATGAATAATTCAACATGAAGAGATCAAGATTAAGAAAATATATTTTAAAATACATACATCATTTGGTCGTTGCTGCTGCACCCCTATGGACTCATCAATAAAATGATTTTGAGCTATTACAATAAATATTTTTCCCAAAAGAACCTGTAAAACTTCTTATGATTGGTATTTTCAATAAATAAAGATTATTGATAAGCTGGTATTACATTTAATTATAAATGCCTGTTTTGTAACGAACTTAATATATTATATAGCATAACTTTAGCAAATGAAACTATACTCACGCATACTGTTACTAGCTTAGCCATAGTCCACTATGCGGTTAAAGTCACCATATAATTACACCATACACTATTTACAAAATTATTATTTCTTTTAATATTTAATAAAAAAAATTTATAAACCTGTCCATAGCCAAGGTTGAGGCTACACGAAGACGGCATGCAACGTTCATCACCTACCTATTTATAAACGCACACTGTCCTATGCGTATTGTATCTGCACTATGCGTATTCATACACACAAACGCATATATTAATGACTGTTGTCACGTACCTAGTATGCTATCTTTAATTACTTTATTGTCTAGTGGCCACATGGTAGAACTACCCCACTCCGGATAGAAAATATAATTAGCTTCCGTAACTTTAAAATAACATAGACGCTTGTATGGTTCACATCTTTGAGATTTATCTTTGTTTTTTGTCAGCTTGACGCTAAATACTTCATAGGTAGAGCGAACACGAAATCGTCAAAACACTCAGTTGTCAGCTTTAAATTCGAATTTTGAAAATGATGAATTCACTTAAATTGGGTTCGAACCAACATCCATCCCTCTTACAAGCAGTAAATGATAAGAACAATCTATAGTTAAGAGATAGATCATCTTTTTTTTTTAATTAGATAGAAAAATGCAAAATATTTATTGTGTATTTTTTTTTAGCTTCACGCTTTATCCCACACATGGCAGGGTAGGCAGAGGGAACTGCAGGAACCATATGAACCTAGTGTCAAGACGGTCCGTTACTTAGTTCCTGTTTACTTCATCCCCACCGCCGTTTTCGAGGCATTGCGTGTTGAGTGGCGGAACTCAACGCCGCGCTTTGCCTTAGTTGCCAGAGCGAAGAAAATGGAAATTTGCGCCTCTGCGCCACGACGGTCCTCAATTGTATAATGAATGCTTTTAAACTATAAGAAACATTTTATATTATAATTAAACTATTTCCCTTGTGTACAAAATAAAGTATATACAAAATAAAGGTTGTAGTTTAAAAATATCATATAGTTATTGTTTGTACAAATGTAAAAGGCTATCATTATAATTTATAAAAATCAAAACACTTGAAAATTATATTAGTATCATAAGTAATAAAATAAATATAAATTAAAATATGCAATGATGACGTTAAAAAGCCTTAAACGATAATACTCTTAGCAGTTTTTTATTTTGATAAAATATAAAAAAAATAATAGGAAATATATTATATTAAAATATATCATTAACAGTGACGATAAATTCGGGTTTTACGAAGACTGCCAATCAAATAACTACAAAAAAATATATTTCCCGTAGAATATCTTCAAAAACATAGAAAGCGGAGACAGAGAAAGCAGGAACTAAGCAACGGAGTATCTTAACACTAGGTTCCATCTTTCCTGCAGTTCCCCCTGCCTACCCTGCCATGTACGGGAAAAAGCGTAAAGCTAAAAAAATAAAAGAATATCTTTACAAAATATAATATTTTAATATTCATATATATTATATTTTTTATCAATCTTATAGGTAGAGGTTTCTATTTATATGCAAAGTAAATACAAATGCGAAATTTGTTAATATATTTTAAACTTGTAATATACCTATTTATAGGTAATGTTAAAAATAATTGATTTGTGACCAACAGCGTATCAAACTGTTATCTTTTTTTATCAATTTAGTATTTCTCAAGCAAACCTTGTAGTGTATGTTTTAGAATCGATTACAGTCGATGTTGATATTTCAAAAGCGCAACTGAGCATGCAAATCAACGAAAGTGAATGCGTCAGATGTAATATTTGCGTGTGTAAAGTAATATAGTTAGTGCATACCATTCTAAATGGCTATATTTATATTTAACTATCACACCATTTATACTTCACTCTTGAATTGCCTAATTTTATAGTTCTACAAATTAACAATATATAGGAGGCCATTTTATGCTGTCATAAATTGTTATTCTTTAGCGTCTTAATATTTTTGAATTTGATTTATATTAAATATTAATAATATTATTATAAAGGATCGTTTATGAAAAAAGAATCTCAAAATTTTATTAAAAAAATTGTTACAATCTTTAAATTGTATTTAATAAAATGTGTCGAATAACGTGAAGAAATCGATAGTAAACAAATACTCATATAAAACATCATCTACTTGTTTATGTAACAGGTATTTTACATTTATAGCACTAAAATAAATTACATTCGTTACTAATAGCAGTTTCAGAGAGTTTTTATAAAATCTATAAATGACCAATTCATTATGCTTCATGCTCGAGCTCCTTATATAACGATGATAAATTAAATCAGGAAGACCTAAATATTATAATTTCCTTATTCATTTCTTTTTAATATTACTTTGTAAAAGTAATATACAATGTATATGTACTCGTATATGTATTTTTATTAATTAATGTTCTGAATAGTGTTTTATGAGAATTTAGAAACAAAATAAACCGATAGCGACATCTTTTAGCATTCATTTCAATACATTTACGCAGCAACGCCATCTCTTAAACTACAAGTGTTATTTTGGATATTAATACTGATACTTTCTCGTCGAACTGCGTATTTTGACGTATATTTATGTATATATGAGTGTATTTTTAAATGCCGTAGCGCTAAGAAACAGCGTCTGCTTAAACACAACGGTGCATTTCCACATGGGGAGAATGCAGTATTTACATTTTCTTCACTCTAGTAAAAAGATAAAGCGCGGCATTGAGTTACGCCACTAAATAAGGCCGGCAACGCATTTTGTAGCTCCTCTGGTGTTGCACAGGTCTATGGGCGGCAGTCTCCACGTACCATCAGGTGATCTGTCAGCTCGTTTGCCACCTATATTATAAAAAAAAAATACACAAGGCCCGGAAATACGAAAAAAGGGAAACGAAAAGTCTTAATACTAGGTTGCTATGATCTTTACGTTCACTCTGCCTACCCTGCCTAGTGCGGGAAGCGTGAAGCCAACAAAAATATGAAAAAAACAAAACAAAATATCGTAACGAAGATTTATTTTTACTATAATAATAAATTACTATTTATATAAAATGGATTAAGCTATACATAGTAGGTATTATACATTTTTTTTTTCGCAATATCACAGTAGTTTATTGCTTTAGCTTGCTATTTAACCAAATCTAATATAAATGGGCGCCATCTAGTAGTGGCCGTAATATCTTGGAACTTTGTTGTATACTTGAGGATGGTAAGCGTGGCCAACTCGCTTGACAATCGCATTGAAACCATTGTGTTTGTCAGCAGTGTACTCCACTATGCGAGTAGTACCGTCTGGCTCGGCGACTGAGTAAGCGCCTACAATATTTAAATATAATTTAAAAAAGGTCTAATAATGATCTTACAAAAATTTCCAGCAAAAAGTGCACTTTAGCATAATTATAAAAAAATACATTTTACATGTTTATCTTTATTTAGTGTATATTAATTGACTTTAATTATTTATCTTTAACATTTACCTTTAACTACATCTCCATCACGGGTTTCCCATTGTGTCTTATGATCACCAGTATGAGGGTCGTTAACTGAATAATCAAATGCGTACTTAGGATACGCCTGAAAAATATTAAAAGCAATATTATTAATGTTCAACGTTGCTACCATGATATGTACTTGAAATAAAAAATATAAATTTATATATTACATTTACGTACAGTATAATTTACATAATAAAATGGTAAATAATATAGAGAATTATATTACGTATGATGAAATAAAGTGCAAAGTAATAGTAATAATTTTAAATAAATTGAAAATACAGTCCTACTAGTTACACAGTACAAAAGACATCAACGCGTGTGGATCCAAAATATGTTTGGTCAATAATGTAAAATGTTGCAACTGTCATTTAACAGCTTGCCGCTGCCATTTTTGTAATATCCTAAGAATTATCATGCTATAACAATGCAAATGATGTATATTTATCTATGCTGCAATGCATGTCGTCGACGTCACAGTTGGCAGCCCTATAAAAATTGCTTGACTTGTATTAGATTTATGAACTGCATTTAGATAAATATACTAAAATGAAAAATTTAAATACTGAATATATATACGAGTACTTTAACCATACTTTGCATATTAGTTAGTAGACCATGCGGAATATGTGTAGTTTTTAATATAGAAGTTTAAAAATTAAAAATGTGTGTAAAAAAGTAAACTAATTATATAAACTTTTTTTTTTCCATATTTTACAATACTCTGTCATTGTATCATTATTAGAATATCATTATTTATATACATATCATAATTTTTTTTTTTTTGATTTGATTGATAGTTAAAAACGCTGCTTTACATTTATCATGATAAAATGATATTATTAAAATTATAAATATCTATTTAAATTAGCGGACAAATATTAATTATTTTTATGATATAATATAATATGGGCTATTAGTAATAGGAAACCTAAGTTTAGTATTTTTCTACCATTCAAGGGGCATATTTTCTATATGAGACTTTATGAGCAAATTGTAAAACCGACTTTATATATTAATAAATAACATTTTAATTAAATATGAATGGAAAATAAAAGAATTAATTTGTTATTACTCACATTGTATGTCTCATAACCGCCTTTGTAGTTAGTAAGTGCATACCCCGATGGGTATCCATAGCTTACGTAAGTAGGATATGCTCTGTACCCGCTATAACTTCCATAATTCGGATAACTGACATACGCTGCTTTCACTGCTGCGCATAAAGCCACTAACAAGCAAACCTGGAATCAAATAACCATATTTATTATACATTTAAAACTACCATATTAGACTTTCTAAGTAACTAAAAACACATGCAAAGGTTAGAAAATTAGATTTCTATCATTTCATAATCACTTTTCAATTAAATATTATAAAACAATAATACACCTTTCCGAGGCCCTACTAGTATTCTGTAAAATAAGGAACCCTTATGAAATCCCTTTGTTGTCTATCTGTTAGAATTATTTTCCAAATGTGTTATTAATTAACGTATACAAAGATTGTTGAAAGTATTATGTTACGATTAAATTATATAAAAAATGATAAATAACGTCTAAAAATATTTTATCTAGTCTCACCGGTTACGAATAATGTTTTGGGGAGTAGTTAACTACCTAATAAATATTATCTATCAGATTGTAGCTGTTGTTATTTATTTTGTTGCACTATTAAATTGTCCAATAATTTATGTTGTAGACAAATTTAAGACCGGCGCGTAGTGTTTACTCGTTAAGTCGAAATTTGTGGCTTGGATTTCCAATCGAGGAGGATGGATAATTTCATTTTCATTTATGTTGGCGGCGTTAAGTTTCGTCACTCAAGACACAACGCCTCGAATGGTGGAAAGCAGGGAACGAAGCATCTTAAAATTGTTAAGGTTGGTATGGTTCTCACTGTTTTTACTGAAAATTTTATATCTCTTAATATTTTGTGATAGCAAAAACGTAGATAAACAAAAATGCTAATAAAAGAATTTCGATAATCAAGTAATTAAAAATAATTTCGTGTAGGTCTACAAGGTCTACTAGTTTGCATAATTAAATATAAATATGAATTTATTTCATACTTTTACATTTATAATTGTCAGTTGGCACTCAATTTAAAACACGAAAATATGTTTTAATGAAAACCATCACTTTAATATTCTGTCAAGTTGGTGATAGTTTAAACAAGTCATTATCTGCTAGATATTTGTATTTGAGACTTTAAAAACGACAATTTGTTGTTTATTTGCCCGACAACATCTATTTATTAATAAACTATTATAAGTATAAATAAGCCCCCTAAGTGTCTTAGAAAAGAGAAAAACTGAAATAAAAATAAATTATTTTGATTAAGTTTTATCTATTCACACTGTTTATAGTCTTTATTATAATAAGTCTACATTTGAAAATATAATAATTCGCAAGATACGCTACACTATATTCATAGTAAATAGTTTAACTATTGTTCTGTTCAATTTTTATATTGCATACCATTTTTTTAATTGTAGGTAAAAAAAAAAACCAGATGACAAGTGTAAGTTTATGGAAAAAATATATAAATTTGCGTAAACGCATGGCACGCATAGTGGACGGTTTTCAAGATGCGAATTCATATCCCGCTGTGTTTAAAATTCATATTTTTTCTATCCTTTGTGTGGATAAGCATTAAAAAATTATAAAAACAAGTCTGAGTTTGTGGTCATGTAAAATGAATAGCATAATTTTATGTCAAATTCTAATACTTTTTCCAATTATTGAAAATTTTCCTTTGTTTCTAATTTATAGCCAAATTTGAACACTTTTATGTTAACGAAAAGTACACTATATAACTTGACATAGCTTAAAAAGTCATTTAAATTAACCTAAAATGCAATCATTTTCACCTTTTAGATAATAGTTTTATTGAATGATTAAAAAAAGAATCTTATAAAGGTTCCGTTTCTTCCTTTTGAAGTACGGAACCCTACATATTATACAGGAAGTATCATACAAATATGTGGTAAATTATATAATTTCCACTACAACGCTTCAGTTACAACGATTCCTAATTAATATACGCATTAAGTAAACAATGCGGTTAAACTTTTATCAATGAATGCGTAGCGTGTTAATTACGGTTGATCTTGTAATGTAAAGTTACGATTTACATATAAGTACTTACGTATATGTAATTTTGTATAATTATTATGAATAAGCAAAAAAATTGATATTCTTCTATATTGCATATGTTTAATGTTATGTAGACTTTATTTTTTATTCACTAAATATTTAAGTTAAGATATTTACTACCAAAATTAATTTTCATACTATTTGATACATGCATATACAACTGAAGATTATTTCATTGACATTGCCCAGAAAAAATTGGTTATAAAATTTCGTTTCGTTTAAAAAAAACATCGTTTCATTTATAGAAATACTATTGTATCCACACAACTACGAAAGTTTAATTTCGTAGAACACTAAGAATGAATCATATGTGACTAAGTAAATGCTTTATTTGACCATACAGCAATACAAAATCAAATAAAAGCATAGAAATATAAAACATACAAAATAATAATATAATACAATCAACTTTATTTAATTTTAATTAAAATATAAATGGAGACATCAAAAACAGCACAGTCTAACGTTAAAAAAAGAAGGTCACAATGTAAATATTGGCACATGAGCTACACAACGCAGAACTATTAAATATAAATAAATAATATAATTGCTATTAGACTTTAATGGTTATTAGAGAGACTATTGAACTAGAAAGCAGTATATTCATTTCATTAGGCTGTGTGTGGATAAGTATCAGATGCGGGTGTCGATTTCTGATCTATTACATCTCTATTTACATTAGTATGACAGCTTTTTATCTCGTTATTGCATTTATTTGTTATATTTTTCATATAATTTATTTTCAAATACTATTGTTACAAATCATAAAAATAATGTTGGAAAAAAGTTAATCGTACCGGAACAATACTTATAACATCGATCATAACACCATTTTTCGCATTTTTTTACGCACAATTGTGTTGCTTCTTGCTTTAAGTTCGTGATTATATCATGGCTACGATAACTTTAAAGGAACGTAACAATAATGCAAACAATTTTAAAATGAAAATAGTCCATTGAACAATATTCTTAGATTCGTGAGTGTTATAGATCCATATCAGCGATTTAAGATTGGACTGTAAAATTGGGTAGAAAGTAGGGAAGAGTTTTAGTGTTTAATAGTAATACCTACTGAACTAAAACATAAAATAGCAATCTGTATGTCTGTCTTTCTGTATCTCCAAAGGAGCTGAACCGATTTTTATGAAACATCCTTCATCCTTAAAATAGAGAAAATTGTCGAATTTGTAGCACGACTACTAACCTTTTTTAGTATTTTTATTTTTATTTGTTAAACTACAAAATGACTTAAAAGAAAACACTAATATTATGGATAATAAACGAATATTATATTTAGGAATATTATATATGTCGTCAGTATCGGTAAAACCACAAACGTGTTCAAAATCTTTGATAATAAAAACTTTCAAATAAATACATACCAAAATATAATAATAATAGTCTTATCTTTTAATAATAATAAAATATTGAATTTTTAGCTATGCTTCAGCTTGCATAAAGACTGTGCAAGATAATCGCTTATTAAATTTTCTTCATGTTTTAGGATTCTGTAGCTCATAAGGAAAACCTAAAACCCTATAGAATCACTTGTCTTGTTACCTGTCTATTTGTCTATCAAGATAATTGTTCTCAAAATGTCGTGAACGTATCAAACTAAAATTAATATCAAATATTAGGTATAAATTTACATTTCTTACATGTTGTACTTTTTAGAACTATACTTTGGTAGTATCTGAAAATTATAATGTATTTTATCGCATCACAGAAAGTGAATCAGTACAAACTTATATCTGTAGTTAATTTCATACATAGTGGAATTAATAAGGAAAGTAAAGCCCTCATATGTGTAAGACAAAATAGGAGAAAATTGTTTTAATATAAAATGTACCAAATATAAATAACTAAAAAATGATTGGAAAGTGCAAAGAATTTGCAGTAAAATATAGATATTAACGATAAAAATAGACATACAAGAAGTTGACATAATTAATAAATTATTAAATTTTGGTTTCGCTTAAAATTAAAAAAAAATTTAATATAATATTTTTCTCATTTTCATTAATACAAAAATAAAACGTTTTAATCATAAAATAAAATTTTAAACTAAACTAAATAAAGAATATAAACGATTCACCACATTTTTTAAAATGTATCTCTTAGTAATAAGTAACATTTAGGTAATAAATAATACATTGATATAATTATTTACTTACTTGGAGTCCACGCATTTCTCACTTATTTCTCTATAACTCTTCAACAACACTGGTATGATCGAACAATAGCCCTCTATTTATATAAGCCTCGGGTTGCACCACTATGAACTGTGCGTTTGCTTGAAACAATACCTTAAGGAATAAGTGATTAAAGGACTATCATTGTTAAATTCGCCATAAATTTTAAAAATTAATATAATGAAATAGGAACTAAGCGAAAACAAAACAAAAAAGAACATAATATTCATATCTATAATTTGCAGCTTTTAATTTTTTATTTTGTGTACACTTTATATCTAAATATATATGTTGTTCAATATTATTAGTTCAATAATAGTTAAATTTATTAAAGTGTTGTAATAAAAAGTAAATAATACATTAAAAGTTATAGAAGTTGCTAAATAAAATATATTTCAATAAACCTGTTATGGACTATTTATTCGCAATTATTAATAAGGAATTATGAAAAAAATGTATAAAAATTTACTGTTATTGCTAAAATATTTACGAAAATAGTAAAATGAAATAAATTGACCACTTTATGTGAAGATATATTTTCTATATAGGTGACTTTCTTATATAAAGTCGACGACAAAACGAAAGAAGATCTGCGTTCGATAGTGAACAATTTACATATTTGTGTATAATAAATTTAAAATTAAGGTTTTTGATTGTCGGGACGAAACCTTAATAAGCACAAATTTTGGACGTATTTACTAATTTTGCAAGAAATACAAATATTTAGTTTAATTTTTTACTTACGGACGAGTTTCTTTATTATAGATAATTTTACGAAGTGAACTCTAAAGTAACAACAAAACAGACCATAATCGTTACGTAGTGGGACATCGTCTGACTATAAAAGACATAACAGATGACTTGTGACTTACTTCTTAAAAAATATTCCTCCTAAAAATATTTGCTAAATGCAATGTTTCGTAAGATTTTTGTGATTAATTACTTGACTAAGAAATAAAAAATAGTTTTTCTTTTATGTTCTATCTCTACGCCAAATATTATAATTTTAGATCACAGGTCCTATTAAAAGTAATTTTATCCAAAATGCATAATTTAACTAAATTAAATTAAAATAATTTAAATTCACTCATTCATAATTAGATTTTTTGCAACACAAATACGTATACGAGGGTCAAACTGAAAGTTCTTAGAAAATCAAAAACTAAGCATTCTAGCAAGTTATTAGTTTTATTATAACTTTTCAAAATAGCGTCCATTTACATCAATACATCGCTGCATTCGATGGAACCATTGAGAAAAGCACCTTGCCCACTCGGCCTTAGGGGTCTCTTCAACGGCGTTTTGAAACACAGCCACTGCTTTTTCGGCGTTCATAAAATGTTTTCCTCGAAGTTTTTCTTTTATTTTCGGGAATAAATAAAAATCGCAGGGTGCGAGGTCGGGGCTATACGGGGGGGACCCAGTAATTCCACGTCTAAGGTCGCCAAATAGTCGATCGTTTGCCTGGCGGGGTGCGACGAGGCATTGTCGTGATGAAGGAGGATCCTGCTGCGAGGTCGTTTCTCTCGAACTTTTTCCAAGACAAGTGGCAAACAGTTGTTAGTGTACCACTCTGCATTAACCGTTTTCTGATCCTCTAAGACAACTGTCGCGTAATGACCTGTCTTTCCGAAGAACGAGGCCACCATCTTTTTTCCAACACTCTGACCTCTCTTCAATTTAGTAGGCAACTCTTCGGAAGGAAACACCCACTGAGCAGACTGTCTTTTGGTTTCCGGATCATAACAGTAAATCCAGCTTTCGTCACCAGTTAGTATGTCGAACACAGCATTTGAGTCACCTCCGTTAAATTTTTGGAT
This sequence comes from Dione vanillae, assembly GCA_037178615.1. Taxonomy (NCBI): domain Eukaryota; kingdom Metazoa; phylum Arthropoda; class Insecta; order Lepidoptera; family Nymphalidae; genus Dione; species Dione vanillae. The sequence goes on from JAZFAU010000118.1 coordinate 271,460, forward strand.
CATTTCTCGCCACCAATCAACACGGCGGAGTTTTTGAGCCTCGGTCAAATTATGCGGTAAGCAGCGGGCACAAAGCTTCCTGACCGCTAAATGTTCATGGAGGATTTTGTGCACTTGACTCATACCTATGCCTAGACTTGTCCGAATCTGCTGATAGGTCACTCTTTTGTCAGTCTCTATCATACGCCGTACAACACTGATATTATCTTCAGTCGTCGCTGTAGAAGGCCGTCCCTCACGCAAATCATCGGTGAGATTAGTTTGACCACGTTTGAATTCATTAAACCAGTTGTAAACTGTGGCACGAGATGGGGTTTCATCGTGAAAAGCCAATCGAAGTCTATCATAACTTTCTTGTTGACTTATATGACATCGAAAGTCATAAAAAATCATTGCACGAAAATTTTCTCGGCTTAAATTCATTGTGACAATTTTCAATTTGCCGCCAAATCGTAAAACAAATGACAAATGAATGAAATGTATACTCAATATTATTGGTAAAGAGTTCTATTTTCAAAACTTAAACTTATTTTTTTAATAAAATGCTCTTAAGTTGCCAGTTCTAAAAACTTTCAGTTTGACCCTCGTATAGTATAATTATGGATTTTGTGTTTGGTACTCATTTATTATTATCTTAGATACGCATTTTAATAACAAATACTATAGGCTTTATCAAAAGTGTCTGAACCACATTTGACATAATATATATTAATAACGTTATAACATCAGTAGCCTATATCAAGGTTCACCTATAAGATGACCTTATTTTGCGCAAAGCTCTATATGAATTGGATGGCGGTAGTAAGATAACACGATTTAAGCTGCCTTATCTGCGATACCCCGAAAAGGATTAGGAAAGAGATTCGTGACGTATGCTAAGAATTCAACTGACAGTTTGCCTCAATATCTTCTGCTCTGAATGAACTGTACTTCGAACATTCTCAGTGACTATATTTACTTGCTCTGCAATCGTATAATAATATATGACAATACTCATGTTAATTTTTGTATTTAATAACTTAAATTGTCCCAATACATATTTACGTTTCTGGTAAAAGCAATATTTAACGATATATCTATCAATAGATTCTTCCTTGATTTTAATACAACCAGTCCTTCATTTCCTAAAAGATGTTTGTGAGAGATTGAAGCCGCCTTTGCATAGTACATTTTATTTATATTTTTATATTTTTGTGTCTACTTCCGTCTGTTTTGTGTGTGCAAAAAAGTACATTTAAACCACTTATGACACTTATGCATTTTGTAATATCTGCATACTTTAATATTAATTATACAATTATGCAGCTTAAAGTTTAAAGTAGGGATTCCCTCTTATTAACTTGTATGAAACTAATATCGTACACAACGTGGCGTTCTCTCTATAAGAAATATGAAAAAATATTGATTCTAACAAATATTCTTTATATGCATTAATGTAAATTTATCAAAAAACAAATAAGGAAGATATAAAATGTTGAAGAATAGAATAAGACTCAATTTGTCAATACCAATTGGGTATAAGGATTGTTAAACTTAAGTTTATAGTTGAAAAGTCATTGAATCTATACATACAAAGTGTATTTTGTTTAACATACTTATTTTATGCAATCAAAAGAAAAATTTTACATTGTTGTATGCTATTTCCCGTTTCATTACATATAAGCGCAAGGTTGAGTGATATCTGAAAAAAACTGGATGGAAATATTTGGCAAGATGCTTTAGAATATCTCCAGCTCAAACCACAGAATTGTTGGGAGCCATATATATTAAAAATAACCACTCGATATTTATTTCGTATTAAAATAGACTTACAAAACTTTTGAAATTAGTATAAAATTGTTAATATTTATGTTTTAAGGCAAATCACCCATGATTTAAAATTTTAATCATATTTTTATGCATAAACATCAACTGTATAACACTATTTGATCTTTAATTCGCGATACATTGCTGTTACAGAACCGTGTTATAAGGCAGCTCTAGAGAGTTAATTTACACTACAAATGAATCATATTATCATCGTAAACAGAACAGTTCTGTAATACCCTTGTTTCCCATTACGTGCCAATGTAGAGCAAAAAGAAACTATTGTTATTATTGAATAATGGAACGTCATCTTATTTATTATAAGCCAATCATAGATAAATATGCTCATAATATTTTTTGTAAGATAAAATAAAGTAGAAAATATATGTTAACAATTTGAATTTTTAACTATATTTAATTTCACAATTACTATGAAAAATTATTTAACTACCTATGCAAACATTTCCTACTAAACTATAGGTGAATAAACGTTGAAATTTATATAATACAATTAATCAGACAATAATTTTGACTGTTTGTATGAATTTATGAAAGTTACTTATTAGCATCAGCAGACTAAAAATAGAGTAAAAAAATTAGTAAGTCCACACGATTCGCAGCAAAAAATATATCCCGAAAGTTTATAAATGTTTTTTTTTTTTATTAAATAGAAACAAAAGATTTAAGCATACTCGTACTTTGTGTATGTATCATAAAAATTCTACATGTATATATATATATATATATATTGTATATTTTAACAACCCCGACTAAAAACTGAATGAATAATGAAATAAACATAACTAACATTGAATCGAAAAAGTCATAACGTACTTTATAACTATGGTCATTAATTATTAATAAAAATTTGATACCAACCAAGCGCTTTAACCAATGATACCACACATTATGACAGACGTGGGTTTGATTCCTGATAAGTTCATTTTTAATATATTTTCATAAATAGTTCTATGCCTTTAACACTTGTAAATATAAAGAAAATTTTGGTTTCAATAGAAAAAAAATCGATATACTTTATTGTATGTCTGTATTTATATGTGAGTCGCCTCTTTGTCAACTTACATTTATAACAATGGCGACAATTTATTTGTTACCAAATTATAAAATGAATAAAATTTTTTTAAGCAATTCGTTGTTTTTGTTATATATTGCATCTTAATTATAATATAATGTTATAATCTATAGTATATCATTTTGATTACGCTTATTAACAACTTTTTAAAACAGTGCCATCTATCAAAATATCCGTGTACTTAAGAGGTCGATAGAGTTCGGTAGAAGTAGAGTTCCTTTCTCTGAAGTTTAGCACATTTGTCCATAATTGTGATATGAATTATTGTGAACAGATGTCGCTATGTACAGGAATAAAATTAGTTTTTATCTTCCAATTAATGAGTAATAATTTCGCATATATTTTTACAGTATTTGTATTCCAAAAGAAAACAGTTGGAGATTTTTAGTACTTTAATTTAGACTAAAACTTTGCAGATTGTAGATTGCAGGAACGTTGAAGAATTTAAAAAAAGCTAACCTGAGAAAATTAGTTTGAGGTTAAAATTACATAAAATATTTTAGTTTCCACCAATTATCATTTAATGTCGACCAGGCGATATATAATCTATAAAGAGGTCACTTCAAGCTTCTTAAGCTACTGTCTACGTGACATGGCATCTTTAAATATGAAAATTGTTGATTGATTTTCTGTGAAAAAGACCTACCTACACTTAGTTAATATATCTGGAGTCAAAGAGCACTAAGCGTCGACAAGCTAAAGCCATCTGTGACTGCATTTTTCTGCAGTTTTTGCAGTAGGGTATGTAGTGGCCACACCACAGCCCACAGAAGAGGCACTACTTACATGGCCGGCCATAAACGAATAAGGCAATGATTTTTCATACTTTTTAATGAATACTTAATACATGAATACTAAATACCATAAGAATATTTAATTACATTCTGTAACACCTGAGTTTAAATCGTCATCAGTCAAATAAATACTACTAAAGTATAAATAAGGAAAATAAGTAACGGAAATAAATAGGAACTGATTGATCTGAGTAATATAAAATCCAATCCAATAAGATATAATATTGATTTAAATGATTCTATGAAGTAAATATAGGAAATATAGTAAACGTTAAAAAATATAAGGAAAAAAAACATCTTGTTGTAAGGCCTTAGTATAAACCTTTAAAATTATCCATTTTGGTTTATTTATTATGTTAAAAACAATGTTTTTATAATACTATTTGTATAAAAATAAATGAAATAAATGATGCAATTTTAAAAATAGATTGCCTCATGCATGTTTCATTTATGGCTTCAAAGGCAATGATATGACAACAACACTTAATCGCGTGTAAATATATAAACATTGACGGGTTTTATAGGGACATGCAGGGTCAATTACGATGTGAAATATGCATAATAAATTATATACATCTTTCAATCTGTTTTTCAAAACGTCTTCTTTAAGGCAACCAGTTCATTATAAATACCAGGGCTTTGGACAATACAATTAAGAAACCTTTGCATAGTAGTTTGATATGATAATCATATCAAATTACAGACGAACAACCATACCAAATTTATTATATGCGATTAATATGTTTAAAATGTTTCATTTAATGTATAACATTCAATAATATTAAGTTACTTAAGCATTTATTACGTAGTTTACATTTTCTTTAATTCATTTTTACACTTTTTTAAAATGGTTCCTTAGAATGAGTAGTACGTATTAGGCCCGCCGATGATTTTCTGGTAGACATTGTAACTCTGAAGGCACTACGGTGTGAAGGGAAGCTGCTTATTTGCTTAATAAGCGAGATTTTGGCATTGAGGAATTGTATCTCCGTTTTTAAAAAATATACAACTTAACTACCATATATTCCTTAAACATTTTATTAACTTATTTATACTTTCACTTACAATTCATGAAGAGTTCAATCTCCATTCAACATCAGCTCAGTAATACCACTATAAACCACTAAAATCCACTTTTCCGAATGAGGAGTATGTAGGACAATTGCTTTTATATTCAAGCCTTGTCCCACCATGACGTTAATCACTTGTTTAAATTTAAACAAAATCAGTAATATATACTGTTATAAGTATAAATTTATACATTTTTCTACCATTATTTAGTGGTAGAAAGTGATTTTCATTATACAATACGAACAAAATTTATAAATAACTGACGATACAATCTTTTACTATAAGCTTATACTGACATAACGCATATGGCAATAGCATATGAAAATATAGGCGACTACGAGTAACGTATATGTAAAGCTAATATATTTTGAGTTTTCCAGTAACTTTCCGCGCTGAAAGCTTGTATATTGCTCAACAGTTTACGCATAGTCAGAATATAATTAAGCCTAGTTTGTAAAATTTCACTCAAAATTAATTCTATAAAAAGGCAGTATTGATAATTGCCACAATCTGCGTTCTTTTGCATTTAAAATGGAGATGTCAGTACTTAATTGATAAATTGCCCAGTTTAATTTGTCCATACGGTTTTATTGACAGAGATGATAATTATGTATAATTTTAGGCAAGTTGACATCAAGCACCTGCATTCTATAATGTCATATTATCAAGATCTTTAAATAGTAACTTGTTTTGGCTTATATAAAATACCTAAGAAAAAATTAATGGTAAAAACTTCAGTCCGTCACATATACTGTATTTATTTAGAATTAACAAGAATATCTCATCCTATCAACATGCCACAATTTTCTCCATAACCGCTTTTAGTAAGTGAAAATTAACATGAAGAAATAAATTATATATAAATTATAATATAATAATATATCAAATAAAAATAATCACGATTATTATTGTTCTAGGATCAAATTTAGTTTAGTAATTAATATATGTAAAAGTCATAAATTTTAAGTTATATTTGCGTTTAGTTACACCAAATATGCTCTTTAAGAAACAAACGATGAATGAAGATTCCAATCTTCTCTTTCTGGATCTTAGAGAAATTACTGCCAGTCAGGATTACCGTTAACATTACTTTGTAGAATAATTTTAGTGATGAAACCTCATTTACGTTTCACGATGTGTACATTTACGTACATATATGTCGAGACTAGATAAGGTGAAATTTGTTTTACATTGCATTCTTTGCATGCCTAATTAATTTAACTGCTTGATGCTTTATAAATAGAGGTATAAAAACTGTTAATTATACGATGACATAACCAGGATTTCGTTCATCGGTTGTATATGGTGTTTAGGTTAGGATAGCTTCGTGCGTACAAGGGTATTGCCTCATACGGATACCATGATGGAATAAAGAACCAGTGGAGAAACGTTATAGTTGAATTTCCTAAAAATTGAGTTAAAATAACATTAGGTATATTTTTACTATGATCTTTTGTATGTGATGAAAAAAAATCATTTTGTAAAACAAATATGTATTTTTTTTAAATCTTTACGTCATCGGTTGTCCATCTTCTTTCACCTGTTGTCTATTATCGGCCATTGATCTTCCGTTACCCTTTAATCTTAATAAGTCATCGATCATCAGTCAGATCAGTTATGACTTTATAGCTTTTGTCATAAAATTTAAAAAGTCATAAGGGTCCACATTTTTCCTCTTGAATTCCGTAAAGTTGTTTTTAGAAGAATAAGTCTTCTAAACACAACTTTAAAGAATATGTTTCTATTCATATACCTTGCATTTCGAGTTAAGATTTGAATGGATAAATAGGTTCCACAGCTTAAGCTGTTCGTCCTACCTACTTATTACTATTAGGAAACAAATACACTTTAGGTTCAGCAAGATACACTGTGCCGTAAATTCTGTATTTACTGGCGGTATAACGGACCAGTGTACTTTAGGTCAGTATCTGCCGTCAAATAAGTAATTGAATATTTTGTAGCAGTTGCTATAATTTACTAAATAAATATTTATATGACATAACTATTATTAACATTAAAAGAAATGAATTTAAAATATTTATAAGACAAAATAATAGAATATAAAAATGTAAAATATTAAAAATTACAAAAATATATATTAGTAAATATAATAGATAGTCTACACTTGGACGTGATCCAAATGAATCTAGGTACTGCTGCTCAACCAGCTACGCGATGGATTCGACAATCATACGATGAATCCGCAGAATTCAAATTCAATATATTCTTTATTCATACAGACTTTTATGAGCACTTGTATATCGTTTAACAAAAATGTCACTACCACGAGAGTACCCCCAAAGCTGGCAAGAATTATGATATTAGTATCATACATTAGATTCAAATGACAACGATTGTGTGAACAGTGTAATAAATAGGCTTTGCTCAGTAAAACTGCTTTTACATTTTGTTTAATTTTTTTAAGTATATTGTGAAATTTTGTTACTTTTATAATTACACACGTATACTAAAACTCAAAAAGGCTTTTTTAATTTTTTGCCGGCGATAACTATGCGTTATATGCTAGGCAATAGCTAGCTGTGGTAAGTCTATCACTGTTTTTACAATAACATTGGACGTAGAGCCTGACGAACTAACGTAAAATATTATATAAATATTACGAAGCAACTTATAATACCCGTTTCTTAAAAACATTTCGCAGAGAATCTTTGGCCCTTAAATTAAGCAGCAATCTCACGGCTCTTGCAATTTTAATGCAAAAAATTTCTTCTCATAAATGATTGCATACAAGCTTTAATTCAATAAAGACTGATGATTATATATCTTTATAGGATTTGAACATATCATTATTGTTGTCAGCAAGCGTTGTTTATTTATTGCACAGCAAAATAATTTCGAATAATTTTATAATTATCAACGATTGGCGCAAGAAAGGAAAAAAAATACATCCTTCATTTCCTTCCTTGATTGTAAAAATGTTTGTTGTGTAACTTTCTCATCATTATTCATAAATAAATAACTATAATAATAAAGTATGCGCTTACATATTATGTGAATCTTCTATAATGTAAATTCTCATGTTGGAGATTATTTTATTCTAATATGTATGAATATTAAACATATTTTAATGAGATTTTTTATTAACTAATATATAATGTTCCAAATATCAATAATTTAAATTAACAGTAATATACAAGGTTGTTAAAACTTATTTTCAAATAATTGAAGTGCTACTAAAAAAAAATATAATATATTTGTGATAGCAAGAGAGAACCCTATATACTCTTTATAAGTAAAAATTAAAGTATGTCTTAAATTCCAGGGGAAAAGTATAAAAGGGTTTATACCCTTTTCTACTGGAATTCAAGACAGCAGAGCTTAACACTGTAGTTTATATTGTCTGCATAACATAATTAAATTTTCTTGCTTCAGTGTTTAATTTCACACTCACAAAAATTAAATTAAATTGCGCTATTTCTTTCTAATTTAAACTTGTAATAATTTAAAATCTTAGTATGTTTAATGGAAAAAAATAAACATAAGATGCCACAATGTTCGTACTTTATTTTCAAATAGTATTTCCTTAAATATTTTATTGCTTTAATGATGGTATCTATAAAAACATTTTATCACGAAAGTGGGCTAACATTTACATGCGATTTAAACACGGTGACCAAACAGTGATAGTAAAAGTTATGTTACAAAGTCACTGAACTCAATTGTTATTTTTATATAAACCCTGATCAAGCCAGTTGCAATATTAGACTTGCACTTTTTCTTATAAAGTTACGCAAATTCGGTAGTTACCTATCGTTTTATAATGTAATATCATTATATTAAAACTATGTAAAAACGACGCAACAGGGTGACCTTTTAGATGACATTACTACGTACATACATAGATATGAAAAGAAATATGAATCCTATACGAAATATGCAGCCCTGCAATAGACGAGATAAGCGTTTAATTAGCATAGCATAGTTTTATTTGCAAATTATTGTTATAATTAGTGTGCATTTTTTTAACTTTACATTTTTATTCAAATAATGAGGACCGTCGTGGCTCCGTGGTGTAAACGCCACGGTTAGTTGGTTCGCTTCCTATTCGGGGAAGATGGAGTTTTCTATTTTAATTTTCTTCGCTCTGGAAAGAAGGCAAAGTGCGGCGTTGAGTTCCGCCACTCAACAGGCAATGCCTCGAAAAAAGGGTAATGCAGGGACAGAGAAAACGGACTAAGCAACAGAGAGTCAGTAGGTTCTATGGTTCCTGCAGTTCCCTCTGCCTACCCTGCCATGTGCGGGATAAAGCGTGAAGACATAAAAAAATCAAACAATATCGAAAAATTCTATATTAATGTTAAAGTTGGAGATTTTGGTTGTGTGAACTCGCTTATCTCAATAATTAACCTAGTAATTCTTATTTATTTCTTTAAAAAGTCTTTAAAAAATCCATCTAACCGGGAAAGTTATTATAAGCCATGTTGTATCATATGAATCTTAGATATAAACCAATGTACCTATGGTCTGTGGTTGAATGTTTCGTACAAATCTTTTGTGAACTTTCGTTGAACCGATGGGTCTCCAAAACCAGTAGATATAATAATGATGAATCATGTAACTCCAACATGTGCCTCTATAACACGTTTAAGTGCTTGACGTTCTGTCTCTACTTATAGAGTCTACGTAAGTTCTTAATTGACTAAATAAATAATCTAGACTCATACTTGGGTCCTAACATATTATTACAAGCTACCGTATCTCTTCACTTTTTAATCACTTAAAATACATTATTTACACTTATATAATATATTATACACGCTATAAACAAATTAAACCGTATATAATTAAAGGTCAGCTAGTAGAAGACACATGGTGGCCGTGGATCAAAGAACTCGTTTCGGTCCATCACTAGTCCTTTTATGTTTGTCGTCTAATTATGCAACTTATGCAACGAGGCCGGACCTTGTACTCTTTTCTATTGTGCATGCTAACGATGCTTCTGTGCCTTATCTGAAAACACGTTATGGTGATTTTATCACTTAATACAAGTAGCTATCAGATTTGTTTATGTATGAATTGTTATTTTTTCTGTGATAAGTTCGCGTGTTACGTCATTATAGCTTGGATAAGCGAATGTAAATTATTAAATTTGATTTTGGTAAATTTAATATTTCTTCATAAAGTATGCGGCGTTAAATTCTGACAGACTCTATAGTTAAAAGGTAACGGGAAAATGGAATATGTTAATATGTAATTATACTTACATAGAAACATCTACAAATTACATTAAACAAAAATATAGAAGTTAAAATGAAAACTAAATTTAATAATACAATATTAATGACATTGTATTATAAGTTTGTTTTCACACGTCATATTATTATTGTAACAATCTGATCACTTTCTTTGAAATATAATTTTATCGGTCTAATTCTTAAAAGGGTCAGGTTCAATTACATTTTTTTGAAAGTAAATACTCAAAGTAAGTCTTTTTTATACGGTTTAAAAATATTAAGTTGTATCTTGAGGTTGAATCGACCTCATAGGTTTTGCTCAGGTAGGAAAAGACAGCTCAAATATATATTTACCATAAAAAGTGAACAAGTTCGCTGAATAAGTAGTAAAATATAATAAATAATATAAGCATTTGCTAAAAATATTTTTTATTGAATCAGAACCATAAAGTAATAAAATATGCCTCAATTGTTTGTAAAGTTTTATTTACTATATTTGAAAAAAGATGTGGTAGAACTTTATATAGTTTTATTTACATGAGTAATTTGTGTAAACAAGACACAATTCTTGTTCAAGTTACAATATATTTCTAAACTATTGAAATACGAAATAGAAAAGGCTTCTACTGGCATACATAGAAGTTCGAGTCGGACCTGATTCCAACTCACATAGTTATAATATATTGCTCTCTGTCATTAGGAACGTAAATTATATTTTGCATTGTAATTTTTAAAGTGATTGACAAAACATCCAATTAAGGAATTATGGATTGTAAGGCTTAATATTGGAATTTACTTATATATTTTAATTTTGACATAATAATAATGGTGAAATATAGTTGAATTACAATTTTAAGCTGCGTAAGTATTTGAAGATAACAAATATAATCAGTTTTTCCATTTAAATAGCAATGAGATAAAAATAATTAGTGTTACAGGTCGACTGAAAAATAAGAATTAGATATACTAGGTCACCTATATAGATAAACAATTAAACAGATGAGTATACGTGGGAAAACGTTAGATCAACATGCAATATCTGCAAAACAATTGGTTAGAGATTATTCAGAATATATTGCGTGTATCATTAAAATTATAAAAAAAATAATATATGCAGTAGAAACGACTACGGTCATTGTATTTTATCATAACTAATGAATAACAAATCAATTGCAAAAAAAGTAATAAAAGTATTTTTTTTTGCACTTTGCAAAACCAGTAAGGGAATACAAAGAGAAACGAGTAGTGCTAATGGTTAAATAGACATGCTGGGTGCCATGACTACAAGACCACCTGAAAATTTTCATAGAGCAAAGAAAAAAATAACGTAACATTAAAGGACACCTACTTGTCATCATCATAAATCGTCATCAGTCAAATAAATACTACTAAAGTATAAATAAGGAAAATAAGTAACGGAAATAAATAGGAACTGATTGATCTGAGTAATATAAAATCCAATCCAATAAGATATAATATTGATTTAAATGATTCTATGAAGTAAATAAAGGAAATATAGTAAACGTTAAAAAATATAAGGAAAAAAAACATCTTGTTGTAAGGCCTTAGTATAAACCTTTAAAATTATCCATTTTGGTTTATTTATTATGTTAAAAACAATGTTTTTATAATACTATTTGTATAAAAATAAATGAAATAAATGATGCAATTTTAAAAATAGATTGCCTCATGCATGTTTCATTTATGGCTTCAAAGGCAATGATATGACAACAACACTTAATCGCGTGTAAATAAACATTGACGGGTTAAATAAACATTGACGGGTTTTATAGGGACATGCAGGGTCAATTACGATGTGAAATATGCATAATAAATTATATACATCTTTCAATCTGTTTTTCAAAACGTCTTCTTTAAGGCAACCAGTTCATTATAAATACCAGGGCTTTGGACAATACAATTAAGAAACCTTTGCATAGTAGTTTGATATGATAATCATATCAAATTACAGACGAACAACCATACCAAATTTATTATATGCGATTAATATGTTTAAAATGTTTCATTTAATGTATAACATTCAATAATATTAAGTTACTTAAGCATTTATTACGTAGTTTACATTTTCTTTAATTTTAATTCATTTTTACACTTTTTTAAAATGGTTCCTTAGAATGAGTAGTACGTATTAGGCCCGCCGATGATTTTCTGGTAGACATTGTAACTCTGAAGGCACTACGGTGTGAAGGGAAGCTGCTTATTTGCTTAATAAGCGAGATTTTGGCATTGAGGAATTGTATCTCCGTTTTTAAAAAATATACAACTTAACTACAATATATTCCTTAAACATTTTATTAACTTATTTATACTTTCACTTACAATTCATGAAGAGTTCAATCTCCATTCAACATCAGCTCAGTAATACCACTATAAACCACTAAAATCCACTTTTCCGAATGAGGAGTATGTAGGACAATTGCTTTTATATTCAAGCCTTGTCCCACCATGACGTTAATCACTTGTTTAAATTTAAACAAAATCAGTAATATATACTGTTATAAGTATAAATTTATACATTTTTCTACCATTATTTAGTGGTAGAAAGTGATTTTCATTATACAATACGAACAAAATTTATAAATAACTGACGATACAATCTTTTACTATAAGCTTATACTGACATAACGCATATGGCAATAGCATATGAAAATATAGGCGACTACGAGTAACGTATATGTAAAGCTAATATATTTTGAGTTTTCCAGTAACTTTCCGCGCTGAAAGCTTGTATATTGCTCAACAGTTTACGCATAGTCAGAATATAATTAAGCCTAGTTTGTAAAATTTCACTCAAAATTAATTCTATAAAAAGGGAGTATTGATAAGGCGACTACGAGTATATGCCGTAAGTATCTGCCGTCAAATAAGTAATTGAATATTTTGTAGCAGTTGCTATAATTTACTAAATAAATATTTATATGACATAACTATTATTAACATTAAAAGAAATGAATTTAAAATATCTATTAGACACAATAATACAATATAAAAATGTACAATATTAAAAATTACAAAAATATATATTAGTAAATATAATAGATAGTCTACACTTGGACGTGATCCAAATGAATCTAGGTCCTGCTGCTCAACCAGCTACGCGATGGATTCGACAATCATACGATGAATCCGCAGAATTCAAATTCAATATATTCTTTATTCATACAGACTTTTATGAGCACTTGTATATCGTTTAACAAAAATGTCACTACCACGAGTGTACCCCCAAAGCTGGCAAGAATTATGATATTAGTATCATACATTAGATTCAAATGACAACGATTGTGTGAACAGTGTAATAAATAGGCTTTGCTCAGTAAAACTGCTTTTACATTTTGTTTAATTTTTTTAAGTATATTGTGAAATTTTGTTACTTTTATAATTACACACGTATACTAAAACTCAAAAAGGATTTTTTAATTTTTTGCCGGCGATAACTATGCGTTATGTGCTAGGCAATAGCTAGCCGTTATAAGTCTATCACTGTTTTTACAATAACATTGGATGTAGAGCCTGACGAACTAACGTAAAATATTATATAAATATTACGAAGCAACTTATAATACCCGTTTCTTAAAAACATTTCGCAGAGAATATTTGGCCCTTAAATTAAGCAGCAATCTCACGGCTCTTGTAGTTTTAATGCAAAAAATTTCTTCTCATAAATGATTGCAGACAAGCTTTAATTCAATAAAGACTGATGATTATATATCTTTATAGGATTTGAACATATTATTATTGTTGTCAGCAAGCGTTGTTTATTTATTGCACAGCAAAATAATTTCGAATAATTTTATAATTATCAACGGTTGGCGCAAGAAAGGAAAAAAATACATCCTTCATTTCCTTCCTTGATTGTAAAAATGTTTGTTGTGTAACTTTCTCATCATTATTCATAAATAAATAACTATAATAATAAAGTATGCGCTTACATATTATGTGAATCTTCTATAATGTAAATTCTCATGTTGGAGATTATTTTATTCTAATATGTATGAATATTAAACATATTTTAATGAGATTTTTTTATTAACTAATATATAATGTTCCAAATATCAATAATTTAAATTAACAGTAATATACAAGGTTGTTAAAACTTATTTTCAAATAATTGAAGTGCTACTAAAAAAAAATATAATATATTTGTGATAGCAAGAGAGAACCCTATATACTCTTTATAAGTAAAAATTAAAGTATGTCTTAAATTCCAGGGGAAAAGTATAAAAGGGTTTATACCCTTTTCTACTGGAATTCAAGACAGCAGAGCTTAACACTGTAGTTTATATTGTCTGCATAACATAATTAAATTTTCTTGCTTCAGTGTTTCATTTCACACTCACAAAAATTAAATAAAATTGCACTATTTCTTTCTAATTTAAACTTGTAATAATTTAAAATCTTAGTATGTTTAATGGAAAAAAATAAACATAAGATGCCACAATGTTCGTACTTTATTTTCAAATAATATTTCCTTAAACATTTTATTGCTTTAATGATGGTATCTATAAAAACATTTTATCACGAAAGTGGGCTAACATTTACATGCGATTTAAACACGGTGACCAAACAGTGATAGTAAAAGTTATGTTACAAAGTCACTGAACTCAATTGTTATTTTTATATAAACCCTGATCAAGCCAGTCGCAATATTAGACTTGCACTTTTTCTTATAAAGTTACGCAAATTCGGTAGTTACCTATCGTTTTATAATGTAATATCATTATATTAAAACTATGTAAAAACGACGCAACAGGGTGACCTTTTAGATGACATTACTACGTACATACATAGATATGAAAAGAAATATGAATCCTATACGAAATATGCAGCCCTGCAATAGACGAGATAAGCGTTTAATTAGCATAGTATAGTTTTATTTGCAAATTATTGTTATAATTAATGTGCATTTCCTTTAACTTTACATTTTTATTCAACTAATGAGGACCGTCGTGGCTCCGTGGTGTAAACGCGACGGTTAGTGGGTTCGCTTCCTATTCGGGGAAGATGGAGTGTTCTATTTTAATTTTCTTCGCTCTGGAAAGAAGGCAAAGTGCGGCGTTGAGTTCCGCCACTCAACAGGCAATGCCTCGAAAAAAGGGTAATGCAGGGACAGAGAAAACGGACTAAGCAACAGAGAGTCAGTAGGTTCTATGGTCCCTGCAGTTCCCTCTGCCTACCCTGCCATGTGCGGGATAAAGCGTGAAGACATAAAAAAATCAAACAATATCGAAAAATTCTATATTAATGTTAAAGTTGGAGATTTTGGTTGTGTGAACTCGCTTATCTCAATAATTAACCTAGTAATTCTTATTTATTTCTTTAAAAAGTCTTTAAAAAATCCATCTAACCGGGAAAGTTATTATAAGCCATGTTGTATCATATGAATCTTAGATATAAACCAATGTACCTATGGTCTGTGGTTGAATGTTTCGTACAAATCTTTTGTGAACTTTCGTTGAACCGATGGGTCTCCAAAACCAGTAGATATAATAATGATGAATCATGTAACTCCAACATGTGCCTCTATAACACGTTTAAGTGCTTGACGTTCTGTCTCTACTTATAGAGTCTACGTAAGTTCTTAATTGACTAAATAAATAATCTAGACTCATACTTGGGTCCTAACATATTATTACAAGCTACCGTATCTCTTCACTTTTTAATCACTTAAAATACATTATTTACACTTATATAATATATTATACACGCTATAAACAAATTAAACCGTACATAATTAAAGGTCAGCTAGTCGAAGACACATGGTGGCCGTGGATCAAAGAACTCGTTTCGGTCCATCACTAGTCCTTTTATGTTTGTCGTCTAATTATGCAACTTATGCAACGAGGCCGGACCTTGTACTCTTTTCTATTGTGCATGCTAACGATGCTTCTGTGCCTTATCGGAAAACACGTTATGGTGATTTTATCACTTAATACAAGTAGCTATCAGATTTGTTTATGTATGAATTGTTATTTTTTCTGTGATAAGTTCGCGTGTTACGTCATTATAACTTGGATAAACGAATGTAAATTATTAAATTTGATTTTGGTAAATTTAATATTTCTTCATAAAGTATGCGGCGTTAAATTCTGACAGACTTTATAGTTAAAAGGTAACTGGAAAATGGATATGTTAATATGTAATTATACTTACATAGAAACATCTACAAATTACATTAAACAAAAATATAGAAGTTAAAATGAAAACTAAATTTAATAATACAATATTAATGACATTGTATTATAAGTTTGTTTTCACACGTCATATTATTATTGTAACAATCTGATTACTTTCTTTGAAATATAATTTTATCGGTCTAATTTTTAAAAGGGTCAGGTTCAATTACATTTTTTTGAAAGTAAATACGACTTGTGTTTGTCTTTTTTATACGGTTTAAAAATATTAAGTTGTATCCTGAGGTTGAATCGACCTCATAGGTTTTGCTCAGGTAGGAAAAGACAGCTCAAATATATATTTACCATAAAAAGTGAACAAGTTCACTGAATAAGTAGTAAAATATAATAAATAATATAAGCATTTGCTAAAAATATTTTTTTATTGAATCAGAACCATAAAGTTATAAAATATGCCTCAATTGTTCGTAAAGTTTTATTTACTATATTTGAAAAAAGATGTGGTCGAACTATATATAGTTTTATTTCCCTGAGTAATTTGGGTAAACAAGACACAATTCTTGTTCAAGTTACAATATATTTTCTAAACTATTGAAATACGAAATAGAAAAGGCTTCTACTGGTATACATAGAAGTTCGAGTCGGACCTGATTCGACCTCACATAGTTAAAATATATTGCTCTCTGTCATTAGGAACGTAAATATTATTTTGCATTGTAATTTTTAAAGTGATTGACAAAACATCCAATTAAGGAATTATGGATTGTAAGGCTTAATATTGGAATTTACTTATATATTTTAATTTTGACATAATAATAATGGTGAAATATAGTTGAATTACAATTTTAAGCTGCGTAAGTATTTGAAGATAACAAATATAATTAGTTTTTCCATTTAAATAGCAATGAGATAAAAATAATTAGTGTTACAGGTCGACTGAAAAATAAGAATTAGATATACTAGGTCACCTATATAGATAAACAATTAAACAGATGAGTGTACGTGGGAAAACGTTAGATCAACATGCAATATCTGCAAAACAATTGGTTAGAGATTATTCAGAATATATTGCGTGTATCATTAAAATTATAAAAAAAATAATATATGCCGTAGAAACGACTACGGTCATTGTATTTTATCATAACTAATGAATAACAAATAAATTGCAAAAAAAGTAATAAAAGTATTTTTTTTTTTGCACTTTGCAAAACCAGTAAGGGAATACAAAGAGAAATGATGTAGTGCTAATGGTTAAATAGACATGCTGGGTGCCCTGACTACAAGACCACCTGAAAATTTTTATAGAGCAAAGAAAAAATAACGTAAAATTAAAGGATACATTTACAATTAAAGGATACCTACTTGTCAGTGAAGAAAAAAATTGTCAAAAGTATTTAATATTGATTTTATTTAAATGATTGGTCACCAATATTTCGAACAAATCAAAGTAAAGAGAATTTATAAATTTACAACACAAGCAAAATATGATTATTATTGTGTGATATATTTTAATAATTTCTCTATATTTATTTTCAATATTTATTAATACTTTTACTTTAACCAATGATCTTATTATATCATTCTATCTTTATGCGGTAATCTACAAATAAATATTTCCACACCCAGTGATGCCATTTCAGAAGCAGTTCTGTTCTGTTTTACGTTAATGGCGTTCCAAGCGTGCCAGTTGAGCACAATTTACTTTGTCAATGTCACGTCTATTTCACAATTCCGTCAATATCTTCTGAGATTTCACGAAATGGAATCTCCTATAATTTATTGTAATTTCATTAAAAATCTGGGTATCGTCATGGATAACACTCTTACATTACATGATGTCCTACAATTTTAAATGTTAATGCCTTACTTTTGTTTTTAACATTATTTTTACCACCTTTACTTTTGATTATTTTTAAGAATAAAATGTCCTTTTGATTATTTTTAAGTCTATTCAATTAAGCGGTTGATACAGTGATTTTTTTAAGATTTCTCTACTTTATTTCACTATAATATGCGGAAGATTTATGAAGAATGACAAATACTCCATAGCTCTGGATATTTTAAATTGCAAAACAACATAACATTGCTATCTTAATTATCATATCATATGACGTCGCTATATAAAAATGTAGAGCTATTAAGTTTACGCTAGCATCTAAAAGCGACCTTGTTACTTCTACATTAACTACATATTTATTAAACGTTTCTTTTATTGCTACCTAAAGAAACATGTTTATTTATTAATTTGAGTAATAGTTATAATTATGTCTTTTTATAAAAAATATTTATATATTAATTAAAAAATATGTTCAACTCTTGGATGGTGGTCAATACTCACGGCGCCACGATAAAGTACTAGAAATCATACGTGAAGCCGTTAGTCTATCTGTATCAAGAGCGCAGAGAAATATAACAACCAAACAATGCAAACGCTCAATAGAGTTTTTGAAAGAAGGTTCTCATAAAAAACCTACACAAAAGCCTTTCTGTATATTAGATCCAGCTCCTGATTGGACACTTATGATGGACACGTATGAGAAACATTATATAATCCTTGAGGATATTTGTGTTTCGTCATCCAGACCGGATATTTTTCTTTATTCTTGAAGCCTAAAACGTGTAGTACTGGTAGAACTTATAGTTCCATGGGAAACAAATATCCCAATAAGTCACCGTCTAAAGCTTAATAAATATCTTATAAACGAACTGACCAGGAATAACTTTAGAGTTAGCTTATATGCGGCTAAAGTAAGAGCGAAAGATACAACAGCAAAATATCTATATAGTTTACTAAAAAATCTCGGCCTCAAACTTCAAAGATGGCTTTGGTAGAATCGTTTAAAATTTAGTTAGGTACTGAAAGGACAGTGAAGGTGAGCGTTAATGCATTTTAAAGGGGCCCCTTTAAATCTACACTTAGGTCGCAAGTGCCAAGCGCTGATCGGAGCTCCTCTTCCTACAACGCGATGGGCCCGGCACCCGCACGGTGAATGCTAAGAAGTTTTCATCTCAAAAAACCTTTAACATTCTTCCAGCAGATTTGGACGTAGATTTTCATATCTTCGTTGAAAATATTTTAATTTTATTCTAAATGTGTCTAGGCAGAAATATAACGTATGAAGATCTTTGATTTTTGTGATTTTTAAACATTTTAAATAAAATAATTTAACAGAATTAATCGCATATATTGATATTTTTTGGAAATCCGACGTTTCGTATGAATATAATATATTTCGTAAGAATATATATGAATAAA
This sequence comes from Dione vanillae, assembly GCA_037178615.1. Classification (NCBI taxonomy): domain Eukaryota; kingdom Metazoa; phylum Arthropoda; class Insecta; order Lepidoptera; family Nymphalidae; genus Dione; species Dione vanillae. The sequence goes on from JAZFAU010000118.1 coordinate 290,827, forward strand.
ATATTTTTGAGTTTCAATTCTAAGTATGTGTAAATTTTACCATTTGCTATTTCTTTTTAGTTTGTGTGAAATTTTTAACGCAGTTTGAAAATATATCTACTTACAAAATTCCACAGTGTATGAGACATACAGACAAACTTAACAAATCTATAAGGGATTCTGTTTAATTCCAATTGTTTTAATGAAACCTAAAATAAACACATATTTATATTTATATAACATAACTTATATTTATTTAAATATTATCATAACTTGTACCTTGTATTGCTTTTAGCATTATAACCTTTTTATTTTCAAGTACATAATATGCAGTATATACCTGCATTATAAATGTCAAATATTTTCAAATATGTTTATGACACTTACTTGAAAACATGATATTTTTTTTATATAGTTTTTTATGTACCAATTGTAAGTGCGATTAAATCATATTCAATGTAAATGTCAGCATCATTAAGTGCAAGGTATCTTATCTTTGATCTTAAATAATGTATTGCTAAAACTAAAGTGTTACATCTATATCCTACTACAAGTTATTGGATTATTTGTGTTGAACGTAGTGTAACATGTACTAATATTATGATTCTTACTATTGTTAATTATATTTTGACATGGTTTCGTGTGTTTTGCTCGATGTCAGTATATCATTGAGTAGAGGAAATATTTGTATGAAAACTTTGGTAAAACTGTGCCTCGTTTGTATTTATTGAATAAATTTTCACTTTATTCACCTTAGAAGCTTGTGAATGTAATGTGCTCATAAATAACACTCGTAAAATCAGCTAAAATAACTTGCGTAATTATTTATAAGAGGCTTTTGCGAAAATTAGACGTTACTCGTATAATTTTCTATTCCACAGTGTCGGCGCGGCGCAACGTAATATATTCGTAAAATACTCGTCTCTACTTGGAATTGTAGAACGTGCAGCACGAGACAAACTGACTTTAATGTAAATTTAAGTATAATTGCCTGACACGGATTATTGCAAAACAGACGAGAGCTGTCATTGTGTGCTAATAAATATGTAATAATCGGACAAGTATGCCAGATAATATTTTTTGTACTATATGATAGATCGTCATAGTCATCGTTTTACCATTTTACTATAAGATTGGGATATGTGGGTTCGATTCCCACTCGTGGAAAACAATTTATGTTTATTTCTTTGGACTGATACGAAGATAAAACGTGGTAATGAGTTTTGCAGCTCTAATATCTCTACCCTGCGGTAATGTCTCCACCCTGCGGTTTCTGTGGAATTTCAGAAATAGCAAGGTTACAAAAACACAAAGCGTATTTTACAATTAGACTGATTGTTTTATAAATGCAAATTACTGTCTTGTCGTACCTGCTATATTATAGTATAACTAAAAATAACACAGGTCTAAAGTACACCAAAACTCTTGGTACTGTTAAACGAACCGCTCAAATTATATGCATAATAATATTATACTAATCTTTTTACTAATTGTATTTAAATGTAATACTTTGTAGAAGGTTTTTTGTAATCCCCTTGACCTCAAAAATGAAACTCGTAATATGTTACTTAAACATATATTAGCACTTATGAATGTGTATAGGCTTTCTTATTTTGATACAAATTGTAAATGTAGTTAATTTGAAATTAACATTTATAAGCTATGAGGTTTTTTTATCATACTCAAGCAGATACCTAGATAATAATAGATTTTAAGTATATGTATTGATATAATAGATATTCGTTTCAGTTAATTTTTTGTTTCAACTAATAAAAAAGTTCATTTAAAGTCGCTATTCCTTTAATATAGTTAATAAATATTATTCCTTTACACAAAATAAAACAATTGTATTTTATCAAACTCATTTATTTTACATATTTACAAGCATGCAATTTACTTATAAATCTTTTATATACATAGTAACAATAATATTTATACAGAAATAACTTTCAATTGTAATTTTACTAAACTGCAAAAAAGTAAACGCACTTAAAAGGGACATGTCGTATTTAACTTTTTAATAAAGTAATCATATGTTAAAAAAAATAACAATATTCGTACAATATTCTTAAAAAGATAGAAATCAACAAAAAAAGATTTATAATAAAAAAAACAAAATGTAACAATTATTTACGCTATATTATTACCAATAATGTATCTTTATAATGACATAGGGCTTGTGCACACATGTGGCTAATTTACAAAATTACACTTATTTTATTAAAATAATTTCACTTAAAACTTTCACAATACATTAAAAATTCTAGTGTAAGTTACATTTAAGTTATGTATACTATGGTTTCACATTAGTGATCATTATTAATTACATAAAACATCATATTTTGATTTAAATTACTATTGTAAGTGTATATAAGCCCTTTATCATTTTACTTAATCATAATTTCTCGGTCTCTGTTTCAGTAATGACAATATGATTTACCGTGTAATAACCGGAACATATGGAACTATCTTTCTTTATATAACCACTATATTTGATTTGTTTTGTTTTGAATTAGAAAATTGTAAAAATATAAAAGTAAAATTTATTAGAAAATGGCCAATTTTTCATCACATTAAGATGGTTGTAATAGTTCAAACAAAACATAAAAACAAGCAAAAAGCAAAAAAATTAACTTTAGTACAAATTACTACAACTATGTATTATAGAACTGTAATGAAATTTAAAAATATATGTAAAGGCTCTTGTAAATTTAACGTTGAATCATCATTATTTTAATTCATATGAATTATATTTTAGCTATTTTATATTTTCGTATATAATTGATTGTTCACAAAAATTAATATAGTAATAAACAAACTTATAATTCAGATTACACTTCATGTACTAATCTTAGCCATCATATAAAACAAAATAATAAAAAATAAGAACAGATCAGTTATTTCTTGCATATCAAATATTTTATAAATAACCTTCAAGCATTCTGGCACTTTTAGCTTAATAATATTTTTAAGAAATAATTTTGAAACAACACAATTACTTCCAGTTTCTCATATCTGACATTAAAACGTAAGTACTGATCTAATTGTGACTTTTGTAAGAAATAACTTTTTTGTTTCAATACTTTTTAGTATTAATTAGATGAATCCAAGTCACATTAAACGTATTATATTATTAAAAAAAGCAGGTGTCTACAATGTTTCACAAATTGTATTCAAACGTTTTTTTAAATTCTATAATCGTAAAACACTTTTATAATATTTAATGCTTATTTCAGCAAATTTGTCAGTGTATAATATGGACTAATATTTTTAAAATATTGAACTTTTATAGCTGCTTTCATAAAAAGTCAAGTAAGGTCAACAATTAGATGTAAAATTTATAAAAACTTTTAACATGTTTCGCTGTGCTTAGTATCTTGACACACAATTTAATAGGAACAGATCAAATTTCAACTCAAATAGTATATTTTTAAAACAAAATATGTGAAATATAAGATATCTAATACTGGCATTTCGTATCTTCTCTCTATCTTAAATGACAATGCTTTATAGGGTATTTACTCAAGCTCTAACCTAAGAAACTACTAAACTAATTCATATTAATGTCTAGGTTGCACGTACGCCGGCCACACATAGATTGGTCTTGCCGCGATCTAAAATAGAAAAAATTACAAATTATAATTCTCTTTAAATATTATATCTATTAAAATATAATAATATTATATAGACTTTGACATTATAAAAATAAATACTCTTTTTTAAAATGAAAATACCTATTGTTGTTTTAATATAACTAAGAGTGATATACTATACACTTACTTCTAAAGTACTTCTTAAGTATCTTTTCGATGAATCCTTTTCATACTTCCATAGAAGATCAGAATTTGATTCTTTACTTGATTCGCTGACGTCATTTGTTTCAATATCATTGTGCTTAGCATCCTCTTGTTTCTTCTCTTCTTTTCTAGCCTGCAGTTCATTCATATAAACTGGAACAAAGTACCGAAGACCGATCCCTGGTAGACTTTGGGAACTCAGGATTTGAGATGGAGTGAAATATTCCTTAATAGGTTTTGCCTGGATCGGTTGTTGTACTGGTCTGTAGGCGTTGACAAAACGTAAAGCATTGTTTTGAGGTGGCTGTGTTGGAGTTGGTGCAGCGAATATAATTTGAGTGTATCTCGGCTGAGGCTTGAAGAGCTGAGGTCTCCTACGGAATAAAAACATATTTAATTTTAATACGAGACTTATAACAAGCTAAATAACACGTATATTAAAATCATAAAGACATCATTTTAATAAAATAGAATAAAAATATACATAAAGTCATAAACATGACAAAGTCCAATGAACTTTGGATTTCATTACTGTCATTAATGAATTTCATTCCGTAATGTAAAATTATATATTTCGTTTGTTTGTTGTACATTTTTTAACGTTGTTATTCTTTTGTTATTATACATTTTGACAGAGATTTGAATTGTGGTTGAAATCTAATGTATTTTACAAAGATGATCTGATGATCAGCAATAATATTGTATAAAAAATTTAATAAATAATAATAAAATAACAATTCTAAACATTTAGATGAAGAGACAGAGTTGACATAATATTGAAATCGTTGTCCATTCCCCATTGATTTTAGAAATATTATATAGGGACAAATTATCATAAAGATAATTCTTACCAATGGGCATTGGGGTCTGGTGAATCATCAGATCGTTCTTCCCAGACTGGAGCGGGGACGCGGTACGGCTGCGGCGACGGCAGCGGTTCCGGCGTCGGTGGCTCGATCGGCCCATTCTTGGTGCCAAACGTCACCTTGATTGCATGTACGCATGATACGTACACCAACAGGCAAGCTAGCACCTAAAGATAAAAAATATAATAAACTTATTATTCCAATTATTATAACTATAAACAGCATTTAAAAATTGAAGAAAATCTTATTGATCGATATGTCGATTGTTATACGACTTGATTTGATAAACAAAACCAATAAATCTTCGCCAAACTTGAAATCAAATTTAAAACCACAATTATGTCAACGTCACGAAGGCGTCACTCAATTTACATAATAAATTATATACGAGTTTCGATATCGGAAGTCTACATATAACATAACAAATTATGATTGAGGAACTATCTATATATCAGCGTCAACTAAAAGTAAATGTGTTGAAATTGAACGTAACACCACTTTATACAATCTCTATTATGAAAAGTTATTTTGAAGTACTATTTTATACATACACTAGAATTTACATGCGACTTTTTCCGCTTAATTCAAGGTAAATAATCAAAGTTATATGTTGTATGACATAGCATTATATGGAAATGATGCATGTGACGTAATGTAGCCTATCAAATGTTATCTTTCAAGACAAATGGACTATCCAACATATAACCAAATTTTTAAACTAGAAAAATTCGTTATGAGGTTAACGTATTTATTCAAACTTGAAATTTTATTATTCTGTATACCTATTTCGTGAGATTTAAAAATAGTACAAACTTAAAGGTACCATTGAAATAGTCATAAATTAATTTATATTCAACAAGAAAAACTAAATCCCACAGCCTTGGAACAATTACGAATTATCACTTATCTATTCCCACGCTTCTCTTCCTATCTTCAAACAATTTTATTACAAATAGAGACATCCAATAATGAAACTGAATAGCGACGTAATCCGACCATTACTTTGGTGTTGAAATGTGGGCGGTGTAACAAATTTACATGATTACTGAATAAATGATGCTTTTAAATTTTGTCTTAAAGGCTTTTGTGCCAGATTTATTATCTAAAGTAGATAACGGAATCAGCACAAAGCTAAAATATATTACACTAATCTTTTCTATTGTAAAGTTAACGATAATTGGCATAAAGAATTACTAAACACGTGTGCTTACGAGTATATATGTATGTATTGTTTAATTAGCACATTATTACTTAGAAAATTACATAATATATATGACAAGAGCTATTATTGTATTAACGTTTGTTTTGTAATATTATCTCAAGCCAAGATCGAAGCCACTACCTCTTAATGCAAAAATTTTCAGACACACTTGTTACAGTTATTGCAATTAGTATTGTTTTTGCTACATTAACACATCTATTCATAGCCTCGTATTTTCATCGTTTTTAATAAATCTTACGCTTTATCAAAGTATCTTGATGATTTTATTGCTTATCTTAGTTCTGAATTGCTTAAGTTTATTCACCGTGCAACAAAGTTATTAAGCAATACATTTAGTTCTAGGGACTTCAAAGTGTTTCGGTATCCATCAAATGCGTTATCACAATGAAGGATGTTACATTCACATTGTAAATCTACCTTTTAACGGTACAGCGGTGTAATTGAAATAATTACATTAAATTAATTCAGTATGTGAACATGCCCCGGTCTTGCATATTCAAAGTATATTGCGATCGATATTGGTCTAAAGTAATTATCGTAGCAAAGTTTACATCAGATTTTTTGTAGGCCTTCGTAGTGCAGTTGGATAGCCGTATAGGACTGCAAGTAGAGAAAGTTGTAAGTTCGATTCCTATTTCAAAATTTGAAAAATAAAGGGTAAAGCGTAGCTTTTTCCACTAGCCATAAGTTATGATTTACAATAGAGATAATTATAATAGAATATAAAATATATAATTAAACATAAAAAAACTTACACGGAAGCTAAGCGTAAAAGTCATATTTTTTTCGTCACGTGTGCTACTCTGTCATGCAACTGTACAATCTGAAACAAGCGAATAAATGTTTTGATAAGAGACTTAAATAAACAATTATTATTGATTTTAATTTTATAAATCTAAATGATGTTGTTTTATATACCACAATTTGAATATCTAGGAAAAAGTAACATATAGTGAATAAAGTAAATAATATATTCGATAAAATAAAAGCAATTATATTTTAGTACTTCAAAAATGCAGCTCCACTGAAAAATGTTCTGCCTATTAATTTACTTCTATAATTTTACAAGATCAGCAAAATCAGGTCACAAATCACTGGTTAAATAGAATATAAATCTAAATATTCCTTCCCGATCAACTACAACAAAACGTAAAATCAATAGTAGATACGTGATTTAAATAAATTAACTTATCACCATTAATTTTGCATCGATTGTCAAATTTTAAAAAACAAAGCGGAGACGGCGAAAGCAGGGACTAAGCAACAGAGTTTCTTAACAGGTTAGGTTCTCACAGCCCCTGCAGTTCTCTCTGCCTACCCTGCCATGTGCGGGATAAAGCGTGAAGCTAAAAAAAAAAATTTACTTACTGCCACTTACTTACACTGCTAATTAATTTTACATGCTTTTTATCTATCCATTAGACTACTTTAAAGTGAAACCTGCTTGAATTGTACCATTAATGCATTTGCAACAGCACTTTAATTTAATTTTTCATCTATTGCACTCATACATTTTGTGACAACACATTTTGTACAAAATAGAAAAACAAAGATCTTGATTAATAATCATAGGACAGCTGCTTTCTTTGGAAAGTCCCTTGAAGAGTCACTTTTGATTATTTATAATAATGACGATAATACTCATTACTAATTAACTTATTAATAATTAATTTCCGAACTAGAAATTATTAAAAGTTGTTGTTAATTTTAATATTTGTTTTTGTATTTGTTACGTAAATGTGCGAAATCGGAAGTTCGTTACTTCATTTAATCAAAATAAATTAGCTACTTAGAAACTTGGCTTAGTCAGAGCACTTTCTGCATATTTCACCTTCTCCGTTCAGTATTTAATTTGGGTTTTTCTAAAAGATTTAATATTTTAATATGAGTTAGTCATAATAAAATATCACAGCGATATTGCATACCAATTGCAATATAAAGCAATCTTTATGTCTGACTATGTTTTGCACATTATCATTTCTTTAATAATAAAATAATTAGAATTCTTTAGCCATGACATAAATCATTAAAATTATATATTTTAAACTAGACGCAACTGTCATAAATATGTACACCTGTATATTTTTCAAAGTAATATTAAATGTTTAAAAGTCAAATGTAAACTTAACAATTCTGACAAATCTACATACAAATAGGTAATTTGTAACAATTTATCATATTTCAACTGCCGTCATTATATTACAAGCTCTGATTATGTAAACAAGTAAAAAGGTGAACTAGTAAATAATCTCGGTCCATCGCGATATATCGCGTAAATGGAGCTTGATATTTCATTACAATAAATGTTCTGCGTACGATTGTATCTCTTAGAGTGGACCGTTTGTTGTAATAATGTAATGCAATATATAGAAGACTTTAGTTTTTTTTTAACTTTACTTTAAAATCTTAGTATATATTTTTCTACATAATAAATTATTTAAACTAATAATTCATTATACTTGTTTTTATACGTATTAAAGGAAATAAATAAAAAGTAGCATTAGAAAAATATAGTATATAACGAAATGGTAATCTTAAAAATTAAAAAACATAACTACTACTACTCTAGACATAGCTTGTCTAACCTTTCGGCTATTATTCTTTATTCATATACTATTAGTAGGTGCCTACAGCTTCGTCAGCGTAAATTTAATGGTCCTGGGTGCCCCGATTCATTTACTAATTATCCACTTTTAAAGTTATTTGCTTGTACTGGAAGTGTTCCACAGCCTTGACTTATATGTATCAAAATGTTATAATTGTACATCATGCCTTTTATTATGGCACAAATTCTCTTATTTCATATACTTTCGCAGGTCATTATGATTTATGAGATGTTGCGGATTTGGAATAAACCTTTTAATTTTCCATCAGGTATTCCAGTTTTTGTTTAAATACATCCATAAGAACCATAAATATGTGTGTACATGCAGACAAAAAGTAAGAGATTTGAAAATCATAGATTTTATTATTATTATCATTTTTACATCTCCCTGTATTAATTTTTTCTGTGTTGTTAAATTTAAGCTATGTACAGCTAAGATATAATAATTTGATGTGTCAGAAATAGCACGTGTCGGCGTAAACACGTATAATGGATGTTCGCATCAGATAATGCAATCGAGATATGTAGCTTGAAGGACAACTCACGAGTTTGCATACATTAGACAATATGGACAGGTTTTGCTATGGAGTGATTACATTCATTATTACTATGCTAGTTATATAAATATTCGCATCTTAATTATATATACATTATATTATTACACAGAAGGTGTAATATATAAACATAGTTCACGCTGGGTAGTATATAATGCAAACTTTACCCAGTACAATATATAAATTTGTACAAGAAGAACGAAAAAAAATATCGCAAAAAATAAAGGAAAACGAACTTGCTCATATAGTTAGGAGTGTAAGGGCATGCATATAGAAGCTAATGATAGTACACGAGGCAAAGGTGTTAACAGATAACAATTTTTTTTTTTTTCATTATCTATGGGAGTTAATATGGGAGTACCGATATTAATAAAGCGTGAAATTAAAAAGTGAAATAAATTATTTTTAAACTATCATTTAAGATTCAAATTCAATTCAATTTTTTACTATTAAAATTTAAAAAAAAAATATATATTTTTTTGTTTTTTTATAGCACTATTAAAGAAGATATACCATTATTAATAACTAAAAGTATTGCTCAAATTTGTTTAGCAATAAAATGACTTAAAATTATATATTTTTTTGAAACGACTTCATTTTCTATATAGAAGATTAAAAATGCCTATTTAATCTCTTTACTCGTACATAACAATTTAGAGGCAAAAGTAGAAAGATGCAAAATAGAGTAGTAGAGAATATAGTCCCATAGACAACAAAAAGGCAACAAATTTGTTCAATATTTTTTACTTATATATTAGAAAAATATTTATATAAAAATTTGTATCATCTTAAAATATTTCAAGATCTTTAAAATGAAACGCAAAATTCTACTTCGCCTCTCTAAGTATGGGCAATTGAAACGCTTCCACAATAATTAAAATTAAATTTAGAATTTCAACTGAAATAAATTCAAATAAAACAGTTTAATCAGAACCAACCTTACATGGCGATTGATTAGCGAATATTCGTATTTACTGCTTCACATAATTTCAGATATCAATGGCGCCGTGGTATGCGATCCTTGTGAATTAAATACTTGTTAATTAACAATCTTTATGAAGAATTTACTGAATTATGCCCTATTTACGAATATTAAATCTCTAGTTCAATTTAAATTCTATATAGAGGATTAAAAAAATGTCTATTTAATCTCTTTACTCGTACATAACAATTTTACCTTGTTCCCCAGTTTTGCCAAATTTTCAAGACATTGTTTGTTAAGTGATTAAAACTAATATCGTACTTTATCTTTACAAAAAAGGAGGTAGTGAAATAATTAATACGTAAATAATTTTACTTCACTTTACAGCTAGACGTGACTTCACTCGTGATAAATTAGTAAGCAAAATCTTAAGCATAATAATAATATGAAATATATGCATTTAGGATTTTTAATAATTTAAATTATTTAAAGATCTCAAATAGTCAATAAACATTATAGACAGTAATATATCCAAATAGATTCTGTACATATCGTTTGTTTGTGTCAAATACAATATTCGCATTTGCTGACAAAGACAAAAATATATATTATTAAATAAATTTTTTCGAGGACCCTCGTGGCGCAGAGGCGTAAGCGTCTGCCTGTAAACGCGACGGTTTGTGGGCTCAATCCCCACTCGGGGAAGATGGATTTTTCTATTTCCATTTTTTTCGCTTTGGAAACTAGGTAAAGCGCGGCGTTGAGTTCTGCCACTCAACACGCAATGCCTCGAAAATGGCGCAAAGCGGGGACGGAGAAAACAGGGACTAAACAACGAAGTGTCTTTACACTATTTCATTTCATTCATTCATATGGTTCCTGCAGTTTCATATGGTTCCTGCAGTTCCCTCTGCCTACCCTGCCATATGCAGGACAAAGCGTGAAGCTATAAAAAATATATATTTATATTTTTTATTCCTTATTTATAATAAAATGCGTAATGACGATGAACGATGTACAAATTTTAACCTTTAAACGTATATTTGCATATAAAATTGATTTTTCATAGTTTTACCCAATTTTAATCGCGTGTGATTGCGAACTTTATGAAACCATGAACTTCAACGCCAATTGATTGTTCCATTAAAGCTTATTACAAACGGTTATTACTTGAGGCGAGTATTTCATAATTGTTCACGAATATTTACAACTTTGCTTACATTATCGTAATTATATTACACAATTAATTCTAGAGCTTGGATGACTATTTATTTATAAATATATTGAATTAATACCTACCAGGTAATTAGATTTTATTTATGATGTTATATTATTAAAATACACTAATTATTATTCAATTTTGTGGATTTTAATAAATTTCATAATAAGTTAAAATGTCAAACTAAAAAACATTCACATTGACCTTTCTAAAAGTATGGTGACACTCTTTATTTATTTAGGCAATAGCGCAAAAAATTACGTCTTTAGTATAACTTATTATTTTGTTTATTATCCTTATTTTAACCGTGCATTTCACAATACTATCAATCTAATAGCTTATCAAACTGTATGTATACCCTGATACCATTTTTATATGTGACTTAAATATTATAATTATGATATAATTATTCAAAACGTTTCTTTCATAACCTATAAGTAACGCACCACATAGCAACGGACACTGTTTTTCTTTTTTATATATATACCAATCTAGTTGAAACCTGTCTTAATATATTAATATTGTATAATATTTACTTCTATAACAAGAACCACGACTGAGTGTATTGTAATTAAAAAAAATAGAGCACGCCAAACAATTATTTCTATTTCTTTTAAAATATTTCAAAATACTGTTTTTTTCTCATGTACTACTACTTTACTGTAACATATGTTACGAAGCTTGTTTCATTATTATGAAATAATTCTGATAATTAAAAAGATACTTAAAAAAATATACTACTTAAGACACAATATACATATTTATGCATTTTAATTTTCATGCGTCTACTTAAACCAGTCTATGCAGATTATCGCCACATGTTTTGACACTTTTAACCAAGAGCTTCGCTTCGCTTAGCTCATAATAAATAAGGTACCATAAAGTACCAATAATTCAAAATTACACTTAATTATATAGCTATTTCAGACGATAAATAAGCAAGACGTATAGTCGTTAAAATTCCACATCAACTAATAACTAAAGCCTAGGTTTAATTTATACAATTTGGTAAAATCTTTATTTTTACTCTTATAAATTGTCAATTAATTAAAAATTATTAATTAAGCACCTTTTATCTTGCCAGAACGTAAATAAAAAAGAAATTATTTATTTTCCCCAAGTAGAAATCGAACTTACAAGCATCTTGCTTTGCTTTTTTGATATAATTTTAAATATAACATTTATTAGTTATATATTAGAAAAATGTTTGCAAAATGTTTACAAAAATGTATATATATTAAACATTATATTTATATTTGTAATTTGTTTTATAGGACTGAAAATAAAATAGTGAGGTGAGACTTTTTAGAAATCTTTTTTTGTTAAAAGGCAAAATTATTGACACTTTTAAAAAGCACATGTAAAGGTTTTAAGCAAATACATATGGTTAACGTGTTTGTTATTGAATTTGTAACTAATATGTTCAACTTTGAATATGGGCTGTTTTTATTATTTTAAAATCATTTTGAGATCTTTAAAATGATATGATACAATGAATTAATGCAAAATTCTAATTCGCCTCTCTAAGTATGCGCATATTGAAACGTTTCAACAAATAAAAAAAATAAATTTAGAATTTCAACTAAAACAAATTCAAATAGAACAGTTTAATCAGAACCTTATATTATGTCGATTGATTAGCGAATATTCATACATTTACTGCTTCACATAATTTCAGATATCAATGGCGCCGTGGTATGCGATCCTTGTGAATTAAATACTTGTAAATTGACAATCTGTATGAAGAATTTACTGAATTATGCCCTATTTACGAATGTTAGATCTGTAATTAGTTAAAATAATGTAATTAAACTAAAATTTATATTAATTTATTTTAGATTACCTTAAATTGTTGGGGAATATCAATGTACAAATTATATTTCTTTTGATTGGTTTACCTCGACGTAATCGTCTTGTAGCTGTAAAAGCTAAGTATATTTAGATACAAAGCTATATATAAATAAGAGTAATGATTTGATTTAATTGTATATTTAACTTGTTTCGTGCATATAATATGGTTAAAAATTATAATATAATGGAATTTTAAACATATTTTTTTTCAGTTTCACGTTAACAAGAACGAAAATTAAATTCTATTATAATGATATAAATTATAAAAAACTATAAATATATATATATATATATATATATATATATATATATATATATATATATATATATATATATATATATATATATATATATATATATATATATATATATATATATATATATATATATATATATATATATATATATATATATATATATATAAAAAACTATAAATATATATATATATAAAACCAATATATAAACGAATATTAAAAAAAAATAAGCAATTCCTGCCTATTCTACAAGTACTATTAAGTTAGGTTATTTACAAAATTTCGATTTTGTAATTATTATTTAATGATTATAATGTTAAGCCAGATAACGGTTTAGCATCATAATTATGTCATGATATGTATTCCATAAACACTCAGGAGGTAGAGATCAAGCTTCTTAATTGATAAATGATTATACGCTTATTTTATCAAGCTTGGGTTAATCAATTCAACATATCACACCGCACCTGTTGAATTCACTTAAATTAAGAACTAGTCATTATAATTCACTTGACCTTTTACCAATAAAACATTTAACAATGTGTCAGAATATTTAACCATTCCTTTAATAATCATGTATGAATCAAAATGAAATGCTATGCCATTAACAATTGACATTTTATTAAACGTGCTCGTGAATCAACGATGAACTATGCTTGGATGGACATTGATACGGCTATAAATGTATAAGCAATTGATTTTAATGCTCCTTTAATCCTGTATCTAGTACTCTTAATATTACAAATGCAAACTTAGCTGGAAAATCTATGAAAATAGTGTATATAGATTATTAATAAAATATTAAAAACGTTACTGATAATAATGTAAAAATAATATTTTTGTTAAAAATGTATGTCTACCATTAATGTGGACTAACAGTCTCTTGTCAAATGGTAATTCATAGTAATCACCCTTTACTCTCTCTATCTCACAGAGAAAATATGAACAAACTTTATTAATCTTTATAAAATTTCGAAATATTTTCGATACATTCGAAAAAAATAATAACAACGTTACACACTATTCTTCATATTAACAGCTTAACTTAACTCTTAACTTTAACTAATACAACTTAACTTATATATCGTTTCTTACTTTCTGTAAATTTTAAGTTACAGTGAATTGATTAAGTTATTATAGAAAAGCGCTTAATGACGCTCAGGCACTGTCCGTACCACTATCTAGCTTAGCTATTACGACTACGACACTACTAATATAATAATTTTTATAGAATATTGAAGATTTTTTAAATATTAATATAATTATAGTTTTAGCGGACTAATAATTTTTTTCATAATAATCTTAACATGAATCTCTATATTATGAAACGATATAACACAATGAACTCTAAAGTTGCCAGGTCAAGGTGGTCCACCTAACATTAGTAGCGTTAATTAATGCACTATATTTTTCTACTGTATTACATTTATTTAGATTTTTTTATAATTAGACAATATATAAAGTCATATTACATTATGTTTAATATATCAATTTGTTGGAAAGGCACTCGTGGCGTGAAGGCACCATCTGGCTGTGAGCATGACGTTTGCGGGTTTGATTTCCATTCAAGTTAATGAATTATTTAACATGTGAATCAATTTGCAAGTAAAACAATTTTTCAGACATTGTTTCACTACATCAACTCAATTTGCAGCAACCAAAAAAGAACCTTCAATTTATAAATATATTCCTATAATGACAAGTGTTCTCAACTATAAGTGTTTTTATATTTTTTTACTTATAAATTTTAATCTTTTTTAATTTATATATTTTCAAATTAAGCAATTACCAAACACCAGAAAAAACACTTTTACTTTGTATTTAGGCAAACAGTCCTTAAACAGTTAGATGCATGATAATGAACGTAATTTTTAATATAACATAAATTTATTATATTGTTTACCTGTTCTCGAATTTCACTGAGAAAAAGTTATACGAAGTAAAAGGAAAGTGTACTTATTAGATAATCCATAATAATTAACTTAATAACTAGTTATTATATATTAGTTATATTTAATATAAAATTACACAATAATAACATAACAGTAATTTCAAGCTAAAAAGTCCAATATTATTAATATAAAATATTCATCTATTATACAGTACGGAGCTGGGCACAACCATGCAATAAAAAGTTTTACCCCAAGCTCTACCACAGTATGATTTTGATAATTGGGGAACAAAATGTATATATGTCAAGTGTTTACTTGGCTTTCTTTTCTCTATGCTTTTATCCTAGCTTAAGAAAGACGGTTACTTCCCTTTATTCTAATATAAAATATTCATCTATTATACAGTACGGAGCTGGGCACAACCATGCAATAAAAAGTTTTACCCCAAGCTCTACCACAGTATGATTTTGATAATTGGGGAACAAAATGTATATATGCCAAGTGTTTACTTGGCTTTCTTTTCTCTATGCTTTTATCCTAGCTTAAGAAAGACGGTTACTTCCCTTTATTCTCAGCTAAGTAAGAGTAGAGTAGAGCTAAGTAAGTAAGAGTAAGAGTAGGTACGAGTTTAAAAGCACCATAAAGTTTGGTTGGTTTTACAGACGAACTACATATGTTTTTCCGGGAATCCTACTAATCTCTTTAAATATCAACGAAGATGGCTACCTAAAAAGTATAACTTGAGATTACAAAAAAATAAACAAAATTAAAAAAATTAAATTTGACTTAATTATGACTATTATACTACTATAATTTCTACTTTAGATTCATGCAAAATTATAATTGCTTAAATTACCATTCGAATATGAATAGCGCATTAATATTTAATGCGCTATTCATATATCCTTCTTTTGACAATATGTCAAACAAGAGAGACGATTACAATGAATGAATTGCAGTGCTAATTCACAACTCCCACAACATTTATGAACAATATTACGCAATTAAAGCACTACTGTACATGCCCTCTCTGACACTGGCACTTAACACTTTATTACCAATTTAAATTTATGTTTAACAACATAACAAATATATATTTGAAATGAATCTAAGATTATGAATTTAAAATTTTTCATAACTTTTTATTGAATAATTAAGCTGAGCACCGCACTAAATAATACAGGCTACCTAGTTTCAAGTTACTCCGTTCTCCACTTCCCAGTAAAATTGCAAGACAAGCCAAGCTTCGACTGCTTACTAAAGTGAAGAAATGATGTGAACCTATAACCGTCGCGTCTACAGTCAGATGCTGTACCGCTGCGCCACACCAGCCTTAACAATTATAAAATTATTTGTTTAATAATATATAAGTTACATATACTATGTCATGTGTACTTAAACTATTGAAACGAGACGTTAAATAATAATAAATCATAAAAGAGGAAGTATCAAATATGCTATATGAAAGCCCTTTCTCCGCATAAGGCGTCAAGACAGGTAATAGTGTGAACAACGTAAAAATAAGTTTCACATGTTTATTTATTATAAAAGTGACAATTGATATATAAACAGGAGTAGTTTATAAAGCAAATCGCTTTCATTATGAAGCTTATATTAAAGGGTAATATACGCTTATATTAAAGGGTAGAATTTTGTTTCTTGTACTGATTATTGTAAGTTATGTTCAGTCCTGGTTATCATATTCAGTGAAACCATTAGAGCTATTTTTAGGAATAAAAATATATTTATTCTAAAAATGCATACTTTTTCATAATTTAGTCGTTAGAATTATAATAGTATATAGCGGGGACGGAAAGCAGGGACTGAGCAACGGAGTGTCTTAACACTAGGTTCCCACGGTCCCTGCAGTTCCCTCTGCCTACCCTGCCTTTTGCGGGATAAAGTGTGAAGAAAAAAAATTATAATAGTAATTTAATTTGAATTCGACAAAATGAGGTATTTTTTTTTGTTATACGTAACATTTTTTACTTTATGCAATACTATCCGATAAAAAATTTAGTTAAGCGGCTTCCGTTGAATAAAGTAATATGTCGTTAAGACTTTTTGTCATTACTTATATAATAGTGTTCATGAAAACTTCCTTTTTACATAGACATGACCTCTTCCGTCAAGGTCGCTTACAGTACATGTAATTATGGTTAATCGTGGATATGTCCCCAAGCACATAATGCGCATCTTTTATAAGCGTCTAAGATATTATATTCTTCTAATAATCAAAAATTATATATATATATATATATATATATATATATATATATATATATATATATATATATATATATATATATATATATATATATATATATGTATGTATATGTATGTATATATATATATATATATATATATATATATATATATATATATATATATATATATATATATATATATATATATATATATATATGTATGTATATGTATGTATATGTATGTATATATATATATATATATATATATATATATATATATATATATATATATATATATATATATATATATATATATATATATATATATATATATATATATATATATATATATATATATTGAAGAATATTAAGATCCACCAAAACAACAACACCTTCAACCACAAAGCCCACTGTAGTATATAATTAAAACCGACAGCATTCATGAGCAGTAAATGACATCATAAATTTCACGGGACAAGGTTACTTCACATCGTTGTACGACGAGGTAATGACATAACTGAAGTTGATTTATAGTAACCACAAATACATCATATAATTTTAAAAATATATAAACGATTCACATCCTACATTTAAATTAATTAAAGTAAAATATCTCACCATTAAATATTAATTACCGCAAACTGAAGTAAAATTAAGTTTCAATGTGTATGTTGGACAAAGTTCGTCAATAACTACTGCAATTTGTCATTCCCTTTTGTTCTGTTCTTTACATTGTTATTTTTGATAAATGATTATTAATTGAGTTTTTTTACGTACACTTTATAGCCGTGTGCAATCTGATATTATTTGTTTCCAAAATTTGTGGACAAAATCTATGAAAATGGCAAGTTTTAGGCGAAATTGTAAAAAGTAATGGTTTATTGGAAAAATTGACTAGACTTAACTATATAATAATAATGTTAAAAAAATAAAAATATAAATATGTTTACATATACATACACATACACATTAACTAAAACACTCTTCTCAATCTATATTTGTCATAATTTCCAAAGAAATGAACATGATTCATTATAACACATTTTGGTATATAGCAGGATAAGCAATAAGTACAGATATCATATCTATCCTTATCACCTATATGAAGAGTAAGTATAAATACAAGTGTCATAAGATTCCGTTCTCCGTTCTTTAATATCTTTGAATTTACATTCATACCCTAATTATTTCCTCTACATGGTTTCCTATTAAATAATTGTCACTAAAGGTATAAATTATTTTTCTCATTAGCTAACAATTTCCATATGTTATAAAATTTTCATGTATAATTAGATTAATTGTATATTTATCAAAAAGAATGTAAAGGTTTTATTTACTACAATAATTGCAATTAATTAAAGAGCTCTAACAATGATAAATGGCGTAGGTAGTATATGTCATTCAAGTGTCATTGTATGTAGCAGGAGTATAATTGAATTTTGTTATTAATATTCATATATTAGAATCACAATACCTACACAGGGATATTTTAAAATAAACTTCTATATTTAGAAATTATAATGAAGCGTATTGTGAGTAGAAGCTATCAGATATATATCATCAGCCGTCGAATTTTAAAATTTGTATTTTTTAATTCTTTAACCCTTAAAAATAAAGTGAATTTTGTCATAAGTAACTATTTATTATTAAATATATAACATTATTACCCGGAAATTAAAATAATTAATTTCCCTGACATAATAGGAACAATCTGATATTATAAAGATATTTCCTAATTTTTTTAGTAAACGTAAAATCCTCTGCCTCATAAAAAATCATTTAGTATAAATTTTAATACAATTACTTAAACCAGAAACACGAAAGTAATTTATTACGCTAAACAGTCCAAAGTAAGTATGTATAAATTATATTTATATTATTTTATTTATAAATTTAACCACATTGTAATTTCTTTATTTTTGAAAGTCCATAAGTGACTTTTGGAGCACAAAAAAAGTAAAGTTGTTCGACTTAAGGTGATATTTCATCAACCTGATTTTATAAATGTGATAAAAACTATAACAATGTTAACGCGACCTCGAATATCCCAATATGCTTTTTATATTTAAAACGGACGTAGTTATAATTAGTGAAGTATTTGTTTTTCTTTTTCTTTTATTTATAACAATATAATATGTTACGATAATAGCTTCATGCTTTGTCTCACAAATAGCTGGGTTTGCAGAGAGAGCCTGGTATGAAGATAATCTGTTCCCCACTATCGTTGCATATTTAGAGGCGGTACTTAACGCAGCGTTTTGTCTATGTCACACTGCCGTTTTTCTAGTACAAATGGCATGATCTTATATGTGTAGAAACTTGTAAAACACTTAGAATTCGGTTTTCCTTTTCTAAAACTTCTTCATCTAATTTTATACATTGGTAAACGTTAACATAGGCATTTTCTAAATTTTCTCATATTCCAATAACAAGATAATGTTTTTACCATTTAAGGTGTAAAAAGCACTTAATTTCTGCGTACTATTGACATTTCTACTTTATTTACCTTAATAGCTGTCTTTTGAAAAGTAAAAGATTGATCGTAACAGTAAATCGTTTTATCGGTGATCATCACGATTTTCTTAGTGACTTTCAAATGAAGCTCGTAATACCTTTCTTAAGATGCGGCTGCATTTGTTATAGACAATTGTGAAGTTAATTATTAAAAGAATTATCTGCTTATTTCGCATTACCTATTTTTTTTATTATATGCTTATATATATTTGATTATAGGCAATGGCTTAAATTTCACTTAGGTAATTTTTTTGTTTAATTTTTTTTTCATCTAACTTTTCTTGATCTACTGCTTTCAAATCAGGAAAAATGAATAGTGAAAAACTCCATACCACAAAAACAGATTTAGGTTTTATATGGCTGTATAGACCATACATATATATGTACATGGACCAAAAAGTTTGTACAATATCATTTACAAATATAATATAAGATTCTTCATATAAAGATATATTAAGTTATGGCGCTAAGAGATATTTTTCAATATTGCCTTATTGAATGTCACAGACAAATTATCATTTAAAATCATAAGTAAATCTCTAAGATTAATATTTAATACGGCCTTTTATCAATGTTAATAAAACATAATTTATCTACAATCTAATAGGTTGTATTACCATTTATGTATTATCAGAATAAAGGCAGGTGCGAAAGGACAGTATTTATATGTATATTTTATGTAAGAAATTACACAAACAACTTGAAAAATGACTATTAAGAAATGAAAATATCCAAAACAAGGGCTATAAAATACGATTACATCTAAAAAATAATATTTAAACTTTAAAGTTAATAAAAATAATATAACTATAGCTCTAGTTAAAATATAAATAGAATTAATTCCAATTCAAAAACATCTTATGATGATAAAGTATGCAGAACCAAGAAGATGAATTAAAAATAAAACAAATGTTTTATAAAATATATTTAAATGTCGTCATAGGATCGTGGTGGACACAGCGCCAGCGTAAATACGACTGTTTGTGGTGACGAGAAAGACTTATATTTAATTTTGTTTTTAGGCTCTTTCTAAATCCTATCATAAAAATTTAAAAAATCTTCGAAATAATATGTCGGGGAAATAAAATAATTTAGAAAAATAAAAAAAATTATATTGGAGCAGTAATATTTAAAAGATGCTGACTAATTTACAAAGGTGCTCACGACACAAATGTCAATATAACAGCGACAAGCATTAACGTTAGTGGCACTTGGTTAAAAACACGTTAATAAAAAAGAGGTAGCCCAAAAAAAATATAATACAATAACAACTTTTTTTATAGCTTCACGCTTTATCCCGCATATCGCAGGGTAGGCAGAGGGAACTGCAGGAACCATAGGAACCTAGTGTTTAAACACTCCGTTGCTTAGTTCCTGCTTCCTCCTTCTCATCTTTCCGCCTTTTTTGAGGCATTGCCTGTTGAGTGGCAGAACTCAACGACGCGCTTTGCCTAGTTTCCAGAGCGAAGAAATTGAAAATAGAAAATTCCATCCACCCCGAGTGGGAATAGAACCCTCAAAGCGTCGCGTTTAAAGGCAGACGCTTACGCCTCTGCGCCACGACGGCGACGAATAACAACTTTCATTTCCAATATAAGCAAATTAAATATATAATCATAAAAAAATGTTTTCTTACATAAATGTAACATATTTCTTATTATAAAAGTCTATATTTGCAAACTAATAAGGGAAGGCTACCGACGCCACCGAGCGCGTATGAAAATTTGAAACACGTAAACGGTTACCCTGGCTAGTACCGGTTTAATCCACATACCCGTTTGGAATTAACCTACTATATGGTACTTAAAAAGCTTAAGATCAGTAGTTACTCTTATCGTATATCTCTCTCACTCTCTCTCTCTCCTCTCTCTTCATTTAAGCTAAGCATTAAAAGAAATTGTACATTTATTATGCGCTTATTAGAGACGCATTATTCATTTATCATGCGCTTAGCTTCCTATTTATATAAATAGTATCTATATACATACAATACGTAAATATTTAATTCTCAAGCTATTGTAACACCTAAAGATTTATGTTTCTTCCTTGCAATACGCGTATTTTATGGACTTGTATTGAAGAAACTGACAGCTTATCGATAGTATTGTTCTCGCTCTTTGGAAAGTAGGTGAGTATGACAGGTGTTCTAAGTTTGAGAACTTAGGTCTGACAATGTTGTTTTTGAATTTCGCTTCCTGAAGTTACGTACATTTCAAATCAATATAATAGAGGAAATCTGAAATCTAAATCTAAAACTAAAAAATCGAAAATTTGCAATCTTTGTCGTATCAAAAACTAAATTCTACAATATTTTCTAATACAAAATCTTAGATTTATTAAAATCAATGAATCACCGTCTGTTGTAAATTAAGTAATACAGTGTAAAGTTGTGTTTTACCATGCAGTGTGATGATGTGAAGTTATGTTTTGCCATGTAGCGGAAATAAAGATATTTTTTTGCCTTATTGTCTGTCACTGCGCGCATCTTTAGATCTATTGGTTGTATTTGAATTAAACTCTTCCATTTGTTGAGTCTGGGCAAGATGTAGTCCTACTATATATAATTTATTTTGACAACTATTACACATGATGCAGAAACAAATAAGTCTAACTTAATTATAAGAAATAATGAAATGCGACTGACGAATAAGATATAAGAAAATGCATCTTTAGTAGGTAAATGTTATTGCGTGTCATTTTTCATTGACATATGAAAATTTAAGATCTACAATATTTCATCATAATCCATGTAGTCAAGCTACAAATTTTTAAAAATAAAAAATCATGAAATGTTGCCTTAACCAAATCATGATAAAAATTAGTTATTATCCTTTTATTGTATAAATGTGTAAGAACACCTGATCTAAAAAATACAAAAGGTAAACTAATCTATAAAAATAAGAAACAATGATTAAACGAGTAAATAAAAATTCAGCAGCAAGTATCGTCATGATCATCGACATCTAGTAATATAATAATAAATAGTATAAAATACTAAAATTTATCTCCATACTATGTTTTCCACTATAAGTAACTAACTAGGAAGTTGTGAATTTTAATATACATTTAAATAATTTATACCGAGTTTCTATAGATGTTTTTATATAGCAAGCTTTATACTGGTTTTTGTGTCGCCATTGTTTTACTTAATCGTAATATAATTGCCGTTTATACGAATAAAAGCGATAAAAATAAAGGTCGTAGGAACATCCTATAATGATATAATGAAATGATGATGAATGGTGGAACAAAAACTTGTCATTTTTAAAATAATATATAAATAAATACTCATTTTATGTTATAATTTTTATCTTTTTATATTATTAAACTCTTTGGACTTTGACTAATATACCTAATACATCACCTTAACTAAAATATAATTAATAATGCACTTACAAACATTAGCATTACACTAATTATACTACCTATAAATTCGATGGATATAATTAAGAAGATAATTAAAAGAGGAAAAAAAAATACATCGACATGCAAAAGAATAGCCGGCTCTACGGCTGAGTGCTACCACACAAGTTCACGGCTGACATCATAGTAGAATCTAAGATACAGTAAAAACACACCATAAATAACGTGTGATACGAACAAACAAGTTTTTGTTGAACGCGCCGGCTAGGTATGACAGTGTTAGTATACAATGCGATTAAATTTACTACGTTTGTTTTAACTTAACGCATCTCACATATTTTGAGATAGAATATATAAGAGAAGCCGTTTCCTCCTTTCACTAGTATTCAAGGCCTTTAATTTAGAATAATATGGTTTCAAGATGTCTCTGCATTTTTTCTGCTTTCCAGAGCTAGAAAATGAAAATGTATCCTTTCGCCGAGAGAAGATCCTTAAATAGCACATTTATGTATGGTAATCATATATTAGCTGCCAATACATGTGACGTATTTATAATATCACAATTATCATAGATGTATATTGTATAGAAATTATATTTATAATCTTTACTAAACCATTTTACATGAAAGTATAGAAGAAAAATATTATTGGGGGTATTTATAAATGTAATTTTATCAGTGCGTTAGTATATGTAACTCAGGAACAGCTAACCGATTCAAATCTATACTTAATATCATATTCTCATTATTTTATTCTTATGAAGTTATAAATAAAAAGTCATATCAATTTAAATGATTTATGCGATGAGACTATTTGCAAGCCACAAAGCAATTGTTGTACTGAAGTGACAGAAACTTTAAATTTACTTCCCCTTATAGACAAGTTGCGGGCGCAACTATTATCATGTACATTTACAAAGGTTAGATTAATAATGATTAGGTTAAATTAATGCTTGTCCATGACCGACATGAGGCATATCACATATTAACTTTTAAATATACCTCAAGTATTTCTAATGAACCTTCTATTAATATGTAACGTTTGAAAGCAATCTTTCACAGTTTATATTAACTAAAAATTTAACCTATGACCGGTACTTTTACTGAAGAGTGTTTAATACTTTAGTCGCATTAGACAGCACAAGTTCTTTAAACTAAAATTCATTTTGTTGCCAAAATTAAATAATTACATGGAGTAACTAATTCTACAAATTATTATAAGAAATCAAGACTTATGGTTTTAATTAATAGTTACTTCATATTGATCTACTAATATACGTGACGTTTAACAAATTCAGCGTCTCAGAATAAATTTGGTGGCTTATTATGTCAACACAATATGTCACAATTGAATCGAGTGCATTCTCTAAATTATAAATTTAAAACATAATATATCATGTACATTAGTTATGACTACTGATATAGCCTATTTAAAGTAACTGTTACTAATGGTAATAAATATTTTATGATTATTCAATTACTTCTAAATTTATTATAAGTGAACATTTACAACAAATGGTCCTCACAAAATGAAATTTAATATTCCGAATTTGGTCGTCTTCGTATAAGATTCACATTATGACTTCGATTACACAACTGTTCGTGATGGAGGTCGCGAGTTACGTGAACTGTGTGCGATTGTTTATTATTACCAAGATCCAAAACACGATCGAGAAGCACGTGCAAATTATAATTATAGCCTGTCGCTTCATTGCACTTTATTCACTTTAATACAATTTAAACTATCACAATACCCTGTGAATAACCAGCATTTATAATTAATTTCAGGTCCTATAATAATTTACATTTCAATTGCCCAACTACCAATTAATATATCGAATGTTATCTTCCAGGTCAAAAGTCGTACATGTATTAGGAAATTTTCTATAGACTCAATTACACTAATTTTGTAATATCTCACAGTTGCTAGTAGACTGTGTTACTATTACTAAATTGCGTTACCGAGCACAACTCATCCCGAACCTATCACGACAATCTTGAGAACCAAGCGACTTGCGAAACCAATAATATACGAGATAAGGTACTACGAATATACAATATTTTATATAAACGGTGATCATAAATCTATGAAGAAAGGATTTTATTTTTGAAATACCTTTTTGTATTCAGTAACCATTTGGATTCGACCCGCGTCATCCTTCATTTTTACGTAATGTATTGTATGTATTGTCAGTTGCGATATTTTGAAGGCAACAAGGCTTTGTCTCCATAGATATTATAGATACACATTGGCCCACTCTTTGTGGTATTTGCGTCATCGTAAATTTGGAAGGCCTAATTTTATTTTAGCGTTTCTAAAATTACAGTAATAATAACAATAAATTGATCAATTTAGTTAAATTCTTGATGTAATTTATTAAGTATATTAGTTGTAATATATACGCATAAATCATTTTGTTTTTAAATTTGCATGTCTTCTTCCAATTAGCATATAATGGATGCTCGCGCTGTGCAACGCAAGAATTAGAACAACGCGTTACATGGTTTAGTAATATAATGTTATCCACTTGTAACTCGGAACACTCGATGCCGTGTATGCTTGTAAGGACTTGTAACAATTTATGAAAAGTAAAAAGTAATGAATATGAAATAAGTATTAGTGTAAATTATAATTACTGACATTTATCGCTAGTTTTATGTACATTGAGCATCTAATTGAAATACTTATTTTCACATATATTTTTGTATCTAAATAATATTTTAATGCCACGAGGCCATTGTGATGACAGTCATCCGATTGTAAAGGCACTGTTTATGACTTTGATCTCCACTAGAAATTTTTATTTTCCTATACTCTATTTTTAGCAATTTCACAAATTAGAGACATTCAATATTCGAAACTTAGAGTCTCTTAATTCTAAGTTCTTCTCTGGTATTGAGGATCCAAGCATGTAACCAATAGGTACGTACAAAAAAAATTCAAAAAAAATTATTTTTAATTAACAAAATAAAATTAAGAACGCGATTTGTAGTAAATTTTGAGGATATTTTGTAACTTTGCAATGTTAAAAAATATTACATAGTAGCACCTTAATGCATGTTAAACAGTCGGCACGGTTTATAGTAGGTATGTACGTGTCATGTCATTTCGAATAGTCTAAAATTAAATAAATTATATTTAAATAAAATCGCATGAGCACATTAAACATAAATAAAATTATAATTGAAACAAAACAACTAGTATAATAAATATAAAATAATAGTATTTAAGCGAGTCCGATTTAGTAACTATGTAGTAATATAAAATAATTTACTCTTTGTTTAAACTTCATTAGGTATCATTAAATCATGCAAGGATAATCATTTTATAATTGCTTGTACTTACATCCTGGATGCATTTGCAACACGATTCTATGATCACAATCTATTACGATTCTCCATGAAGCTCCACAAGTCACGAAATTCTTGATTCATCTTCCGATATTAAGGTTTCAACGTCATGGAGACATAAATGTTAAAGTTCACATGTACAGAATAATACCTGATTTTGGTAGCTTTTTGTTGTACTAAAATTATATAAGTTTCATATTATATCATTAATTTTATAGTTTAACTAAAATAGTTACACAAATTTAAATATTCAGGACTATAGGAGCATATGGTGCAAATACATTCTCATCTAAGCTTTTGTTATTAACACCAGACTAAGGCTTTAATAAAACTCTCTATAAAAAGATACTGCAACAAAATTATTGTAAGACGACGTTTGTCCTCTTAGCATTGCATTCGGAGATTTATTATATAAATACTAAAAACAATTAACTAACAATTAACTAAAAACATGTTAAATCGTGATTACTGTACAAAGAAGATTGTATGACAATGAACGCATTAAGAATTTCTGTAGCGTCTTTTGAAAACTACCACCAGTTTACCGCAAATTATCGTTATTGTAATTTTTTTTTTCATTTACATTTAAAACTATTCAAATTTAAAAATATCTATTTTATTACAAATGAATCTATGAAGATATTTAGATCTAAAGACGATAAATCTAATTAATTATAATAAATGCCAAAGATGATTAATAAACAAATGATGATATTATAAATTTGAATATCGGGTAGATTTATTAGATATTTCTCTAACATATTTAACATATTTCAAAGTTTCATCACATAGCAAAAAAGGTCGAAAAAAGTCAAATGGTAGATAACGAAATTATAAGTCTATATTTTCTCTTACATGCAAAAATATAAGAAATATGTATAACAGAACGTAGACACAGTCACCAAGGCGCAGTGGTACAATGTCTGATATGAAAAACAATAACTACGCATTCGATCGCCACTCAGTCCACTTATAATTATTCTTTGTTCTGGTAATGGAAAGAAGTGACATTTAGTTTCACTACTCAAAAAAACGTTTGAAAATTTTATACAATTTCAGTTGAGCTAAAGCAAAGAACAGAACAGTATCATAAGATCAATATCTAAAAATACTCCTGGCCTACCCTGGCTATATACGGGATACCGTTAAAAGGT
The DNA here is from genome assembly GCA_037178615.1 of Dione vanillae. Classification (NCBI taxonomy): domain Eukaryota; kingdom Metazoa; phylum Arthropoda; class Insecta; order Lepidoptera; family Nymphalidae; genus Dione; species Dione vanillae. The sequence continues at coordinate 318,576 of JAZFAU010000118.1, forward strand.
AAAAAACCAAAACATACAAGGACGTGCATATTTTACCATGGATCACGACGGCACAACAAATTGATTTGTAATTTATGATTTTATTATTCTAATCATATTTTATTGCTCCAGTTCTTGCTCAATCGCTAAATAGATGGAACAGAATTTTGTTCACTTGCCATAACTTTTATGCGATTAGTGAGTAAAATAAATTTTATAAAGCTATAAATTATAATTTGAGTGAATAAGAGCATCTTATTCACCTAAATTATAATTTATTATGCGATATCATAGTTATATATGTATGTAGTAAATAAAGTTCTTGTATATACAAAATTTTATATGTTTTTTGTTCATTGCAAAGTAACAATTTTGTAAACAAAGCCTTGCATTTACATTTTAGCTTGTAAATCATGCGGAAAAAGAACATGTCAGTTATACGTACATATATATTATATACGAGGACAAGTAAATATAAATTGCCAATACATCGTCAATATGCTATGTTAATTAAAAATATATTTCATCAATTTAATCGTTGTAATATCTTCCTAGTATTAAGTGACCTTTGCTTATAAAAAGGATTAATGATGAGGCGAAATCTGATGCGAATAAAATGCAAAAGTAAAACACTAAATCAGTTTTGTGACCTCCAAAATGTTATAAAAACTTTATTTCGTTAGATTTTATTGAATAATATTCAATATTAGAGAGAAGGTCAACATTATTTATGACATATATCAGAAATATTTGACATAATCTAAGAAGTGATGAGATATCCATTCTATAATATTAAAGTAAGCATGTTGTTTTTTTGTGGTTCTATTTAACAATTAAAATTTTGTATACAACTGATCTCTATAAAAATACTTAAATCGTTCTGTATATTTCAGACTGGAAGCAAATAACAATTCTTTACACAATAATCTAAAAGTTCTAATTAATTCAACATTTTTTTTTTGTATATAATTTAATTAATAATTCGTTTATTTTTAATCTAATTCACATTGTGTCTGCATCATAAATCAATTTTAAATTAATTGACTTTGTAGATGAGGATAAGGACATGGTTGCGTTTGTTACAGTTGCAGATTTAGCAAGCCGTTATATAAGTCTATAATATTCGAATTCGCTTCCTTATTCTAGTACATCAGTTGAAAGATAACAGTGAAAGCTTTCTAATATACACCATAAAAGGCAAACTAGGGACAGATTAACGTGAGATACTTGCGCACAATGGACCTACAGACGCGCGCCTTATATCTTTCTAAATGATTTGTAATCAGTATATTCTTTTAAAGCCTATTATATATAAATTATTTAAAAAAAATAATAAATGTCACGGTTAATAATGTATTTTACAAATACATTAGAGTTCTCTATTACTACGCTTACGCTCTTTATTAATTAAATACTATTTTAAGTCTCTCCCACTTGTCAAAATCTATGGGTATAAAGTACATAAGATCTTGTTTAGATTAAAAAACAGAGAAAATAATAAAAAAAATTATTATATACCGCAAAAATAAAATAAATGACGAGTCAGTCAGCTCAGTTGCAATTACTTTCCATAGTAGCTTAAATATATAAAAAGTAAGTATATCATTAATGTCCTTCTTATCATCCTTAATTTATAGCGTAATATAAATTAAGGATGATAATATATTGTTTTATATTGAATAAAATATTTATAATTTAAATTTGTACAAATGTACTTAGTCTTGCCATAAATATTGTTATAAAGAAAAGCACGATTTTTTTTTTATACGTAACATTTATTCCTTTCATAGTGAGTTAGTTTAATACATCAATATATAACTATTAAAAATATACAATGTTTATTCGAAGTGGTCCCCATTGGCTGCAATACAGTCTTTTAAACGTTGAGGCCAGTTATCAATAGCAGCACGAACTCTTTCTAGAGGAAAATTCTTCACTGCCAACCGAATGGATCGTTTTAGGGACTCCAAATTATCATGGCGTTTAGAGCAAGCCTTACTCTCTAAAACTGACCATAAATCATAATCCAATGGATTTAGGTCAGGACTTGACGACGGCCAGTTTTCAGTGCTGATAAAGTCCGGAACATTAGTTTTCAACCAAGATTGGGTGGATCGAGCTCTATGACCCGGTGCCGAGTCTTGTTGAAAGCACCATTCTTTGTTATTGAACATGGTGTTAGTTAAAGACTTAACTACCGTCTCAAGAATGATATTTTGATAAACTTGTGCCGACGTTTTAATACCTTTTTCACAAAAATATGGCTCAGTCACCCCTTCATAGCTAACACCCCACCAAACCATCACTGAAGTGGGATAATGCCCACGTTGTACTCTGTTTACTAATTGCGAAGCTTCTTTAGAGCTTCCAGCATAAATACGGTCATTTTGTTTATTAAAATACTGCTCAATTGTAAAAATTTTCTCATCCGTAAACAAAATTTTTTTGTGACCTCCCTTTGCGTACCGCTTAAGTAGTTGTTTGGATTTTACCACCCTATTCTTCTTTAAATTATCAGTTAAGAAGTGACCAGTACGTCTCTTATAGGCTGCAAGTCCTAATTCATCTTTTAATATACTGCGACATGGTTCTAGGAGCTATCTTCATCTCCCGAGATAAAATCTTTTGCTTACGGACAGGATTTCTTCGAATTCTTTCCCTAACTGCTTTAATCACCTTTTTCACACGAACAGTACGTGGACGGCCAGATCTTTTTCTGTCACAAACAGAGGAGGTATCATTGTACCTATCAATAGCCCGGTAAACAAACATTTGACTAATACCAAGCGGGTGGAGGGTTTTAAAAATTGCACTTTTCTCCATACCTACTTTATGTAAGGTAATCACAGCGATTCGGTTCTCTTTATCACCCCACTCCATTTTAATATAACAAAATATTTAACAATATAATGGCGCGAAAATAAGAAAACACATCAAGCAATCATATAAAAATGACAGATTCCAAATTCAAACGTAATATTTTCTTTTTTTGAGTAGTAACAGTATTTATGGCCAGACTAAGTATAATATTAAATATAAATATTACTACATTTTGTATATTATTAAATATATCCTACCTTCATGGATACAAGTTACATGTAAGTATCATATATTAAAACACTGAAGCGTAACGTTCCTAAAGAACTAATATCGCCTTACCTAAAATTATGAATTAGCATGAAATATATTATTTCATTTAGTGAAGGTTGTACTGGTAACAGAACACCCCTTCCAATATTAGCAATCATATTAGAATTTAGATACTACGAGTAATATTTATTTAAAAAATATCATATATATATATATATATATATATATATATATATATATATATATATATATATATATATATATATATATATATATATATATATATATATATATATATATATATATATATATATATATATATATATACTACTAGTTGAATGAACAAATTCCTAAATTTCCAACAGAAAAACAACAAAATGAAATTTTGCAATTCTTAGTTCTTAAATTGTTTGATGTATAAGAAGATTATTCTATTTTTATATAACATTAAGTTACTTAAAAACTTATTATTGTTTCGTATGATATGAGTGTAGATAGAGATAGTTATAAGTTTACACATAGGTATTTAGGGTACTGCGAGTACCAATAATTATTGAACAGTAAAAAACACTTACTGATATTTTACAGCCAGTATTTATAATATACATTATAATATAAATTTACTAACGACAATTTAAGTAATTTCCCATTCACCAATAAAATTAAATTAAGAACTTAACTAAATACAAAAGATATTAAAATTAGTAAAATTTAGTTTTTAGTAAAGTTATAATATTATTAAATGAATGTCTTCTTTCAAAAATCTATGTTTACGTAAATGACGTGTATTTTAGGGTTATATAGCTATTACTAATTTTATATAAGTAATGTCACTATATCACGTATAAATCAAAGTTTGTTCTGATGTAAAGTTCAGTAAAGTATGAGCAAAATACTTGATTTCGATATCATCTTTGTGATTTATATTTAAAAATTGAAATTGAATTTTGCTAATCAACATTGACTGTTTTTAAAGGACCGGAAAGTATAAAACATATTAAGTGTACTATTACTATTTACTAGCAGCTCTTAATCTAATCAGCAAAAAGCCATTATACGAAACCAAATAGTAACATTGGAATAAATAAGAGATAAATCCCATAGAAATAGCTTTAATCTCCAATTTAATTGAGTTTAATGGGCTGCCAATTTGCTCAAATACGGTACTTTGCATTGATCTGCTTTTCGTGATAACATATTGCCGCAAATATTTATTATTTGATTGTTATCCTTTTAAAAAGTTATATTCATATATTTATTTAGCTTCACGCTTTATCCCACACATGGCGTGGTAGGCAGAGAGAACTGCAAGTATCATATGAAGCTAGTGTTAAAACACTCCGCTGGTTAGTCCCCCCTTCCTACGTCCCCTATATATGTATTTTCTAGAGCGAAGAAAATGGAAATAGAAAAATCCATCTTCTCCGAATGGGAAACAAATCTATAAACTCTCTCTGCACCACGACGATAAATATATATAATTATAATCGATACAAACATATGTATCAATAAAATGAAGTACATATCAAAAAATAAAATATATCTTACGTAACTTCGGATATATTAAAAGATAATGATCCAAGTAATGATTTATTAAGCGTATGTAAATGATGGTTATATAGGTAGTGATTCTTCATTTGGATGACCTTAAACAACTCTGTTTAAGGTCAAGTCTGCGCGATTATCACATACATGTTATTGTTGTTGTTATTAAAGTATAATATATAAAGTGCAATGTAAAGATTAATAAATTATGTGAAGCAGAAACAAAAAAAAATTAAAAGAAATGAAAATATAAAGTTATATTTTATTGGGGACGTCTTTATTACAGTACAATATGTGTAACGTAAACGTGATTTAAATGCGAGATTTTTAAACTATTCAACTACTTTGACTCTAGGATTCTATTTTCATTTCCTCTTTTTGTTAACTAAACAATACACGTTAAGTTACGCTACGCGTCACGAAATGTCTCTAAAATTGGGTGAAAAATGGCAAACAAGGGGTCTTTATATTAAATTCCCTAAAAGAGATAGGCATCAGCACAATGAGAGATACAGTTTAGGACCTAAAAGAAATATGTTGAAGAACAATTTGTAAACTATTATCTGTTTTTAAGTAACAAAAAATATCATAATTTTAAGTATATATAAGCAGACAAAAGGGTACAAAAATAAATAAATAAAAAATAATAATATGTCTTAGTAATAAAACCTTGCAATTAAAAATGCATGTATTATATGAGGAAAATCCACATATTATAACAAAAATGTGTTGGCAATTCGTATAATTACGTCCTCTGCATATTTCTAGATAAAAATGTAGTTCTTTACAGTAAATTTACGTAAAATAAATATATTATAATGTTACAAAAGGAAGTCAAAAATGAAATCAGACATATAGTATAGTATATAGGCAAAGAAATCATAAATTTTCTTTCTCGGGATATTTATAAATTCAATGGTGTATATCAGTACCAGAATAGAGAAACTAAGCAAATTTATTCTTCCGACTCCTGATTCCTAAATTCGAACTCTGGTCACATTTACAGTCAAATGTTGTCCACCTATCAAGATTTATTTTCACCAGATATTTCAAGCTGAAATCAATGTCAAATATCTACATATATCAATGATTTTTGGAACACAAAAATATAACCTTAGACCCAAAACAATCAAAAACTGCATTTTTCGCATTTTATAAGTTACCTATAGGATACTTCCCGTTTACTTAGATTTTTTTATATCTATGTTAATTTGACATATACAATTACACCTACAAATTTAAGCTTGTCGATTTTTACGGGACCACCGGTACCCGAGTATTACTAGCACTTGATTAATATTTTTAATTATTTTTCTGAACTAATTATTATTTTTTTTAGCTTCACGCTTTATCCCGCATATGGCAGGGTAGGCAGAGGAAACTGCAGGGACCGTGGGAACCTAGTGTTAAGACACTCCGTTGTTTAGTCCCTGCTTTCTCCATCCCCGCTTTCAGCCTTTTTAGAGGCATTGCGTGTTGAGTGGCGGAACTCAACTGCTGCGCTTTGCCTAGTTTGCCAGAGCAAAGAAAATGAAAATAGAAAAATCCATCTTCTCCGACTGGGGATCGAACCTAGAAACTGTCGCGTTACAGGCAGACGGTTTTAATTTTTTTAAATGTATTGCGTATATAAGAAGTTTAAATACACACAGTTCTCTTTTTCCTATTTTCTCTTTTACCTAGTAAAAATTTTAAACACAACTATTTCAGATATTTTTAAATCCATCATCAACGAGTTCAAGTAAGTGCATTATATATTCAACACTATGGCGTTTTTCAAAAGTTAACCTGTCAAATAGGACATGTAATATTAAAATTTTATATTTGAATCTTTATCATAATTAAAATTATAATTATACATTTGCAAATAGCAAGGTCGAAGTTATAGTTGTGTAAATTTATAAATTAAAAATCGTAAATGTTAAAAATAAAACAGTATTTTTTGTATATTTTATACAATACATATAAGAAATTACAAATTTAAATGATAGACCCTATAATATATAAATTTTGACACGTGAATACTGTTATAGGTTCAAATCCTTCAATAAATATATAGCAATCTCTATATATACTATATTTTGTATTATGAGGAAATAGCTCTCAATTTATCTTAGAACAACACAGAATTCGCTAAATTTTTGCATGAAAGCTTTTGATATTATTACCCCTAAGTAAATATATAGAACAAGCATATTTTAAAATCACAATAATTAAATAAATGAACCTAACAAGCAGTAACACAGTAAAGACGTACTCACATACTCGTATATACGATACAAAAAATGATATGATGTAATTACTTAATGAGCAAGAAGTAAGACCGACTTTATCTTTAATAATATTATTTCAAAGAGTAATAACAGTCTAGTTGAATATTTATATTCACAGTTCCAAGCAACGTTGATACCGCATTTTTTATAGATTCCTACCTAATGCGTATTTACATGATGATAAACTATTTTTTTGTGTGTATGTATAATTAATGTTAATATATTTGAGGTATTGTTAACGATAATCTGGTTTAACTTCTTTTTGTTATCTAAACCAACGTCTAATTATTCACTCACATTATAGCGATGTGAGGTAACCAATACTTTTTATAAACATATATGTGTTACATATATTTATTATACGATATATATATATATATATATATATATATATATATATATATATATATATATATATATATATATATATATATATATATATATATATATATATATATATATATATATATATATATATATATATATATATATATATATATATATATATATATATATATATATATATATATATATATATATATATATATATATATATATATATATACATGATTATATATGTCAGAAACAACTAGACAATACGTTGCAACAATTATAAATACATCACATGTGAATTGAATTTAAGTCTTACATAGCATAAATTTAAGTTGTTATATAAAATAATGGGAGAACGCGTGGTGATAGCGCATCGCAATTTAGTCATTGAAAATTATTATATAGTACTTTTCTTTAGTTGTTTTCCTGATCTATAAGGCTTCTTATCTTTATAAATGTATCACATAGAAAATAAGTCCAAAAATTTTTTAGAATAGCTTTTTACACTTCTTTTCAATAATTTATAATTGTTTTTTTATGTTTAACCAATAACACGTGTATAATTTTTACATATATTATAAATGTTTACAAATAGTGCTGAAGTTAAATATAACCTTTTTTTATAATTATTAATTAATTAGCAACCTACGAGTTATTAAAAATATAAATAAGCAATATAAAATTTAAAGTTATAGAATTAAATATAAAGTTATATGATGGAATTTATTTTCAAATAACTTGCATAAATCAAACTATCACTATCGAGTATAATGAAAAAAAAAAAGAAACATTAAAAAGTAATGTGAAACATTTATCACGAACGAGAAATTTATATACTGCTATTAGATAAGTAACCGGTAGTTGTTTGAAGTTTTCCAAGCTACACCTATTAAGTTAAACAGCCAAAACAATTTGTAAGCGATATCGAAATACGGCTTATTGCACCTATATATCGTATAGATTTTTATTACTAGACGCGTAACATAAAACATTGAAAATTTTAACGTATTGTAGTTTCGGACATAATCGTCATGGGCCACGAGTTTGCATTCTTTTATACATATGGTTATGTAGAGAAAGCTCATTACCTACTCATAACGACGACTTGCGTAATTTATCTTTTGAAAAATTTTAAACATCTTTGTTTGATGCTATTTAACAATCGCACGAAATTTTAAACTATAATAACAATTTCCGACACATTTAAATAATAAACTCGTCTTAACTTAACTTTAAATATAATAGGAAAAAAAGATTTTTATTAATAAAAAGTAAAACGCACCGTTTGGCTGAGACCGTAGAATTTCCAGCAACAAGTATTATTATCCTTAAAACACTCGCAATATATTTATATATATGTATGTATGTATATTGAACACAAAAGTCACCAAACGCAACGGCTAGTGGATGCGTCTTCCCCGACGCGCGGACATCAACTGTTCCTCTACCGCACGCGTACCTTACAGCGTCGTGATAACCGATAACTATGGATAAGCTAATACAAAAAATATTTGCGAAACATTGAAATATGACGCTCTGAACTTATCTCAAAGATCATTTCAACACCGATCACTTATTATGAATGGACGCTTCACGCTTCGATGCATCTTCTTTGAACTCCGTGTGAATTGGATATTTAGTTCAATAGAACGGCCTTTCTATATTTTCTTTTATAAGATTTTCCACTATTTATAGTTTCATCCAATTTCCTTACACAAAAGGTAAGAAATTTAGATGAAACTATAAATACTGGTATATTCTTTATAGTAACATACTAACACAAATATATTAGACTGCATTATTATTAAATGATCTATGTAACAATAGTTACAGCGAATTAAAAAGTAATTATTTCATTAAATGCATAAAGTATTATATATGCTAATGTTTCAGGTAATTCAATTCTGACATAATAGTTAACTGTTTTTTTACGGTACGCTATTTTAAAATACCTCTCTAAATTACGAATATAAGTCAAAATAATGTGCAAATTCACCAAGGCTTTATATATTGAATAATCAACACAAATATTTTTGTGAAATCCAAAGCGATTCACTGCCAACTATAATCTTGGCATTGTTTTAGTTAGACCTTTGCATCATACAAATAAATATTTAGTTTGGCAGTACGCAAAGCTGAGCGAAAGTGGTAAACGCCTATTTATTTCCAGTACACATTTTGTGCAAACCTACTTTTAAAAGATAAAATTTATATATAAATCAAAAATGGACAATATATTTGTAACTATTTATTCTTTACGTTAAATTTAATGCCTGTATTTAGGATAAATGTTGACATTTATAGTTTCTAATACTATTAAATACATACTACGGGTATCCATATCAAAAATTCCAAAGTGATTTGCTCTTTAAGGCCCCTATTTATGATTTTGGTATTTACCACTTCAAAAGTGGTCAGCGGAAGATGATGAAATATACTTAAATTTATTTAACTTATAAGGAGATTAGGTGTCTTGAGACTTAGAACGACGGCAACAACTCGACAGTGAAAACTCCCATTTATAGATATTTGGATTCATTACACAGGAAACTAATTTTGCTTAATTTAAGCCTACTAGTTATAATGCTAGGAGTATACCAGTAATTTTAATTTATTTATTTAAAAAACCAAAAAAATATCATATGTGTAATATTTATTACTTACTATATTTAGTTTTACGTCTATCTCTACTTTCAGCAATAACCTAAAAGATTTATTACAGCAATTTATATAGTTAAAACTACTTACATATATATATATATATATATATATTATATATATATATATATATATATATATATATATATATATATATATATATATATATATATATATATATATATATATATATATATATATATATATATATATATATATATATATATATATATATATATATATATATATATATATATATAATAGAATGTTACTTTTATTGTGTGTTAAACAATATCATATGTGTAATATTTAATATTTACTATATTTAGTTTTACGTCTATCTCTACTTTCAGCAATAACCTAAAAGATTTATTACAGCAATTTATATAGTTTAAACTACTTATATATATATATATATATATATATATATATATATATATATATATATATATATATATATATATATATATATATATATATATATATATATATATATATACATATATATATATATATATATATATATATATATATATATATATATATATATATATATATATATAATAGAATGTTACTTTTATTGTGTGTTAAACTAATATCAAGAACCATAACACAAGCCGTGGTGGCGTTTATATCTTTTTGTTGCGATGCAAACGTGCTCCTAGGTTTGTAAAATCAAAATTACGTTTTTACACAGAGCAGAGAAAAGAGGATAGCATGTTGTATTTTAACCAGAATGAGAGAATGAAATAAATGTTGTGATCCTACGTGATGAGCCTATTCACTATCTTAATTCCTGCCTTAATGTATTTACCTACTTATTCAACGAAATTCACAAATATATGTATTTAATATTTATACATGTTTATGTACAAAATTAATAATAATCCACATACCCTATTCTCAAGCGTGCGAGGGAATGCGGCCCTGATTTACGAGATAGCACGTGCAGACCTAAGGTTGGATATATTAAATATTAAACCTATCATTATGTATGCTTTATTATCTTAAGTAGCCGAACCTGTATTAAAGACGATTAATATAACGTATGTTTACAGTGTAATTTCATTCTCGCGTTTTGTATTTAATAAAATTGTCTATACCTTCTGAATGTGTACAAATATATATAAATTTTTAATATACATATATATTTGCTTGCTTACATAAATTCAGAAAGAGATTATAAAGGCGCTATATTCTTTTCATTTCTACGTCTCTAATATGACAAAGTGCGGTTCTAAAATTTAACGCGAAGTAGTAACTAAGTGTAGAGCTTATAGTGACCACTGTCACTGTCTTTCTGTCCCAGTTGTTAACTACATCGGATACAGCGGTTCTAATAAGAAGAAAAACGTTCTAAAATAACTTTTTTACATGGTGTTCTTAAAGAGACATATTGATACAACGCAATTGTTAAGAGATTCATTTCATACAAAGTACATATAAATTTAAATTTGTTGTGGAATTGATACAGATTTTTATTAAAACGATAAATTGTTTATTATTATATATATATTTAAATTAGTTCTTAACATTTAAATTATTATGATGACTATTATCAGAATTAGTAATTTTACCTGTCCAAGGTTCACAAAACTAAAAAACGAACAATAATTTTAATAATATTTCGTTATAATATAATAAAGAATTTCTTCTTTATAATTAATATTACATTTAAGATTTACACTTATTTGAACCAAAAAAAGTAAATATACCTTTTTGAATTCCAATCTACGTGGCGCAGTGCCTAGTATGTAATTGTAATACCCACAATTAATTTTTACTCGGAATCTATGAATTATGAATAATGAATCGATTAGAGTTTTCCCCTGCTAAGTATGTCATTCGGATCTGTCACTCAACATGCAAGATTTTTCACCGCTAAAATAATATATTTTTAACATTTATTTCCCACAAAGAAATATGGGTTGCGAGGGCGTATATAATATACCTAGCTACATAGTGTATTGATTACTTAATGAGGTAAACCGTCTTATGGTGAAAGCTACATTGGCTGTTACTAGTATCTGAATTATTAAGGTAAATTCGAACATAATATAAATGAGAAAGTCTATCTGTTCTCAGCTGTCACATTCAAATGACAGGTACAAGGGCTTATTATCACGACAACATTACCCTCCATCTTTATTAGATAACTAATAAATGTGCTTTTATATAACTTAGGGCTAGGGGTAGGGCTTTTAGAGTTATTTTTTGTTTTCCCTGATCCCGCGTATAGTATTTATTAATTTTTATTTTAACTTCACGCTTTTATCCCGCTCATCCATCTTCCCCGCCTGGGAATCGAACCCAGTAACCGTCACGTTACAGGCGGACGTTGTGCCCCTGCGCCACGACGGTCCTCACGGCGTATAATATTGTAGTATATTATGGATTCAAAACACTCACTTTTCCACTTTGTAATCAATTTTAAGTCATTTGGTTTTGACTGACGGAATTCGACGCCGTTCTTTACTAAGGTAAAGTAGGAATAGAAGTAGGAATATTCTTAAGCCAAATAATTTCGTGACTAAAAGAAAGTAAGACTTTCTTTTAGTCACGAAATTATTTGGCTTAAGAATATTCCTTCTTTAAAATAGCTGTACTCCTAATGCACATATAAGATCTATTTAAAGATGGCATTTTCTTATATTTATCTATCTATCAATTTATTTATTTGTTTGTTAGTTTGTTTGTTTGTTCGTTCGTTCGTTGGTTCGTTCGTTCGCTCGCTCGCTCGCTCGTTCGTTCGTTCGTTCGTTCGTTCGTTCATTCGTTTGTTTGTTTGTTTATTTATTCATAACATTCAGCAAATACAGAAGAAAAAAAATAGTACGATAATAACCGTATTACTATAAAACTGTGGCACGGTTATTAACGCCCACCTCGAAAGCATTTTTCTCACAAATAACACAGTACTGATTGTTGTAAATATGTAAACAAAAATTATTAATAATAAGCAAAGGCAATATAAAATGTAACAATTTACTTTAACATAAAATCAGAAACAAATAATTATTAAACAGAGGTAAAAATAATAAACTATAAAAAAATAAATGTAATGTGTATGTGTGTGTGTGTTTGAAAATGTGTGTGTGTGTATGTGCGTGAAATGTGGAAAGATTTAAGTCTTATATTGTTGTAAGTACAAGGTTTTCCGTCTCATCATAATCTAATGTTAAGGGCCAATTATTCAGTTTAGTTTTGCACTTTTGGAGCGAAAGGGGAATATATAATCAATACATATATCCTAAAAATTCCTATTCGAACCAAATCCTACACTATTCGATTATGCTCCTATTAGAAACTGTCAGTAAAATTGAAGTCTTCACTCAAGCTCTCAAGCACTTTTGTCTTTTAAAAGTGGTATTAAAAATATTTTATGAAAAAACAATACGAAATAAATATTAATTTTTTCTATAAAATCGTGTAAATGTTTCAGAATATACTTTTGGATGACTTTCAGGTGTTTATGGAGGTTACATAAATTCGAAAACTTCAAACCAAAACCATTTCTGCTCTAATTATTAGAATCCTAGCTACAGGCTTATGTAATAATCAAGGATTTTTCATAAGATTTTTTATTACTTTTTAATAAAGATATCTCCAATTAAATACATATATATTTTAAATATTTTTGTATTTATCGCCTAATGACTTCATCGAATGTCCGGAAGCTATATAATATAAAAATTATTCTATAACATAAGCGTAAGCCAATTTATTTTAATTTCATTATTATTTCAAAATAAAAATAGAATATATTTCATTCTATATACGTATAACATTCATTCTATATACGTAAAACAGCAAAAGATTGCATCAATTTTATTACTGTTCAAGAATGAATATTTGGAAGTTATTTTAAAAAATATATATCCTTTAAAGGAAATGCCACGGTGAAGGGATGTATAATATATATTATAAGCCGATCACCGTGAGCAAAAAGCTTAAAAAATTGCTTTCAAAAGCTTTTATTTCGCCTTGCTGGTTATTTTCGTCGAAATATAATAGTCATTTTATTTACATCTTGCAAATAATTAATCCTATCGTCATTGGTGTGACTTTAAAACCAGTTTGAGCACTTGTATTGTTTACATTAACAATTTGTAGAGTTCCACAGGTTGAAAATAAAACCATTCAAGTGTTTTATTATGTGACATGTTAGTTTAAATTCGTATTGTATGTAATTGTGTTTGTGAATAGTGTAGAATAATAGAAATTAAAAAGTTGATCCTAGGAAAGTCACAATTCACAAAACGGGTACCGAGTCCAGTGTTGTGTAGGGTGAGGAGCTTAGAATAGTATTTAGGACTTTTGACATATGTATGTGTCGTTTTAAAGGGGTCTCTTTGAACTCTCACCGCCATTTGGTCCTCCCACAACCTTCTATTAGAGGTCCTTTGTAGTAAGTTTTAGAAATTATTATGAATCTTCTAAATTTCTTAGAGTTTCAAGTTTCGCTGCTTCTGCGAACAAAATAACTCAGAACGTATTCGTTCATTAGTCACTTCACAAACATTTTTTTAGTAAGAGTGATGTTTTGAAATATTATTTTCCCTAATTAAGTACTTACAGTTACTGGTATAATTTATTTTACCAGTATTACGAGCTTTTACCTTTACTAGTATTTCTAGAGATAGGCCTGGTCTCAATACTGAAAGACTTAATGTTTATTGACTGACTTAATTATATTATGTCATGTCAGAAATCACATCCTAGGACCAAATGTGTCTAAATATTAAGTAATTGTAATAATCACATATTTATATAATCAAAATTATTACAAAGCAAAGAAGGTCGTTTTATGTATATTGTATAAGAAAAATAAAAGCATATTTTATTCAATTAATTACCTCGTAAGGTAGCCATATCACTTAATATTGTCTACACACCTCAATTCAATAATAAATACTGTTTACGGAAATATTATACTATACATATAAGTATTTAATATTTTCGTATAATAATATGAGCTCCACGAGTAAATTGGATTTTAAGTCAGATATAATATATACATATATATTCAAATTACAATGGCATTCATCATTTCGAACAGCAAATAATATACAAACGACAGTTCGATTTAATTTCAAAAATGAATTTTCACAAAAGAAAATTAGCATAAAGACAGCCGACATGAAAATATTATACTTAAGGTTATTTTCTCGTATATTTTGTTGGCCCAATATATATATTAACTAAGTAAACGTTAAGTGGCTCTAGGTTTGTGATCACTTTATTGTGCAAAGACTTAACGCTTGACCCTTAGGAAGGTAGGGTAGTTTGGTTTTTTTTGTTCAACATTCGATATATTTTATTTTATTTATATATTACTTACTTATTTATTTTATTTATATATTATTACTATTATTTATAAATTTATTTATTTAGGTATCAGTTATAATTATAATAATGTAACTGATATAATTGTATTCTACAAACTCTTGATTAAATTTTATACTTTGATTTTATTTTGCTTTATGAAAATTTTACACCTTCGAGATTTTAGTTTTTTGTTTTTTTTATTTATAAAAATATCGACAAAAATACATCTGGCCATAAACTTGTTAATTTTATCCGTTGAAAGAGGTGTAAAATAAATAAACAATTTACACGACATTTAAACGTAGCATTAACTATCTGGTTAATTAGTTGTTTTAGTTAAACAAGTCGTTAAGTAAACTGTGACAGATTGTTTACATAATTTACGTACTTATTAAGAGAATTATTAAAAGTTACGTTATTTGATTCATCTTCGGTGCACATCTTACAATAAATCTTTAGTTGGACAAAGAGGACGTAATAAATTTTCCACAATTATCTATGACTTCCGCTATTAATACGCGTCGAGTGAATGTAGTTATTACTATTGTTTATATAAGTAAGCATTATTTATCATTCCGGCGCAGTTGATACGTGTCTGAATGTACACGGCAGTTGTAGGTTTTAATTTTATTTTATTTTCTGATTTCTGTTGTGTGTTCTATTTCCTATGGAAAGAATGATTTCTATCATTTTCTTTGCTGTAATAACGAGATAAGACGCTGCGTTAATTTCCGCCACACAAAATGCATTGTCCCATAAATGAGACGGAAAGTAGGAAACGGAGTGAATACCAGGTTTCCTCTGTCATCCTATTATAGGCGTAAAATAGCGTGAATCTAATAATTATATTATATTTAGCTAGCTAAAACATTAATTGACTATAATTGTAGTAGTTTTCCGCTTGCGGCTTCACAATGTCAGGATAATGTGACTATAACTATTTCTTTATTTCCGGTTTTACAGAGGAAGCGTACAAAACTATATTTATACGATATTACACCCTTTTATGACTTTTGGAGTTATTCTAAAAAATAATGTACTATTTGCTTCAAAAATACATGAACAATTAGACTATGAGAAGTTACATGGTGCTAAAGGAGATTAAAATACAAATACAGTATTCAGTAAATACATTATATCCCTTAAATATCACATAACTGTCACGTACTTGTAAAATCAATTTAGTTGAAAGTAAAAATTCTAGTAAAATATCACTAGGTAGAAAATAGTGTATGTGTAACAATAAAAAACCATCTTAAAACATACGACAGTAGTCATGAACAACAAAATTGTCTGTTATACGCTTCACGCTACGATAGTAAGTACATATGTAGGTAGAGATGATGATTTTTTACATATTTTTATTAATTTTACGCAGAATAGGCAAACATAAAGACATTATAATGTTAATATAATTTCTCCGTGGAACCAGCAAGCGCGCTAGTAAACCAGTGTTCTTACTGGTTACTGGTTGCCCGCTGCTGACGTCATTGAAAATTAATAATGTCCTCAATTATTTATTTCCTCTTCGTATATATATAGACGAAAACACCGCGTTTTGCACCATTGATATGAAAATAAATTGGATATTAATATCGTTTTAAAAATATTTGACTACAATATTTTTTTTAGCTTCACGCATATGGCGAGGTAGGAGAGGGAATTACAGGAACCATATGAACCTGGTGTTAAGACACTCCGTTGCTTAGTCTCTGCTTTCTTCGTCCCCGCTTTCCGGCTTTTTTCAAGGCATTGGGTGTTGAGTGGCAGAACTCAACGCCTCGCTTTGCTTAGTTTTCAGAGCGAAGAAAATGGAAATTACGCCTCTGCGCCACGACGGTCCTCTCACTCTCTTCATATAAATTAATAAAATTTTATTGAATAAGTCTTATTTAAAATCTTAGAATAAGTTAAGTTATTTTAAAAATACCTACCTTTCAAAGCTATAAACGATAACATTAAGTAGCGTCCGTTTACAAACTGCTTGTCAAGGCCACATATGGGCCACTGCACATGGCATTCAAAGCATAAACACCTAGCAACCTTGTAAAACGTTCTGTAGGATTTATCACCATTTGATTCTTTTGTTTCGTTAATTAACACTTACGTTACATATATCCTGTAGGTTGTTACTATTACTATTGAGCTACAAATACAATAAGTAGTTGTAATAAATTCGTGTCAAATAGACAATTAAATACGGTACGTCAAATAGACAATTAAATATATTTTACATTCATATCTTCACGCTTATCCCTAGCGGGGTAGTCAGAGAGAACGGAGCGCTAAACGCTGTGGAATACCTTTGCGTTTATAGGTAGGCAAATAGTTGCATGCATATCTCTTTCGCCTCGTCCACTATCATTATTATATATATCATCATATTTTATACGAATTCAATAAAAAAATAAAAATTACCAACTTTTGAGAATTAATAACCGTAATAAATACACAACAATATGTCCATGATGATGATCATGGAATCGATAACAATATAGTTGTGTATGTAGTATCAAAAAAAAGCCTAGGACAAGCAGGAAAGAAATTATTTTGTGATTAAGAAAAGAGCAAAGCCATATACAATGTAAGAGGAAAATATCGAAAAAAAATCAGGCTTTAATTGGAAAGAAGCGGCAGATAGAGAGAAATGGGCATCTTTAAATGACACGTTTTAACTAATCTTAGATAAAAAAGGGACCTCCCATAATAAATATTTCAAAATATAATTTATTTCAAATTATAATAAGTAATTTTTGTTTTTATTTAACAATTTCAGTAAAGCTTTATTTATTATGATATATTTTTATTTAAATACTATCCAAAAATATTTTTATAACAAATATTATATACAAGTAATCAAGAGTCAAGCGAAGAGTATGGGAAGTTACTTAATATATACATATAACAGATACTACAGCAAAATGATTAAAACATTGAGTTTTCCAAAATACTATAGTCAAAGACATAAGTATTAGTTTATTTAAGAGCTTTATTTAAAACACTGAAACTTTAGCTAAATTGTTTCACAAAGTCAATAGAAATTACATATTTCGGTGGGTGGTAGATGTTATGTTTCCTAACT
Organism: Dione vanillae; assembly: GCA_037178615.1. Classification (NCBI taxonomy): domain Eukaryota; kingdom Metazoa; phylum Arthropoda; class Insecta; order Lepidoptera; family Nymphalidae; genus Dione; species Dione vanillae. Next base: position 336,864 of record JAZFAU010000118.1, read on the forward strand.
GAGGCAATTTAATATAAATTATTTTCTTTATCGTGATATATGGAAAAACATTACTTCGGTTAAAAGTTACACTAATGTTTATCTTAATTTATTACAACTGAACGTGAACTAATAATAGTACAATAGTAATAATGCACATACTAATGCGTTCACGTTTTTATTATGGGAATTTTTTTATGATTTTATGAATTTGGTAGTAAACATATGCCCATTTGCTATTGTTCATAAGCAAACATAGCATAGTAGTAGCCCGTTGGAACAGAGTCTATTTCAATATACTTACTAGTTCCCCCAAATGTTTTTTTTTTATTTTCGGTCCTCAACCTAGGTAAATTATAATACGAAATGTAAAAAAAATCAAAACAGGTGGTTTAACATTATGTAAGCATCCTTCTCAACGCAATGAAGGACAATAACCAATTTGTTTATTGAGATAAAAAACTGTTAAGACCAAAGATACTCTTTTAGTGGCAAAAACCAATTTAAAAATAATTAAATTTGTTGTGTTAATTAAAATGTTAATTAAAACATTATAAAGAAGGCACTATTATATGTTATTTTTAGTTCAAACTGTGTTATAATGATTTTGCAACAAAGGTTGCAAAAATTCTGTGACCGTGAATAATTTATGAATAGTAAGTACTATTTTTTCTAAAAACTACATGCTATGTGCTTTTGTGAACAACATTATTTTAACCTTTTTAATTAATAGCAAAAAAAAATTACATCAACTTATATTTGTATGTACGTAAAAGAACAAAAAGATCTTCCTCCTTCATAAATAGTTTAAACTGGTCGAAGCTAACTTCCTTGTTACATGCAATTTAAATCGTAATAGTGCTGAATGATATTCATATAAATTAAAGGAACGAGAATGATAATACTATATGAATAATTGCAAATTTCTTGTCATTTGTCACGATCAATAATGATTAGCCCACTCTGTCAGAAGTACCTACAATATGTAACGACTTATATTTAATTTATATTTAGTATACAATTTCGTTAGGCTTCCACACCTCAAAATCAAAATTGGAACCTATACAAGTTTACTCTTTTCTGTCTCTCTTTTTATTAGCCTGTCTGTCCATCTGACAAAACTATTTACACCAAATCTCATAAAAGGATCAAACTGTTATTGATAAATATCAAATATACAAATCGATGGCCTTTTGACGCCTATGAGTCTATACATCTTGATTATATTTGCTTATAATCAAATTTCTAGGTCAACCTCCAACCTCAGGTTATCAAACGTGTAAGACGTCATCAAAACATATTATGAGCGTTTATGCTTCAATGCATTTTATATGAAAATGACTGAATAATGAAAATCTACAGGATACTGCTGGTAGCCTAGGGCTATGAAATTCGGCATTAAGTGAGAATTTTTAGTATAACAAAAAGCAAAAATGAAAAAATTCAAAATTTGAAGATAATATTCCTATAAAATACGGCTGCAAACTTAAATTTGTCGACTTTTATTAAGGGTATTTCATTAATCTAGACTTATGAAATCTGTCAGAAACTGAGAACTTACTCAAAGTAAATTGTTTATAAGTTTGTAAAACGAGTCGATACGACTTTTTATTAAAATTTAACAATATTTTTAAGTATTATTTTCGTTATCGAATAACATATAAATTATCAAATTGGTACGGATCCCTCAGTACACAAGTACTACTTGACTGATATTTTTAGTAATACATTGTATGTAGAATACCTGTCTAGAACAATTCCAAATCTTAGGTACGCCACTTGGAGTTATGTAAAGAATATTTTATGTAGCAAAATAGTCATAAGAATTCATAGACAAAAGGAACCCAGTGCTCCGACACACCGTTTCTTCGTTTCCCACTTTTCACCTTTTTCTGTTTGCCTTGTTGCTTAAAGCAAAGAAAATTAAAATAATTCATTCTCCCCGACTAGGGATCAAACCCATAAATCAGCGTAAAAATGAAAATATATACTTTTATTTCATATTTTTTCTTAAATGTTATAGATAAAACTTCTGCAATATTGTTTAAAAGTTGTTATTGTTTTATGATTACAAAGGTTTGTAAAAAGCTTAAACAAAATTAAAATAAATTAATCTTCTTGTATTGACTTGAACTGTTTATAACGTCTAAATAAAAAGTAATAATAATTAATATGGCTTATGGTAGTCTTACATTTTATTTGTCATTAGGATCAACGATACTATTGCCGTGTTATGTTCAAAATGAGCGTGAGATGTCATTTAAAATAAATAATTTAATACCAGAATATATAAACAATACGCTCATCAATTGTGAGTTCCATGTCAATCATAAAATATGTACATAATTATTTCCATAAGGAGCTCTACGTAACAAAAGCTAATATTAAAATATTGCTTGGCATATTAATAATATGTGCTATGTTTTATTACTGGTCGGAGATATTATCTCACCATTGTTTTTCTAGTAATGGTTACAGAAGTCTAATAAAGCCGACTCTTTAACTCCATAACAAGATAACGTCCAACAATAACTAAGGCATTAGAACAACACGCAATTAGGGCACAACCAAATAAAGGTCTCAAGGCTGAGGTCGGATACATCAAACCTTGTTTTAAGACTATGCAGTGCAAGCCTTAATATACTTAAGTACATATTTAAAATAAAGTCATAATCACTAGGTATTTTTATAAATATTACATGCGTACATAATGTCTAAGAACGGAGGCCTACCACTTTTAAGTTTAATAAAAATTTAAAAAGACAGTGACAAAGTCCTGAATTTGGAGAGTGATAATAGAAAATATTTATTGTCGCTACATATGGCGGTTTATAGCAAAGGAAATTATACTTCACTTAAAACCAGAACGAAAAGTTCAACTTATAATCATAATCATCATCATCATCATGCCGTGTCAGCCGTAGGACGTCCACTGCTGAACATAGGCCTCCCCCAGGGGCCTCCAGTGCGCCCTGTCTAATGCTATTCGCATCCAGTGGCTGCCTGCAACCCGGATCAAGTCGTCGGTCCACCTGGTTGGAGGCCATCCCACGCTGCGCTTGTCGATACGTGGTCTCCACTCGAGAACCTTTCTGCCTTAGCGGCCGTCAGTTCTCCGTACTATGTGCCCTGCCCATTGCCACTTCAATTTACTAATTCGTTGGGCTATGTCGATTTCTTTCGTTCATTTACGGATATCCTCGTTGCGCACACGATCTCGCAAAGAAATGCTGAGCATAGCCCTCTCCATAGATCGTTGAGCGACCTTGAGCTTCTTTATGTGGCCCATATTAAGAGACCACGTTTCTGTGCCGTAAGTCATCACTGGTAACACACATTAGTTATAGATTTTCGTCTTGTGGCACTGAGGTATTTTGGACGAGAAGATATTTCGTAGTTTTCCGAACGCTACCCAGCCGAGTTGGATTGGACGATTGACCTCCTTCTCAAAGTTAGACCGACCTAACTGGATCGTATGACCCAGGTAGATTTACTCGTCAACAACTTCGAGTTGCGAGTTCCCAACTGCAAGCGGGGTGGGCACAACATGGACATTCGACATGATTTTCGTCTTGTCCATGTTCATCTAAAGCCCAACCTGTTGAGATACTCGGCTGAGGTCCTCGAGTATAGAGCTCAGATGGTCCAATGACTCCGCCATAACCACAATATCGTCGGCAAACCGAAGATGAGTGATTTACTCGCCGTTAATATTGATGCCGCGTCCTTGCCATTCCAGGAGTTTGAAAACGTCTTCCATTGCGGTGGTAAAGAGTTTCGGAGAGATGACGTCTCCTTGTCTCATACCTCGTTGCAATGGAATCGCCTTGGTACATTGCTCCTGTACTCGAACCGACATTGTGGCGTTCTTGTACAAACACTTCTGCACCTTGATATACCGATAATCAATATGGCCTCGTTGCAGAGATTGAAGCACCGCCCAAGTCTCGATCGAAATAAGCATAATGGCAGATTATACTCTTTAATCTTCTGTATAATCTGCCGCAGCGTGTGGATGTGGTCTATGGTACTAAAGCCTTTTCGAAAACCGGTTTGTTCGGGAGGCTGGAAGTCATCAAACCTATTTTCGAGACGATTCGTGATGACTCTCGAAAACAACTTGTAAACATGGCTCAGTAGCGAGATGGGTCGGTAGTTCTTCAATAGAGTTTTGTAGCCCATTTTGAAGAACAAGACCATCACGCTCATGTTCCATGTTTCTGGCGTTTTGCCTTCGTGTGTGATGGATTTAAAGAGCCTCTGAAGGACTTTAATAGCTTATAATAATGAAATAATAATATATAATCAGTGTGTTTTAGAGTTACATCATTTAACAAAATCAATATAATATCGGTAGCTACGTGCCAGAAAATTTAAAAACAAATCTGTAACAACTTCGTTTTATTATTAATTTTTAAATATAATAATAACATTTTGAAAGTCATTATGAATTATTTAATATTTATTAAATATTACAATTTATATTTATATCCGTCTTGGCGCAGAAGGCGCAGATTGTTCATTTATGTTGAAACTTAGATAATTATATAATAACATATTTAAAAAATATCCCTCTGCTTTTTATCTATTTATATTAGTCGGACACAATTATAACTATATAAAATAAGTATAAATAAAATTCCCATATTCTACTTTCATATAAGTAAATGTTAAGAGGTTATATTTAAATGATATTAACATATTAAATAAATATCGTGTTTTTATTTTTTATATTATTATCGGCAATAAATATTTTTACAGATTAGTAGAAAGATTTCGCAATATTATCATCTCTAAATAATTATATACATAATTCGAACTAGTTTGGCAAGATTAATTTAGTCTTAGCGCTTGGATTAGCACATATTAACGTAATCGTTAGAAATTTCTTAAAATAAACAATTAGCAACTTGACTATATTTAATAGTGACATCGCCTTCGTCTACATACTTATGAAAGATGTCTCATGTTAAGTCTTAACAATTCAATTACTGTATGACGCAAGTACTCTTTAAAATATACTGTAGGTAGAGAGTGGGTTGATTCTAATGTTAATTCATTATAATGTTTTTAATTTAAGTTTATGAAATATAGTATAAAAAATTATAATAAACATCCTTGTTTTATTTACATAAATCACAAAGTAAAGTTCTGTTTTTTGCACTACTACTGCATAGCGGAAGTAGCTACATATTAATTCCTTTCTCAGTGATTATCACTTAAAAAGTAATAAGGATATTATTTAACATGTTTCCTTTTGACTAGAAAATATTTTATATTCCATTTATTTAAATCATAAATCAAAATCAACGATATTATTGTAAGAAATTGCTATTAAATAATTTTATTAATATAAATTGTTTTTTTTAAATATAATGTTCAGCTTAATGCTGAATTCCGCAACTCTCATATTTATACGGCAGTTATACATCAAATTTGTACAAGTGATAATATTGCCATATTAGATCGTGTTTTAGTATGGGTTCTGTAATACTTATTAGCTACCTGACGTATCATTTGACACGTAAAGCATTTCTGATCTTCAATTGAATATACGTTTGGCAATCTCCAAACACAGAAAAGCCACGGCCAAATACCATCAAGATTGCTTTCAATAAACGATTTATCAGAAGGTTTTAATATTTTAAATATGAACATCACGATGCGATGTGTGTGCAACCTTCGAGCCGACAAGTGTACATTTCGGGGGCTTATTGTATGGTAATACATAATAGCTTAGGGCGGGATCCGTATCCGTTGTAATGCATACATACCTGTTTGTACAAACTGATACGTTTAAATTAATAATACTGTTGCTGTAATTACGTATGTGACTTGTGATAGAACGTGTAATTTATCGATCAAGTTTCCAGAATCCTTTCAAATTATACCATTTATAGGTGCGCCAGTGATTTTAATTTATAGAATCTTCGATGCGAATTCAGTTATATAGGCTTTAAGCGTGTACTATACATAATATTGCTTAACTTACCTTTTGCATTATGAAAATAACCAATTATGGATATAAACATATGTACTTATATGTCAACAAAGAATACTAAAACAAATTTTAAAATAATTTAACATCGAAATAGTATGAAAAACATAGATTTATCACTTTTATATATATTTATTACTATAACAAGCTTATTTATTTTAAAGTGCAGAACTACATAAGCTATATAAATTGTGTAATGTTTTTTTTTATTTGAAGCTTACAAAAACTTATCAAACTTATATTTGAAAATATTAAATCTATTTTGCAATATATGATAACTTGACATCTCCTTTCTATTTTGTTTGGTTAAATCGGACTTACAAAATCTACCCTGGCTGCACCTTTACAGGAGCTCTCTTGTCTCCTCCCATAAAATGCTAGTCGTTTATTACAAGACAGCGCATGCCAAAGTGACTGCAACGCCCACTTATAGTTCTCTGAATAACATTTGTGTGACATCAAAAGCATGCAAGATATATTTTATATATACTTGTATACAGATATAATAATTTGAATTGTGGTATGTAAAATTTTAACTGTTTTTTGACGCTTAATTATTTGCATTTGATACAACATTAATAGAGAAAAATATCTTTAAATTTCTTGCTTTGATATAAAGTTCGTCTGCAACAAGTTTTTATTTGGAAAACAATTAAAAAACCAAGGTTATATGTACGAGTGTATACAGACATTGATTGATTACACAGTTCTTTCGCGAGTCAATAAAATATTGGCAAGATGAGTATATGTCTTTATTAAAACGTCTCTCATGAATAGTAGGGCTTATTTACGAGTATGCATCCACGATCGTATAAGTGTGATTGTTATAGGTACAAATCAACAGGTTTGTGAGGTGAACTGCCACACAGTGGAGTCAAACATAATAATGGCATAAATACTAATTATACAATACTTATACTTCTTTTTCATTAAACAAAATAAGCACTAAAATATGTTAATATGTATTTATAATTTTACAAATTAAAGAGACAAGTTAAAAATTATTGAGTTATACCTTGTGTGTTTACTTATTTTAACTATAGGGGAAAGTGGGGGAATTGGGAACGGCGGGTAATTGGGAACACGTCAATAAGTCACACTTGTATCCTTACTATTCCATCTCACACCTATTCAAGTTACGAACCCCGTGTCCTTCAATACGCGAGTAAAAGTGGAAGTAGAATGCCGCACGCATCTAGTCACGATAAGCCAAACATTTTTTTCTCATTTTTTGTTATAATTTTTGTGTTCTGTTTCAACAGATGTACATGTCATACTTCTGAGTGCAATGAATCTATATTTTGTAAGTTTATTGTATGGATTATCTTCTTTTAAATGCCACGTGTTGTTAAGTACATTAAAAAGGTTATGGAAAGTGGTGACCATTTTGATTGAAACTGTCGCCCGCGGGTAATTAGGAACAGTAGGTGGCGGGTAATTAGGAATGTTCCCAATTACCCGCACAACAATGAAATTAATCTAGTGTTGCTTTTATATGATCAATATAATAATTTTAGACGCCTAGAAAATACATTCGAAATAAAGAGAGAAGGTACTGTTAATCGACGATCTTCGCCGAGCAATTGAAGAAGTTAAGAACAGAAGACTCACGTTGGGCAAAGAAGCTACTTAATTTTCAGTAACTAAAACAACTTTGCTAATACAGTTAAAAGAAACCATAGTCAAGACACCAAAAAAGAGGAAGATATGCAGTATTTATTTATGAGCAAGAACCACAATTTGAAAAATACATTGTTCAATGTTGCGATTTGTCGTTTCATGGCATCACACCGTGTTGTTTGCGCAGAATTGCTCTTCGTTTTGCTGAAGCCAATGAACCATGATTTTAAAAAAACGACTCAGCTAGCAGAGAAACATTGGTATTGCAGATTCATGACCAGACATCCATGCCACATGCCACATCACAGCTTACGTATGCTAGAAGCTACTTCTCTTAACCGAATAAGAGCTTTTAACGCTAAAGAAGTAAACTTGTTTTTTGACTAACTGAAAATGACCCAAGCTAAGCACAATATACCTGGTCACCGTATTTTTAATGTTATTGAGATCGATATAATATAAATGAATAATATATATAAATAAATTACAAGATTTCTGCTCCAAAAGGTGTTCAGCAAATAGGAAAAGCTACAAGCTGAGAACGTGGTGTCACGACATCAGTAGTGTATGCCGTTAGCGCTAGTGGTATATATGTCCCTCCCATGTTTATGTTCAAAAGAAAAAGATTGCTGATTAAAGGCTGTAATAACCCATAGCTGGTACTGACTGCTGGCTGTAATATCGACATGATCGCAACGACGATAACATTTGTAAGATTTGGGTCCACAAGCAATGCACTATGGGCGAGACCAGCAAAGGTTACGTGAGTGATTTTTGTTACAGAAAGTAAATAAAATCTAGTTGTACCTGTTTCCTACGTTATTTCTCTTTACCCTATATCGTTCTCATTTGCCCCGCAGGCTGTTCTCAATTACCCCATAGGATGTCGGGTAAAAAGGAACGACAATGTTTTTTGTTTTCATTAATATTTTTTATAAACAGTTGATTTTTAAGATATTTTCTATCGGTTATAAGAAGATAAATAAGTAAAGTACAAGTCTGAATAAAAGTTAATTATTTTTTACATGTAAAAAACTGTTGTTTTTACAATTTAAGTTAAGTGTTCCCAATTCCCCCACTTTCCCCTATTCATGTTATTTCAAAGGTTACACTAGTAACATTGTTGCAAAAATCTTGTAAAGAATATATTTAAAACTAGTTATTCTATTAATATTAATAAGTGATCTTGGAGCAATCATATCAGTTTCTTACAACATAGTTAATAATTATAGTTATGTTATATTTTATTACAATATACGTTTGAATATCATTTTATTTGCAATAAGAAACACATACACTCGAGCATTTCTATTATTCTATTTTAGAAATTTAATTATGTTTTCTTTTTAACATTTGTTATTTTACACCACAGGCCATAATTTTCCATGCCTTTTTCTCGAGAAAAAATTTAATTAAATTTTATTGGTTCTAATAAGTCTCGAGGAACCTAGTATGAAACAGGGGTTGCGTGAAAATTATTGTTTTGTTTGTAAAGTGGATATATGTGTCCTTTCACCTTGTTAAGAGGACTCGTACATAAATTTCTCATGAACTTGAGCTTAGTGTTAAACTCTAAATCTTGCCAATGTTCTTGCTTAGTAGAAGCGTAAATATCGCTAGGTTTGCTTATGGCTACATGCCTTGATTATAGCAATACACCTTACCTGTAGATTATTGTCTGGTAGGTTAATATTTCACTCCAAATTACTTACTATATAGTACCAAATTAAAAAAACTACCCGAGTTAACAAGATAATAATATTAACGAATTCATGAAATATATACGCAGATAATAGACATGATAATATCAAGGTGTGCAAGTTTTTGAATCGTGTCACCTAATTACTAATGCTAAATTTACATATTAAATATAATCCTATTTAAATGAAGAGTAATGTTATCACAAATGGGTATACTTTAAAGCTACTACACACCTCCCATTAGTCTACATTGAAATAACTTAACCTGTATAATAAGACATTAATTTGTAAAATAATTTGGTACCATTGAGGACAGTCGTGGCGCAAAGGCGTAACATCTGCTGTAACACGGCGGTCTCTGGGTTCGATTCCCAGTCGGGGAAGATGGATTTTTCTATTTCCATTTTCTTCGCTCTGGCAACTAGGCAAAGCGCGGCGTTGAGTTCCGCCACTCAACACGCAATGCCTCGAAAAAAGCGGAAATCGGGGGCGGAGAAATCAGCGACTAAGGAACGGAGTGTCTTAACACTAGGTTCCAATAGTTCTTGCAGTTACCTCTGCCTACCCTGCCATGTGCGGGATAAAGCGTGAAGCTAGAGAGAGAATTTCGTACCACTGTGAAGGGAAAACTCAAGGAATGAAAAATTAAAAATTTGACAAAATAAGCTACTAAATAATATAATAATATTTTATTAGAAACTAGAAGTAGTTAGAGTTTACTTTAAATAATAACGGCGGAACACAAGTAGACCATATATTTTGAGCGTATTCGGACAGAGATTCTGTGTAAATGCTGATGCATTTACACAGAATCTCTGTCCGAATGACTTAAATTTCTTGAACGGACTTAATCATTTAATATCGGTAGTATCTTTTCTTTTTACAGTGGATTCCTTAAAATTTGTTATTATATTAGTATTTATTAAAAAATATTTATGATATAAATGTTAATAAAATTAAAGAAATATTATTTATGCTATGCTATCAAGAAAAGGCGATATACCTGGAAGTGAAAAAGTACGATAAATGGGAACTGTGAAGCAACGTTTAGTACGCACGTAAGATAGCAAATCAACAGTCATTATACTGGATCTCGACTGGGAAAACATTACTTAATAGTAGTATCAAACATTACCGTCGTTCATCATGTTTATGTTTTATGTGTAAGTAAAATTGTTACACATTGCATACTTTGATTAAGCGAATGAATTTATGTAAAATAATATAGATTAAAAATTTTATATTAATTAAAAAATACTTATGTTACTATGTACATAAGTAAAAATACTTATGTACTTATGTACTTACGTTGATATGACGACAATCGATATAACAAAAAATAAAATAAAATCATTTTTGTTATTACTAATAAAAGTCAACAAATTATATATATATATATATATATATATATATATATATATATATATATATATATATATATATATATATATATATATATATATATATATATATATATATATATATATATATATATATATATATATATATATATATATATATATATATATATATACATGCATACATGTAGGAACATTCTAATATAATCCTGTTCCAAAAATATAATTTAAACCACACCTTTTTAGTGGATTACTAAAATAAATCAAAGAAAAACACATAACAAATAACTAGAAAACTATTAGGATAAAAAAAGATTATGTATTGAGTGTCAACTATCGAAGATTGACATTTACCTACTATCATGTCTAAACTTTTGATGAATTATAATACGTTAGTAGTTAGTAAACAAATTTTATTATTGATAGAAAGAAACGAAGCTGTTGTAATCGATGATGGATATATAAAATTTATAAATATTTAAAATTATTATATGATGAAAATAAAATATACTTGTTTTCACATTTTAAATAAAGGTATCTGAAATTTGCAAATAATAGTGTCAATAAAATATTTTCTAGGAATGAAGGATATAGGCGATATTTTTTTTTCAAGTATTTGTTCTATTATCAACTAAGCGACAAAAAAGTTTTTGAACCTCCATACCAAAAATAATATTTAAAGTGATATTTTCTTAACGAAACGAATGTTTAATGCGTATAACCTAAGTCATTATGGTGTCCGTTAAAATATTAAAATATTAATTCAGAAATTAATTATTTAAATATTAGTCTTTATTCTACACAAATATATTTCTATATAACTTTATATTCAATATATACATTTTGAAAGATGCTTCTGCGCTTATTTCGCAACCAAACAGTAAATAGAAGCGTATCATCGGTGTTGTAAGTTCGTGACTTATTATGAGTTGCCAGTATAATAGCGGGGAAATAGCTTCGTGTACTCCCTTTATACTTATCATGGACGTGATAATTGTAAATTATTCTAAATGTTACAAATGAGTATAAAATAATGAACGTAAATGATTTATTAAAAGTATCTGAGATTCTAAAAGTTGTCGTACAAGAATGCAAATTAAAAAGTTTTATTTCAAAAATACTTCTTATTTTCATTTGTGACGTTTCGAGCGTATTCAAAAATATTTTTCATAAAAAAAATTCCATGTAGTGCCAGCATTTACACAAAAACTTAACTAATATGTGATTAATCAGATATGAAAAAACTGGAAATGTACAATATAAATATTATAATAGATGGCTAAAAAATATATAGTTCATTTTTTTTAAATATTAGCCAACTTATTATCTTGGTTAGATTTTGGTAATCTTTGATTAAAAAGAGATATTTGTAATCGTAACTGTACATTTTTTACTTTATCGAGCACATAGCAGGGTAGGCAGATGTCAGGAGCTGCGGTTACCCAGTGGTAAGATACTCCGCTCCCCATTTTCCGCTTTTCAAAGTACTGTGTGTAGGGTGACGAAATTCAACGTCACGCTGGAATATTTCCCAGAACTAAGAAAAATGTAAATAATAATCCATCCTCCTCGAGACAAGCTGTTGCAGATATAGGTAGACGAAATGCCTCTGCACCATTAGGGTCCTCATTGTACATACATTTATTTCTACTTTGTTACAGTTTGTTTGTTAACAAATAGAAAAAAATGCATAGCATATTAGTCCTGTTTAAGTCTGACTTACGTACATTAGTTTTAGACAGTTTCAGATCTTTGACCAGATTGTGATAACGACTAGTTAGCTCTTATTTTAATTTAGTTTTATGTCTGATTCATTTATTGGAAAATTTAGTTTTAAACATACCACACTACAACCTACATACTTTATATATAAAAAAATATAACTCTGTAAATGTATTCGTTAAAATCTATAATAACATTGATTTTATTAATATCATAGCTGCACCGCACCTAGAGTTTATTCAAAATTTATAACTAAAACATGATAATTTGATGGCAAATTTCATACAAATGTGTTTTAAAGTATTACGAATTTTACTTTGTAAACTATGATACATGAAAAGTGTTGTATTGCGAAAGACAGTCACTTCGCATAAAATATACATACCTATTACAAATATGTTTGTTCTGTTTGTTAAATACATAGTATAAAATATTTATTGATAACTAGCCAACTGCTAGCGTCTTCCTCAGCTTGAATTTACTTGAATTTACTTTATATATCGCAGGTGTTATTCATATATTTTTTTTTAATTTTATATTTTTTTCTTACGTACCTTAAAAATACAATACGCATTTATTTTAATTAACTAATTTTAACTGGTTAGTGGGCACTTACTTGGAATAACTATTTGTAAAAATTTTCACAAAAATCAATTAAGCAGCTCTAGATAGTGATCCAGAAATGTAAGAAGGAAAGACAGGCAGATATTACAAAATTTTTAAAATATTTATTTGTGCACGTTCTTTATAGTTAGGTGTAAACTAAATATAAGATATTTTTAATTTACCTAACACGTATATAATGACGATTTTGAATTATTTAATAAAAAATAACACAATAATTATACATTTAAATTTTGTTCGCACCCTTAAATCTCGTCGAGTCTTTTCTACAGCAACTTAAAAAGCATTACAAGCGTTTTGACTGTTTGTGGGTTCAATTTCCGCTCGAGGAGAAATACTACTAATAATACGTAGAATTACTTATGTCAATATATAATTGCTCCAAGCTATATTCATCAATATCAATTTTAAAAAGTACCCCTAAATGAGCTACTTGTAGCTGTTTTAATTATGTGATATTTCTTAATTTCAAGTATACACTATATTTCGCTATTTCACAATACAAAGAGAATTTAGTGTTAAAACACTTGTTTAAGCTAATTAAAGGATTTAGAATCTTAATTTAATTTTGTATATTGTAATAATATATTCTTTGTTTATAATATCACAATATAATCAAAAGTTTATAACGACATAATTTGATATGGTGAAAATATTAAGACGCACAAATACGTTTATTTCCGTCGAAAAAATGAATTAAGGACCGTCGTGGCGCAGAGGCGTAGCATCTGCCTGTAAACGAGACGGTTTGTGGGTTCAATCCCCACTCGGGGAAGATGGATTTTTCTATTTCCATTTTCTTCGCTCTGGAAACTAGGCAACACGCGGCGTTGAGTTCCGCCACTCAACACGTAATGCTTCGAAAACGGCGGGAAGCGGGGACGGAGAAAGCAGGAACTAAGCAACGGAGTGTCTTAACACTAAGTTAGGCATTATGAAGGCGATACACATAACAATATTTTTAGAAATAATCATTGTAGGTCTGTAAGATGTCTTCGATTAAGTAACAGCACTTAATCAAAGACATCTTACAAACCTACAAGTAAATATTTAATTATACTATTTAGATAGTGTTTTTATGACCTAACTGGCATTATTAAAAAAACAGGTGTACGTTTGAAACATGTCTCCTTATTTGGTTATCGTAATTGCGCGCAGTCTTTAAAATAATGTTCGAGTGCAATGAATAGTGTGATGTCCGTAGTACAAAAATTTTCAAGGCCAACTGCAAATTGTAAATATATGTAAATACTCGCACTTCATCACGACGTGATATAAAATATGATAAATAATATGTCTTTTAACAAAACGCGCTCTTAATACTAACACCAGTATTAACCCGCTTAAAATATTATTATAATGTAATTATTGCGAAATTTTAAAATGTCTGCTTCTACAGTAGATGGTTGTAAGTCTATTGCCCTATATAACGCTTGGTCACAGAAAGATTTTATTTTGAAATTTTACTAATTGAGTTAAAAATTACTGCAATAAAATAAAAATAATAGATCTAAACCGCATGGCGTGATATGCAATAGATGAATTGTATTTAAAAACATATTAATAGTGCTTACGTTCCACTTAGTTTATGTCCATGTTAACCAAACATTAAAAGTATATAATTAGCATGCTTATGTTAGTATGCTTAATATGCGGCTTATTGAATTAATAAGAGATTTGAGTGTCAAACTTTCTCTCTATAACAACAAATACAATAAATTTAAATACACACCGTCCTTATAACTAGAATGTAATTTCAATCTCCTAACGTAAAGGTTTACTGTAAAACTTCAAAAGTATAATTAGTCAGCTCTAAAATAAAAATAAAGAAGCATGTCGTTGCATATATTTAACAAAATAAACAACGATTTTCAGCTATTTTAATGTTTAGTTTATTCTTATAAAATAAGCTCGAGCAAAAACTTCTTGTTCAGAAAAACGTTTCATATATTCAAATGTGATATAGAAGTCACAGATATAAGCACGTAGGTACTTTTATTAACAGCACGTATGTACATACTCTTAATTTAATAAAGTTCACTCACCCACTACGTTCATTTCGAAATGTCATCGAATCTACTTTTTGTCCATACTAACAAGTAACGAGATTGGGAGGATAATTTGTTTTAGAGGTTACATTTTTTACTCGCATTGTTAGAGTTCGTTGCCTAGTATACTGTGTTCTTCTTGTTTCTGAAACCTAGTTTTATTAGTATGAAATTAATTACTACGAGTAAAAAAGTAATTATTCAAAATCTACTTAAGTTCGTTGAATCAGTTATGAAGCTATAATTTTACAATTATCAGTGCATATCCATGTTATGATTAAAACAATATGAACATCAAAGAGCCACAAAAAAGACGATAAAATTTTTAATTTCTTTACATTGTAATGTAGTTTGAAAGATTTGATGTAAATCTTAAATTACTAGCATTTGGAAACATATGTTTAGAAATACAATTACGACTATTGGAATGGTAAATGGTTTTGTTTAACATATAATGTCAAAATTCTGAATAACATGACTTATAACCAAAATAAACAAATGAGGTAGAAAACAAAAATGTTTTTTTATTAATTCTTAATTATTTATAGGCTGTGAAGTGTCACAAGCCGTTTTCGTTGTCATATAAAAGTCTAACAATCACAATCTTATGAATTTCAATAAAAAGGTTACAAGAATTATTTAGTCCAGGTCGACAATGTCGTAGACATGCATTAGTAATAAATAAATAAATAATCTATTGTACTAAATTAATAACAATAAAAATCCCAAATCCTACATCCAAATAATTTGAAAAAGATAACAATAATAATAAAAATATAAATATATACAACACTGAACCTCGCTAAATTTATGATTTCTCCCAGAAGTTAATTGAATGATAAGTGGATAGGGTGTAAACAATTTTTTAAGTAAATTAGAAACAATAAATTGTTAATATCGTGCACCGTCTATATAGCTACTTTGCTGCAAAATGAGGTGCGTATAATCGAAAGCAATACACTTGAAACAATTGGTTAACCTTTATCTTCTTTAGAAGACTATAATTAAATCTCCAATAAATAACAAGAAACTAGGTCTAAAGTACAGCAGAATGTAAAGAAAACCCTAATCAAATGATTTGAAGAGTACATTCATGGCCATTATGAACACGAGTCTATGTGAATTTATCATATTATATATATATATATATATATATATATATATATATATATATATATATATATATATATATATATATATATATATATATATATATATATATATATATATATATATATATATATATATATATATATATATATATATATATATATATATATATATATATATATATATATATATATATATATATATATATATATATATATATATATATATATATATATATATATATATATATATATATATATATATATATATATATATATATATATATATATATATATATATATATATATATATATATATATATATATATATATATATATATATATATAAATATATATATATATATATATATATATATATATATATATATATATATATATATATATATATATATGATTTCCATGGACTTTGTCATGGCGCCGCGAGTAATGACCACTATCCAAGAGTACCCTACACTCCACCAGCATATGTTTAGCTGTCCCCACTGTCTCTTTACAGATGTAGCAAGATTTATCGGTAGCTTTACCCCATCTTACTAAATTACTTTGATCTGGAACAGTCATTTGGAACGCATCTAGGTAGAATTTTAAGAATGCTGGAGACCAGTCGTGAATTAGGGTGCACCATCTTGCAGAATAAAAGATCAACAGCTTTTTATTTCCGAAAGATTCGACTACTGTTACGGAATTTTATAATGTGCTTTATATCTTTACGTTTTAAGTAGCTTAGTAATTAAAAAGAAATTCATATCTTAATTATTTTTAAGCAGGATAATTAAAACGGATAAAAAAAGAGAACAACGATAAGAAAAATATTGTAAAAGCAGCAACTTTCATAATGTTACTTCATTCAGCCCTACAAAGTCTTAAGTAGATCAAATTAATGTTTTCTAATACATTACCATGATTAATTCCCTAGATCAAAAATTGACAATAATATAGTTCTCCGCTTTGGGCTCGTCTCGACAAACCGTAAGTTGAGTAGCGTAACTCAACGCCACAAAGTGCTCTGAAAAGATCAAGTATTACTTATAACTTTACCTATTCAATGTACATTAATATAACTCTTTTGATTGCAAATAAACGTAATATATTTACAATTAAATAAGGAAAGTTCTTCTGCCTACTTCAATCTCATGGCCGGACGACACACGAACTGACAAGCTCTATTTCACGACGGCTAAAATCACGATTGAGAGGCTACATTTTACCAGCTGTGTTTGTAATCTAATAATAAATAGAATTACATGTAAGCTAAATATATTATTTATAATTTTCAAAAAGTGAAGGTAATTTAAGGAGTATGGAAATGTTATTAGAAATATTATTAAGATTTTTCAAGTAAAACTTTAAAAATATATGAGTATAAATAATTTTGATTAAATAAAAAGAGATTTTCATTTTGAATGATCTCGTATATTGCATATACATTATGTAAAGCAAATAAAAAAATATATTTCTCACAAAAACTTAACATATGACATTATCCAAGCCACTTAACATAATAGTAGTAGTGTTATTATGAACTAATCAAGTATTATAACGTACATGTTCCAGTTAGAGTTCCAATAAGAGACATAATGTGAGTAATTTGTCCAATTATGGCAAAATATATTGATCCGTTTTACACTTTGTACAGAGATGGCTACTACTTTATACTTATGCTGGACAATAGTACGTCACAAGGCCAGAGTAGACATCAGTCTAAGGCAGAAAATCACACCAGTCTTATGGCTTTTTTTATTTTACCAACTATGCTTTCCATACTTAATTCAAGTTCTTATGACAATATTAAAATATGTGTTTTATATTTAAGAAAGCCAAAAAAAATTTTTAAAGCAAGAAAAATTAGGCTCTAATTTATGTAATATAATATATAATTTATATTTATAATATTTATATTGAATGAAATGGAAAATAATAGAATTATAACGGAAATTCAATTGTAAAACCTTAGCTACAAAATAAAGCAATCCATAAAAAAATAGATCAAACTAACAACTTGACGTGTTTTTGCTTATATTACGTATCTAGTTACGTAGCTCGTATTAAATTGGTTGTTTTTTGTTATGTATAAAAATTTGCCCAAACTTGATATTGTATACAAAAATGTGAGACCTCCCCACGCAAGTGATTTTCACGAGCTATTTCCATTTCTTAGACAAAGCAACAAAATTAACATAGTCTTGGGTGTTTTAACACTAAGTCCCATTTGCTTTACCTTTCTTTATATAGTAATTCTTTATAGAGCAAAAAAATAACAGTAAAAAACAATAATAGTAAAATAATAGTCCCGAAAATTAAAAAAATCTATTCGTTCGTATGTTTAAGCGTATTGTCGCGTCGGAAGCGTTACACTTAAAAGTCAAGGGCGTTTTTACTTACATATACTCGACCAATGTTAACTTGTGTTATTTAAATATCATGACAGATAGCGACGATGTTGAGACGCCTTTCGAAAAGCACATTTTTTTTACAGAAGGACGTTGATACATCGTTAATGTAGTTAATGCTGACGACGAATACTAAATCTAAAGCTTTTAAATATCCATTTCTGAATAAGATTGTTCTTTCATTTAAAATATGTATATATACATTTTAAAATTTTATTTTTTTCGTAACCTTCAAGCAAAGTTGCAATCAACTGAAACTTCATATATCAACTTTAGTTGCACATAACTAAATATTTACGATTTAATCTGACATTCATGCTTTTAATTACCAGACATTATATCGGCATTTTTGTGACACAAATTAAAATACCAAGATATTCTGAATTTCAGATATCTAATAATATTTTTTTTTCGAATTAAATTACATATGACAATTCATCTTTTGACATACATAGATTTAGGCTGACTTTAGACACTCATATTCTCTCGAAATCGTATAAAACATAAAGTTTCGTCACAACATGCAGTATTAAAATCGATAACTATAATTTTTGCTCATTCTCTTTAACGACCTCAACGAAGGAAATCCCTCTCACATCCTATTCCCCTCCTCTTCAATCTATCAACGAAAACCTGCAGCTTAAAGCGTTTACCCATTCTTTAAGCGTTAATTATTTTTGTTTGTGCATATTTGCTGTTTAGCCCTTTGTTAATATATTAAAAGTAATAGACTATTGACAAAATTCATGTACGGCGTTAGGCCAGAGCTTTGAGGTTTAGAGTCTATTTTTCAAAATAAAACAACAAAGTAACATGAATGTGTTAATTGTGTAAAGAAGAGCTTCTCAAAGAACCTGTCAATAACAAATCGTCATAAGAGCTCTTGATAAAAACTCTCAAATACAAGTCATTATGGAAAACTGTTGATTTTATAAAATTTAAACCTTTATAGGATGATTAAGGTAATGTAGGATCAGGCACTTCCGTTCACTATTTGAATATTATATCATATGGATTTTACTTTGCTAGTAGTTATAACTTATTTGAAAAACTAAACATTAATTACAAAATTAAATACTCTCGAAACAATGAAATCAAAAAATGTATTATTACCCATACTACGTAAAATGTACACCCGTACTATGGCATGTTGCTTATCTTTTGCTTTTCTGGATATGCTTTTTATATGCATTCTAATTTTGCTCAAAAAGCTATCGTATTTTTCTCAATTTAAGATGATTTTTTTTATTATTAGGATGCTCAAGAATAAATCTTTAATACTCTATACCTTTTATATCTAGGCATATAAATCGTATAGGGTATTATATAACAACATATTCGATCTCATTAACGAAATAGCAACAGCAATTGTAAAGTTTTGTGTGAATTTTAAGATGAGCCTTCTTTCACTAACTTTTCTGATCGTTTGTTACTTGTAACTTTTATTTATGGTTTTACGAGGACTAGCAATATAGTTATAGTTTTATTCAAAATGAAAAAATAAATACAAATTTTATCGCTTTCTATAAACATCAAATATCTCATCCTCTACATGTTGAAAAAATAAAAAAATATTAACAGTTCCTTTCATAATAAGAACGGAGCTTTGTCATAGCTACATAATATTGGTCAAAGTAAAAGTATCGATGAAGCCATCTTAATTTGATGTAAGTTGCTTTGATATCGACCATTGGATCTTATTACGCTTAATGTTGATAGCGTTTTGTAAGATAATGTGGGTATCCGTACCATCGTAATAGCACAGATTATATTTGCAATTATCGATTAACCATCCTGCAATGCCAAGAAGTTTAGTCTAGTACTTCTTAGAGCAAGTGGAATTCAGAATTACAAATGTTTTATACAAATCATATTATGAGCATAGCGTGTACCAATAAACACGACTTGTGAGTTGTGAGTTCGATTCCCCCTCGGAAGCGGAAAGCAGCGAACGGAGAGTCTTAACACTGGGTTCCTATTACCCTGCTATGAGCGAAATAAACCGTGAAACTAAAAAAGAATATAATTTGAATAACCCCGTATATATCGTATATTCTATGTAAAATTTATAACATAATAATATTATTATTTATTATCTGTCTGATTCAAGTGAAAATATTTTTTGTTTAAATGTGTAGGATTTAGTGACAAAATAATTCATGAAAATGAACAAGGATAACTTGTGTTGATTAATATATTTTATTCACAACCTTTGGTGTGCGAAGTATCTCAAACAAAATTTAACTTAACTTTAATTTACATTTACTACAAACATACTTGTTAGAAATTAAACCGCTCTAAATATCACGTTCAACCATAAATGTAACATTAAATCAAAAATATTGAGCGTATGACCTCGCTAAAGCCTATCCATTGAAATATAATTGATACATCTCAAAATTATTACAGGCGTTAAATTGATTATAATTCATATCGCTATTATTCTCTTACAAAAAGCTTTCGCAAGCTATGTTTAAATAAATAAAATCTAACGCAAACTTTACCGCGCAGTAAAGATACATATTACGGAACAACGTAGCAGTTAACTAAATTTAACGATTTATAAACGATTTACAAAATATCAAAATCGTTAGGTAAATAGAATGTACTTGTACCGTGACATATGACCAATCAGAGACAGTGCTTAGAGAAATAAACAAGAAGCATCGTTGACGGATGTCATAGTAACATGTCGGAAAGGTCTTGGTTTTCTCAGACTTTTTAATGTCACTCGACCAGTAATGCCAGGGGCTTAGCTTAACTCTGTGTCCATAACGCAATGATGAAATGGCTGTGACCAACCAAAATGTACACAATAAACATCAATGCAAACACTTGCAACATTGATTTAGTACTTAATTATAAGCTCTTTAAATACTTTACAACTTATTTTTATAAATAATACGAAGAAATATTATCTTTTTTCTGTTCTTGTAAGTTCACGCGACGTTGTGATCCACCACTCAATACGCAATGTCTTACAATTTTAAATAGGACACGGAGTGTTTTAACATAGGTTTTACGCTTATTATTAAGTTAAATGCGGGATATAACGTGAAGCTATAAAATAAAATATTCTTAAGTTACAACCTTTATGGATTCTCGAAATCACTTACAGGTAAAATAACCCTGTAATTGGCCTGTACAATTAGCAAATAAAACGCAGCTCTCTGTCAACGTTCAAATAGACT
This sequence comes from Dione vanillae, assembly GCA_037178615.1. Classification (NCBI taxonomy): domain Eukaryota; kingdom Metazoa; phylum Arthropoda; class Insecta; order Lepidoptera; family Nymphalidae; genus Dione; species Dione vanillae. Next base: position 358,624 of record JAZFAU010000118.1, read on the forward strand.
CCTGTCAGAGATATAGTTTGACGCAATTTTGACTTAAGTTAAAATAACAATTACGTTCTTGCTTAAGTACTAAAGTGCAATAGATCTATGATTTAATAGTACTAGCTATGAAAGATAATGCTACATGACTTTTATATTGAATTTATTTTGATCAGAACGCGTTATGAAATCGTAATAACCGATCTTTTTATTGTGTCAATGATTGATATATGAACTAAAAGTGTAATTACCACTTGGTGAATGAAAGAGTGATCTATATAGATTGATTTGATAATGCAATTTATTTAGTTATTCAAAGATATGTAGTAAATAACCATTTGTAATTATAAGAAGAATAAAAGTATGTTGTAGAGTTTTAATTTAGTGTTAATCTATACAACACTTTTCATCATAATATCAATCACAGTGCTTGAACTATTAGGCTAAAGATATTAACAAGTAATTCTTGTATAATAGTTGGTCAGTAACGTGTCTTTTATAAATAATTTATAAAGTATATTTTTTAAATAATATAAAGTAAGAAGCTAAAAAATAATAAATTACAAATAAAATTATAGTCTTTTTTATTTAGCATTGAAAACTTCAAGATGAGCATTTAATTCGTTCCGGTTCAACTAGTCACGATTAACTAAATGTCAAATTCCTCTGAGACAATAACCGACTGAGCAGGATCATCAGAAAGGAATGATATAAATCGTTATACACTGCATTAGTACTGAAAGTTATTAAGAAAAAACATAATTACCGTAGAACAAAATAGCTCGAAACGCCATAAATAAAGAGAAGAAGAAGAAGAAGAAGTAGAACAAAATAGAACAGAAGTTAAAGTTATTTTTTACAGAAAAACATCGAAACACGTACAACATATTGTTTCGATTGTAATCAGAGATTCTACGCAATTTCACTCAGTGACATAAATTACAAAAGAACTATATTATTTCAGTATACACATGATTACATTGTTTTTATAGTCTGTGACATTTAAGTTTACCCTCTTTTTTTAAGAGATTCGTACTTGTATATATCTTTTTTAAATCAACATAGGATATAATATTTACTCTTCTGCCCTAATTTTTACAACAAAAAATATAATAAGCAAACATACAATTTTTTTACTATTAATTTTGCGTTATATTTAATCCTCGTAAATATCGTGAAAGTATTTACACAAATTAAATATAATATAATAAAGAGCTAAGAAGAAAAATGATGATATACATGAAGTAAGCAAGCGGTTTATTTTAATATATTTGCAATTTTGTTAAAAATAAAGTAATTTAAAGTTAACAAAAATATGTAAATTCATCAATACATTTCATGGGGCGAGAAAATGTTTACGTGACTTCGGAAAGATTTTTAATTTCGATTTATGGTGATACATCTTTCAGACCTGATGTTGATCGTTAAAGCGGCTAATTACACTAAAGATGAACCATCGTCAACGTAACAGGGGGCGCGGCTCCTTTTAACGGATGTGCCGCGTCGCGCTGTACCATGCGATTCCGGCAGACACCGTCGCACCGCGGCGCAGACACCTCTGTGCGACGGTGTCTACCAGCATAAGTGATCAATCTGATCCTAATATATCCTCTGGGATCAAAATATTGAAATAATGAAAATGTATCAATTGGGTCGGTTTAAATAAAAGTACTTAACGGATTTTTTGCCTATCTATTGGACAAAAATTTGTGAATTAATAAACAGCAAATGATAAAATCAATTTATTTCATTAGTGACTACTAAATATTAGTGTGTAATTTTTGACGCGGTTATAATTTCAAGCAATATATAAAATAGTTGTCGTTCTGGTTCTTAATGAATTTTCTGTAGGAAAAATAAAACACAGGCATGTTTTTAAATTACGTATTTTTTTGCAAAAAAATCTAAATTCAATTGTTTATCGAGTCCAAATGAAAATTGTAGATTTATCTTTCTATTTTAAATGACCATTATTTTAAACAAAACGTCAGATCATTTTTGTATAGTGCCAATATCGTTTTAGGAATGAACGATGTTAAAAATAGAAACTTTGTTTGTCAGTACTACTCATAGCGAAGTACATGAAAGATAAATTGTGTTAAAATAATATATAATAAAAATTTAAATTATTGTAGGAAGTGAATATTGTATTTTTTACGCTACTACATAAAAAACAAGACAAGAATCTGCTTACAATATTATATATATATATATATATATATATATATATATATATATATATATATATATATATATATATATATATATATATATATATATATATATATATATATATATATATATATATATATATATATATATATATATATATATATATATATATATATATATATATATATATATATATATATATATATATATATATATATATATATATATATATATATATATATATATATATATATATATATATATATATATATATATATATATATATATATATATATATATAATACTAAAAATATTGCATATAAATTTATCACATTAATTTATGTACCTGTATTTTTCTTTATATTATAATTTCATAAAAACCGGAATATGTACGTCATAGCAGTAAGTCAATAATTTAAAAAACTTTTTGAGATTAAGTAAATTATACAATTATCATTGTAATAAAGTAATATATTACAAGAATTATAATAAAGAAAAACAAAAAGGTACGCTTAAAAGAAGGTCGACGTGTGTAAAGTCTACTTTACTTACTTAATTAAAAAAAGTACTCGAAGTGCAATGGTATAGCGACTGATAATAATTGTAAGTTTGATTAGGGTACTGATAAATTTCATAATTATTTTTTAAATAAAGCTTGGCCAGTCTGTAAGCGCGGCAGCTTTTGGGTTCGATTCCCACTCGGGGATGATGGATTTTTCTATTTCCATTTTCTTCGCTCTGGAAACTAGGCAAAGCGCGGTGTTGAGTTCTGCCACTAAACACGCAATGCCTCGAAAAAAGGCGGAAAGCGGGGAAGTAGAAAGCAGGGACTACAAAACGTGTCTTGTGTCTTAACACTAGGTTCCTATGGTTCCTGCAGTTCCCCCTGCCTACCCTACCCTGCCATGTTCGGGATAAAGCGTATGTATATATATATATATATAGATATATATATATATATATATATATATATATATATATATATATATATATATATATATATATATATATATATATATTATATATATATATATATATATATATATATATATATATATATATATATATATATACATATATATATATATATATATATATATATATATATATATATATATATATATATATATATATATATATATATATATATATATATATATATATATATATATATATATATATATATATATATATATATATATATATATATATATATATATATATATATATATATATATATATATATATATGTATAATTAGTATTTATTTCTTTTAAAATACGAGTATACATAAACATTAATATGTCTATATATACTCGTATTTTAAAACGAAGTAAGTAATCTAACGTCTAAGAAAGCAACTAAACGTAAGTAAATATTGCTCATAATCAATCTGTAGGTATTTTACATAAGACGAATGTAAAATTTTAAAGTTGCTTAAAGTTGCATTTAGGTATATATATATACATATATATATATATATATATATATATATATATATATATATATATATATATATATATATATATATATATATATATATATATATATATATATATATATATATATATATATATATATATATATATATATATATATATATATATATATATATAATTAGTATTTATTTCTTTTAAAATACGAGTATACATAAACATTAATATGTTTACGTAAGTAAATATTGCTCATAATCTATCTGTAGGTATTTTACATAAGATGAATGTAAATTTTTGTAAATTTTTTATATATATATATATATATATATATATATATATATATATATATATATATATATATATATATATATATATATATATATACATAATTAGTATTTATTCCTTTTAAAATACGAGTATGCATAAACATTAATATGTCTATATACACTCGTATTTTAAAACGAAGTAAGTAATCTAACGTCTAAGAAAGCAACTAAACGTAAGTAAATATTGCTCATAATCTATCTGTAGGCATTTTACATAAGATGAATGTACATTTTTAAAGTTGCATTTAGGTAACTTTAAAAATTTACATTCATGATATACATTTTTAATTTTGTGTCAAATCTGAAGCATATATATATACATGGGATGATATTCTAAAGAAAAATAAAAATTACACAGACATACGATTGTAGTTAAACTGAAGAGAAAAATTTTATTATTTCGTTTTATTAGAGCAACTGTCGACATTTACATTTTGCTAATTTTAAATTTGGTACAATAAAACGTAATTTGTATATCAATATCCAGTATAGTATGTACCTATATATATTTTTAAGTTTCTCATTACCACACTTTTCAGTCAGCTTCTAATTGATCAAGAGTCAATATAAATAACAATACGTAAAGTGTTTTATTATTATTATTATTAATATTTACAAAAATACAAATAATTTTACTACTTCGACGCCGACGAAGAAGCAAATACCAGGTTCATTCGTGGCAAATGGCATTCGTGGCAAAAAAAAACTCCGTGTTTATTGAAGTCGAACATAACCTAAAAACTGCCATATCTTATAGAGATTGGGATCAACCCAATCGGTGACTCAATCAAGACTGAAACAGGTATTAAAATCTTCACGTATGAAGACATTATCGACGACATCCGTCGTCCAACGGGAAGCGTAAGACACAGAAGAAACATGAACAAAGAGAAGCTAGGAAAAGATAACTAGACTATTACATTATATACGCTTTGACTATACTACATCAACTAAAAATCAGTGTTATCAAAAAATTACAATATAACCAAACAAAGCACGAAACTAGAGAAATACCGTATATAATAAATATCGTACAAAAGGGATAACAAAAAAATACATTCATTCATTTATATTTTTATATTTCAAATATATGTATATATATATATTATATTAAAAATAATACTATATCTCACCTCGCGATACTGTCGCTTATATGTGGAATGAAAAATAAATTGTCTTGTAAAAATTCATTGTGATTTTAACGAAGACATGGCACTGTGAGCAAAAGCCAGACACGTAAAATTCATACACTTAAAACATTTTTCAATTATAATACTTTTCTTTACTCTATCTTCCGTATAAATTGTATATTAATAATCAACGTTTATAGAAATGATTTGTTGGTTCATTAATTTCATAGCCGTCGTAGTCTTGAAAATGTCCCCCAAATTTTGGATATACTGAAACAAATAAAAATTATTAAATATAATATATTATAAAATAAATATAATATAATATAATATAATATATATATATATATATATATATATATATATATATATATATATATATATATATATATATATATATATATATATATATATATATATATATATATATATATATATATATATATATATATATATATATATATATATATATATATATATATATATATATATATATATATGTATATATATATTGTTTAATTGTTTACAATCTCGAAAAAAGATCGTAACCAAAATTATCTCATTTACCTTCCGATATTGTCATACTAAAGTACAATATACCTTTATCTTTCATTATAAGCACATATTATTATAAAAAGATGAGATGAATGGCCGACTAGTCAGTTACACAGAAACCGACTAAAATCCGACTAATTGCTTAAGTCATTACTTATAAAAGCAAACAATATTTGTATTTAAACAATATATTTTATATAACCAAAGCATGAGGTTGAATTTGGCCTTTTAGTTGACTATCCGATATATCTCTAATTAATATTATTGACACATAATTGGCATATTCAGATATTTAGTAGTAGCACTGTATCCTTATAACACAATTTCCATTGGTTTACCTCTTGTAATTCTTAACAAATAAATTAATAAAAAATATGATTTAACAATTTACTTATAAACCCCATAAATCGATTTTATGTAATAAATGTTATAATAAATTTCGAAAATTATGTGTAACTTTTATAGTTGTATTATTTTTATTTATTATTTTTGTTTTATTACTTGCCGGCTTAACTTTACACAAAGTTAACAAAGACTCTTCGCCTGATCTTTACATATTATTTTTCAGAAAATATATTAAAAACTATAGATACACATTTTTTTTTAATTTATTGGCCAATACATAACAAATACATTTTACTTTGAAAATTTAAGTACCACGAAAACCTCGAGGGTTTATCTGGGTACAGAGAGTCATTTCGTTAATTCTGATTGTTTTTCTAAAAAATATTTTTTAAAACGTGATTTGATTTTCGTGGTGCTTTTATACAATTCTTGTAGTTCTTTGGGCAGTTCGTTTACATATTCAGGTATTAAATAGTCATCAGTGCTCTTTCCATACTTATTATTAGTTTTTGGTAAGTGGTATTTATGGTTTGAATCAAGTTGACGTAAGCCTATATGTCTAAATTTTTCATTTAGCAAGGTTGTATTATTAATCTGGGTTAGAATAGAAAATTTAACTTTGTCATATATATTCATAACATTACAATGCCGAAAGAGCTGATTATTATAGTTGTTCTTATAATTATTAAGTATGTATTTAGGTACAATTGTTTTTAATAATCTTAACTGTAAATTGTAAATATTTTCCAAATTTGATATATGCATATGCTTACGAAATCAAAATAATAAAAAAATATACACAACAATAAAAATATCATTCAATTGTTTTTTTTATACACAATAATTGGAAGTGACAAGATCGCACACAATGTTAAAGAATAGAATTTAACAATAGATCTTTGTACGACTATCCACGCTTTTATACTTTATCTCGCTTGTGCCATATATTTTTTACTTTTGTTGTACATTGTCACCACTAAGACAATCTTAATTTTGTTTTAACTATTTTAAAAATTATAAATAGATATATCTTGATGAAGGCTACTTAGCTTCTTTTCAGAAACTTAGAAGTTTGAACTATATTTTATGTAATCAAATCTAAAATATATTTTATATATTACAAAAATATCCTTAGGAATTTATAACGACAACTTTAAGACCTCCAGTGGGAATACAATTTATACAAAGAATAAATAAATACACGATCTTTACTTTAAAGGATACAAGAAGCAAATATTTCTTAGAAAGAGAAAAAGTGAAGAAGAATAGAATTATTTGATTAGTGCAAAAGTAAGTTCAACCATAAACATTATATGACTATTCAATCACAAATTCTGGAGTCTATATGTTAGTACTTAAAATATACAGATATTTTACAACTTAGACATCATATTGTGTAAATTAAAACTCAAGGGATTTTAGCCTACTGCTATACGTGAAGGTGACCTTTATGAGGATATATGTATAAAATATTATATTTATAATACTTACAGAAGGGAGCTGCCGAAGCGTATACTTGTTGCGGTATAATTTGTTTCTGTATGAGTTGCTGTGGTATTTGTACAGGCACTGGCACCGGTTTCGCTACGTATTGTACTACAGCAGGTTTAATAGGATGATAAACTTTTGGCTCAGGGTGTAAACTAGGTCCAATTTTAGATACTACTGCATTGAATCCATGAATTGGGTCAGCTGTATAATCAACTGTACGAATTGAGCCATCTGGCTCCACTAAAGAGTATTGACCTGGAATGAGTTATATTGTTTATTTAAAAACACCCAATTATAAATAATATTATTCTGTAACTTCAAAGAAGACAACCCATAGATGATTTAAAGTAGTAGCCAAGATTGTATACGGTGGCCGCATATTAAAATAAACCTTGGGAAATGTTTAGATTTATGACATAGTTTTAATGATTTCTTATACAACGAAGAAGAACGACGAAGAATAAAGTAGCTCACTAGCTTAACATAGTCTACTCTACATAAAACATATTTACAAATAAATAAAAATTTACATATATACCTATTGATGTATGTATGAATATTTTAGCGTACATGTCGTACATGGTACCTATCTTACAACTAACAAGGTTTATCAATGAACAATTGTACAATAACATAATAAGTTAACTAATCATTTTATCAATTCAAACGCCATTTTTTCTACACAGAAACAATGACGCTATTATGGAAAATGACGTTGTAACAAATTTTCCCAATCTCATGTTTGAATCATTAGACGTTCGTACTAACAAATCGTTAATGGCGGCACAGTTTTCAAACAATGCTCCTTGTTTAGTAATTGAAGTTAGAAGTCATGGCATATTATGTATTTAAGTATTATTCAACCGTTATAGTACGTATATAGTTTTATATCTTAAATTATTATATCAAATATTAATATTGCGAATACCTTAAAGATATTTTTCCAAAGAAGATCTCAAAATATCTATATGATTATAAGATAATATATATGAATTCATTAAATACTACAGTTAATAGTTGGACCATTTATATTCATTACAATATATAATACAGATTAAAATAAAATACAAATAGTAAAAGAAGTTACAATAGTAGATGTAATAGCACAAGTTACACAAAACAACTTCACACTTTTCCTGAATAGCAAAGTAGGAAAGGGCTATTAAGCTATTAGAGCTATCAATTTCTGCCTAGTTTGCAAACATTGTATGTTGAATGGCTTAATTTAACGCCGCACTTCGTCTAACATAGAAAGGCGACGAAAATAAAAAGTAATTAGAAAAATAACTGAGAAAACTAATAATAGGTTATTTCACACAGTAGCCAACCTAATGTTAAATCAATACCTCACATACCAGCGAATGACAGAACTTATTGCGTTTTATTTATTTGTACGAGTTAGAACTTAGTCCCGTTGCATTTACAGTTAAAAACCGTGTCTTATATACAAATTAGAATATTTTTTACAATTTTTAACGTTTCCGGTCATTTATTAGCTCAAAGTTAACAGGTTAGGTTTTAAAAAATAATACTATTATAAAATTTTTAATACATCAATTTACCTTTAACGACCTCGCCGTCTCTCGTTTCATGTTGTGATTTGATGTCGCCTGTTGAGTGATCCGCCACGCCATAGTTGAATGCGTATCGGGGACGATCCTAAGCAATTGCAAGGCTTATAAATAATTATCAATTTGTATTTCAATTATAAAAATGCCGTCCAATAAACAAAATATTTAAATTAATTTAATAAAAAAATAGTGATACTCTACGTTTACGCTTTCTTTTGTAATTATGAAGAAAAATAAATTATACATAGTTAAATTATACATAGTTTAAAATAATTGCTTACATCGTAATATTCATATTTCGGTTCAAAAACTGGACTGAACACTTGATTTAGCTTGGGTTTCGCTTGAACACATCCAATCGCAACTACCATCAATATATAATACCGACACATAATAACTACGGGATATACGACTGTATCACTATAAATTCACTCCCCGAATAGCTAAATGGAGGGTTCACAGGCCTTTATAAATAGCCTTAGTTAATTTAGCCTTGGTACTCGAAAAAGATGTTTCCTTAGATTCCTGCAGCTAAATGAGAAAAGTTTCGCACGCTACAATGACGTCGCATGTAAATAAGATTGCAACACTTACTTCGTACAGGTGGATGTTACGTATTGTGATAATATTGTAAGGCGCCATCTATATATATATATATATATATATATATATATATATATATATATATATATATATATATATATATATATATATATATATATATATATATATATATATATATATATATATATATATATATATATATATATATATATATATATATATATATATATATATATATATATATATATATATATATATATATATATATATATATATATATATATATATATATATATATATATATATATATATATATATATATATATATATATATATATATATATATATATATATATATATATATATATATATATATATATATATATATATATATATATATATATATATATATATATATATATATATATATATATATATATATATATATATCTGTGTATCTCTATACAAAAAAATATCGATCATGAGCGAGTTGTACTAGCGCACGAAGGGTTCCATAAATAAACCACTTAAAAATTATTTATTGCAATTTTCAATAATACTTTAAAATATTATTAATAATAAAATTTCCTAATATTTTTATTAAATTACTATAAAATAAATCAATATTATACCTGTTTTCTACTTAATGCTATTTGAATAAATATTTTTGGCGCAAGATAGTTGATTCACCAAGATAGTTCATTCATTATCGTCGATATTTCAAGGATGGCTAGATTTTAGATATCTTCAACATCTAATAGGCGCGTATGCAAATGTATGCAACATAATTTACCTACTTTTCATTTCCATCAAAAACATTGACTATTTGGAAAACATTCGACTAAACATATATATATATATATATATATATATATATATATATATATATATATATATATATATATATATATATATATATATATATATATATATATATATATATATATATATATATATATATATATATATATATATATATATATATATATATATATATATATATATATATATATATATATATATATATATATATATATATATATATATATATATATATATATATATATATATATATATATATATATATATATATATATATATATATATATATATATATATATTTATTAGTTTTCTTCTATAAAACAAATATTTCTATTTATTCTATTTGGTTTCAAATTGTAGGAGTATACATCCTTTGTAGTACCTTACGCCCAAATTAGTTAAACTCCTAGTTCAGTTGTAAATCAACTGTTACCATTATAGTAATTGAAGTGTAAGTTTCATCACAGTAAATGCTAGCTAGTGCTCTAATTTACGTGTGAATTGAAACTATCTCGTGATTACTCAGCCGTCTTGCTCAACATATTACTAATAAACTATGGTATTGGTCTATTTTAAAATGGGAAATGAAGTCCATAGTTTATATTTTGCAGTACAATTGAAATCTGATTATCTGGCCGTCGGTTTTACGGATTGGTCTCTATCCGGAATGAAGACAAATGGAATTAGATACAACTACAAGTCGTATTTGTGAAGACGTGGCTCACGTCAAACAACAATTACCAAATATCTAAATATAATTGATTTTTGTTGATATGCAGCTACTAGTTTTTTAAAAAAAATGTACAATTATGTACTTACATATATGTAGATCAAAATCTCGTCATTTTAAGATTTTATCCATTTCTATCTACTTTCAATTATTAGAATTTTCGATTAACCGAATACTTTAGAACAATAATTAGTTCATTTAATAGAATTTCTATTGTATATAATCTGTGCTAATCTGTTATTCTTAATAGTAAGGACTGATCAGAAGTTTGATGAAAAATATTTTTTTTATATCGATAACCGATATCACATCGTACAAAGAATTAAAGAATTCTAAGAGATATATTTTTACATTACATGTACATATAATAATTATTAGTTTTGCTTTTTAATATTGAAGGTATGTATGCTATGAGTGAGTATACGTGAGTGTAAGTGTGTGTGTATGTGTGTTTTTGAATATAAAACCTATACAATTTTGATCTGTCATTAGATTGATCTCCAGAAAAGCTACATCAAATTTTATAATTTTCACAACAAATACGGTGCGTATAGTCCTAAAAATTTCTCCAAGATCGGATATTACTCAGCTGGAAATTATACCTTTTAATTATACTGGATAGAAATCTGAGAATACCGATTCTGGCGAAGGCGTGAATGGGTCATAGTGCTAAAATAATTGTTTATAATCAAGTTTTAGCCCTTGTTCATTTTATGTATAATTGGACAATATTATATAATAATAATGTTCTTTTCTATTCTGTTCTGTACTGTTCTATGGTAACGGCGTTCCGAGCGTGCCAGTTGAGCTCAATTCACTTCGCCATTGTCACGTTGTGTGAAGAATTATATAATAAAATAACGTATAACACTTACAAAGTATAGTGACACGGGCTGTCATTGTATTTCACATTCATCTAAAATTAAGACATCTTTACTAGCAACTGAACCGATTTGTGCTTAGAACAAGGTGAGTTAAATACAAAGCAATTTTAGGTGTGAAGACTGTAAAGGTAGAGGTAGAATAAATTTGGGACCAAATCTAATATAAATATAAATCTTAAGCCATTAAAAGTTTAAAATGTTTTGGTTTTATAATAATATATAACCTTATATTACCATAGGTAACGATCTATATAAAAATGCAACACAAGCTCCTTAATACCTTCATGATCAATAATTGTGTATCGTGAGAAAAACCTTGCCTACAAAATATATGTAGGTACTTTGTATGTAAATAATAATACGTATACGAGAAGGACAAGTATTATACTAGTTTATGATGTAATAGTTGTTCTAAATTTTTAAACACGTACTATTTAACTGTGTATTTGTCTGTCTATTTGCCTGTGAAGATCATTTTTTCAAGGTCACTTAACTTCAATAATAAATCTAAATTAATCTAAGCAATCCAGATCAATAACTCTTTGGATCACAAAAATGATCATGATATTTCACAAGAAGTTATGTTATTATCTATAAATTTTTATTTATATCATCGAAAAAATATTACAAACTTATATCAGTAGTTTTTACGGTACGTATAAAAGTGATTATAACTGCAATACATAAGAGAAGATTGCACACACAGTTCGCAACTCTTTTATGGAACAGTGTATACGCTCTATATCAAAATTTAAAACAATGTAATAAAAAGACATAGTGTATTAAAGGTAACTAAAAATTATTTTAAATATGATGACACCTTGGGAATTAAATACTCGCATCAATCTGCTTCAAAGAAAGTAACCAATATGGAAAAGGATGAGAAAATAATTTAGAAAGAGCTCTTCTTCGGCCTAAGGCAGCCTTTCAACGTACGGGTGGTAATGTATTTGACGTTCAAAAAATTAGTCTTATATTTTTTTTATTTCTAACAAGTAATTGAATTTGACTACAATAAAATAGAATAAAATTATTCATTAGTACTTTATTAAAACACAAAATAAATCTTAGCATATATTTAGAATTCACACAAAAAATATTAAAACAATTACAATTCAGATTTTCTTACTTATACATATAATAAAAATCAGGTACATCAGGTAATAAATAACAACTAAATTAATTCAAACAAAACTGGAGATCGAAGGAAAATTTTGATCCCTAATACTATTTTTAACATTATTTTTACAAAAATTTCAAATTATTGTAAAGTTTAGAGATGAGCGGCCTCGTGAGCGGAGATTGGGGCTGTTTTGTGGACAATAGCATTGAACCCATTGTGCTTATCCGCAGTGTAGTCCACAGTGCGAATTGAGCCATCAGGCTCTACTACTGAATATTGACCTGTAAAATCATTTAAAGTAATATACAAACATTTATTTATTATAATAAAAGTATATAATATATAATGTTTAAAATTTATTTCACATTATTTCTACTATTCAAGCAGTAGGAAAATCTGAAGACAAGCTTGTGCTATTTCATTTTATGCTGAGAGCACGCAAACGCAAATCGTACGCAAAATCAAATATCGAGCCGCTTTTTCTTATTATATCCCTCGAGACTATCGATTTTTCAGCAGACAAAATTTGCAAGAAATTCAGAAATCTAGAAAACATTACAAGCCTAGATATTTTGATACAATAGTAGCTTTTTGTATAAATTTTTAAAATAATCACCTTTTACTACATCACCATCTCGACTTTCATGATGCGTTTTGATGTCACCAGTGTGGAAATCATTGACTCCATATTTGAAAACATATTTGGGATAGGCCTGTAAGTATATAACAAATGTTAATGAGAAAATTATTTTAGTTTCGTTCTTGTAATCATCATAAATAAATCAAAATAAACTTATATATTTTTAAAAAAATCATGTATTGAAACCATTTCATCCTTAGTATTGCATATTTATCTATAATTTGAAAATCAATAACTATTTTTTTTTTGTAAATTAAAAGAAATATGTTTTATTTTAATGTTGACGCCATTTTTATAATTTATATACACATAATATATATAACTTCTTATATAAAAGTAATGATAAGTGTTTAACGGCGTTCATGAGCAATTTCCTCGCTATTATTTACTTTTACTTTTATTCATAAGCTGCAACTACAAACGACTACAATAAATATATACACTGCTGGTAAGGCTGGTAAGGTTTACCATATGATTTAAAGATTGAGCTTCAACATTAATTTTTACTTTGGTTTTATAAGTCTTAAAAATTTAATAGCCTTAATACTACTATTTTCATATTGCAAATATAACAATTAAGGATTTTTAAGTTATTGACACACTTAGTTGTTAGAATAATTCTGAGATTTACGTTTTTTATTTAGGGTTTTATTATGAAATATATGTTTAAAATCTTCACACGTTCTTATATGTCTTAATATATAGTATGTATTTATTGTATTTACTTGAAAATACTACTACAAAAACATAAATAATAAAAGTACCAACTCTTATAACTTAACCTTCATTCGCGCTGGCACCGCAACTAACTAATCAAGCATTACAGGAAATACTATCACGTGGTTATTTCCTCTTTATTCCTTTCTCCTATTACTTATGACTGTTTACAGCCTTACTTAAACAATGACCTATTGTTTATGAAGTTTTTAAATAAAACTCACCAAAAAAAATGTTCACTTGGACGAGATTTTCCTTAGTACCTATGTCGAACTCTTATAGACCTAGTGTCAAGACACTCCGTTTGATGTAAATAGCTAGCTAAATCCAGAGATAGAAATCTACGTCGTATTTTGTCTTTCCTTGTTTAAGACTGATTTCATAAATAATTTATTTATTTATTAGTCAGACAGCTATCACAATAAACCATTTTCAATATTCATCGTAATTTATCAGTCAATGAGAGAGATAGTGCTTAGACAGTTTTAGGAGCGACTATTTGAGGTCCACTATGTGTTATAAATATTTTTTTTATTTTTTATTATTTTTTCGTTAACAGATGAATTGAGTTATACTTTAGACAACTAATTTCTTTCAATATATTTAAAAAAAAAATTAAAACGAGAAAATATTCAAGTATATATACTTGAAAATTTTCTCGTTTAAATTTTTTTTGATTTCAAGATTAAAAATAGTATCCATATATGAAATAACATATACTAAGTACTCTAAGGTATATACCTTATTAAATATTTAATTTTACAAATTTTTAAGCCTTAAACTAACCTTGGTTTGTACTCAATGTTGATGTAATGCTTAAAATAAGCTTAGTCAGGCCACAGCGTAATCAGTCTCATAATATTTAAATAAGCTATTACGAATCATTGCACTTTCTTTTTGCATAAAATAAAATACGTAGTATCTGAATGTTATGTGTTTACTTAGATATTTTTTACGTGATTATATAATTGACTCGGTTTGTTGAAATACATCATCTAATTTTGTTTTCTTTTATATTTCAAGAAGTGTAGAAAAATTGATTTTGAACCTGCGATACATTACTCTAGACTTACATAGATTTTACTAATATGTTTGCTAACCTCAGGAATAATTAATTATTAGATTATTTCTAATGGCTTTTCTATTTTTTTTTTAAATTGAAATATAAAAATGATATAACATGTATAAAAATTGAAAAAAAATCATAATGTTTCCAACAATAAACGTCAGAAATACCACCATTAAAATATTTTATTTCACACTTACTATTCCACTATTACCGCGCTAAGATAATTATTTCATATTTACTTATTTCATATATATATACTTACATAGTAATCTACGTGTTCGTCTTCTGGTATCTGATGATAATAATCGAAAGCTATTTTCGGTTGCACGTGGAGAGCAGAAGAGGCTGGCTGCACATCCACAGGTCTCAAGTATGTAAACACTCTTCCATACACACATACCACTAGCGCCGAAAATATTATTAACTGAAAAATTTCAAGTATATTTAATTAATATTTACATTTCTATAATACAATATAGAACGTAAGAAAAATTCTTCAAATAAAAAAACCTTTTACTATCTTAAATAATACGCCTAACACGATGTCATTGTTATCAATAAGGCTTTTTAACAATTGAACTAAAAAAAGGCTCTTTATATCATTTTCCCATAAACTTTCGTTGCCCATCGTAATAGTTACGTGTTAATAGCTAATTGAGAGTGTAAGTCAAAGCTGATTTTCTATTTTCTTTAGCTTTGTAGTGGTAATTAATTATTATTTTGTATCATCAGATAAGAAGGTTTCATGCTGATAGTTGCAGTTTGTCTATTGAAGTATTTAAGACACGTAATCTGTGATACAATATAATGGTATACAGAAGTTTTTCTTGATTCTCTCTAGAAAATAATTTTATACTATCCATAAATATTTTGGTTCTTTACCTTAAAATAAATATATAAAATTTGTCAAAAATTGTATATTATAATATTAATCAGTTAAGAAGTACCAGTACGTCTCTTATAGGCTGCAAGTCCTAATTCATCTTTTAATATACGCGACATGGTTCTAGGAGCTATCTTCATCTCCCGAGATAAAATCTTTTGCTTACGGACAGGATTTCTTCGAATTCTTTCCCTAACTGCTTTAATCACCTTTTTCACACGAACGGTACGTGGACGGCCAGATCTTTTTCTGTCACAAACAGAGGAGGTATCATTGTACCTATCAATAGCCCGGTAAACAAACATTTGACTAATACCAAGCGGGTGGAGGGTTTTAAAAATTGCACTTTTCTCCATACCTACTTTATGTAAGGCAATCACAGCGATTCTGTTCTCTTTATCACCCCACTCCATTTTAATATAACAAAATATTTAACAATATAATGGCGCGAAAATAAGAAAACACATCAAGCAATCATATAAAAATGACAGATTCCAAATTCAAACGTAATATTTTCTTTTTTTGAGTAGTAACAGTATTTATGGCCAGACTAAGTATATAATACGATAGTGATACAACGTATAAACAAGTATATGTTTTTTCTGAATATTTAAATAACAAGTTACAAATGAAATCCTTAACTTTATCACAGAATGTTTTAATAATATCAAATATTAAAAATATTGTTTATTATAAAATTAAAAATAATTATGTATATCCATTTTCTTCGCTCTGGCAAACTAGGCAAAGCGCGGCGTTCAGTTCCGCCACTCAACACGCAATGCCTCGAAAAAGGCGGAAAGCGGGGACGTAGTAACCAGGGACTAAGCAACGGAGTGTCTTAACACTAGGTTCCCACAGTCCCTGCAGTTCCCTCTGCCTACTCTGCCATGTGCGGGATAAAGCGTGGAGCTATAAAAAAATATATATATCTTAATACATTTAGCTTACCTTCGATGTCATAATGGTATTTGTTATTTACACTGTTTAGTTAAACACTCTCTGACTGGACAAAATACACTTGTTTCGGAAGACTCTTGACGTATGTGTAAAGAGAAACTTAACGAAGTATATATATGAGAGCAAGTAGAAAGGGTGGTGGGTGTAGCCATTGAAAAAATAGATTACCGATCTATTGTTTGTTTACAAAAATGTCGCCGCAACTACGCATATGTTTAATATATAATGAGGTAAACTTAAAATTCTAAAAGTGTATTTATTTTTTTCTATAGTGCTTAGAAATCTAGCAATTATCGAATCTTTCTAAGTTACAATACAACAATATTCATTGTTTACAATTTTGTTCTTTTGCGTCAACACTTTTTTAATGTGCATAGTTTTCTGTATACAATAATATAATGGCTTTTTATAATTTTATTTCAAATTGTAAGTATATTCTGTCGTAAAATTTAATCTAATACCTCCCGAATTACAAAATCACTCAAAAAAAAATTCTTTACATTTTCTTTAAATTTTATACATACATAATACAAATAACATTTTTATGACGCAGTCAGACGCTGGACTGCTGACTTTAATATCTCTATGAAAATATTTTTTATTTTGATATTAATATCGCATAAATAATATTATTTTATTATAAAATGGTAACCAAAGCGTGCAAATTGCATAATAAGTCATAATAAGTCTGAATATATATATATATATATATATATATATATATATATATATATATATATATATATATATATATATATATATATATATATATATATATATATATATATATATATATATATATATATATATATATATATATATATATATATATATATATATATATATATATATATATATATATATATATATATATATATATATATATATATATATATATATATATATATATATATATATATATATATATATATATATATATATATATATATATATATATATATATATATATATATATATATATACTACATAATTATGATATAGAAGCTAAGAGTTATAGACAACTTATTTTTAAGCAAATTAAAGCTTTTACGTACTGCAGGTAACTGTAGCCAAATGCAAAGTGTCCATATAATACGGTTTTCATTGTGTTACTTTTTAAAAATGTTTTTTTATAAAATTATCAATACTTAATATTTATTAACAAAATTCTTATTATATATAGCAAGCTTTTTTATAGCTTTACGCTTTATCCTGCACACGGAACCATAGGATCCTAGTGTTAAGAGATTCCGTTGTTTCGTCCGTTCTCCGTCCCTGCTTTTTTCGAGGCATTGCGTGTTAGGTAGTTGCCAGAGCGAAGAAAATGGAAATAGGCAAATCCATCTTCCCCGAGTGGAAATCGAACCCACAAACCGTCGCGTTTACAGGCAAACACTACGGCGCTTCTCCTCCAAGTTCATTGCGTGAAATACAAAATATAAAATATTTTTTTTGCTTTTCTATTTTCATTTTTTTATTTTATTAAATTTGAAGAATTACTAATTGAATGAGTTATTCCTGAAGGTTATGCCACACACAGAAAAACTTACATACTATTCAATAATTGATAATTGTAATTAACTTTTTTGATAAATTTTCTCAAAATCTCATTTCATGCGTTCCACTAAAATATGTAGGTACATCAAATTTTTCAATGTAGGCTTGTTTGCATAAAAAGTTCTTCCTCGCCATTGGTTCATTCGTAACTACAGTATATCTGTTACCGGGATCTATTGTGTTTCTATCTATATAAATCACGTAACGTATGTATTGACATACAATTTTCTTACAGATCACTTATGTCATGATCCATTTGTAAAATACTAACAACATAAGTCCTATATAATCTCTTACGTGCCTATTGGCAAAATAATCTTCATTGATTTTATCCCTGTCATGCTCTAAATCAATAAATAAGAGTGAGATAGATATCTTAAAACATTCTTGTTGTGATTAAATAATCTATTACAGATGCAGTTCACAAGAACAGCCACCGTTACTTCCTTCCGAACGTGCGTACAATGTTGATCGTGAGAACTGATAAATAACTAGTTTATATATAATAGTTACTCATGTATTACGTAAATAAATATAAAAAAATATATAATATGATATAAATTAAGAATTTAATAAGAACATACAAAAATATTCCATAAATTCGATAAAACGATTGTGATTTTTATAATTTTTAATCTATTTATTATATTTAATCTATATATACTCTGTATACAGACAGCGAGAAACTAGATTTCATAAATCATCGTCATTGTTGATTTTCCTTGAAATGGCCCCTCGTGGCGCAGAGGCGCAACGTGTGCCTGTAGCGCGACGGTTTCTGGGTTCGATCCCCAGTCGGAGAAGATGGATTTTTCTAATTCCATTTTCTTCGCTCTGGCAAACTAGGCAAAGCGCGGCGTTGAGTTCCGCCACTCAACACGCAATGCCTCGAAAATAGTGGAAAGCGGGGACGGAGAAAACAGGGACTAAGCAACGGAGTGTCTTAACACTAGGTTCCCACGATCCCTGCAGTTCCCTTGAAATGGCGATGAGATTTATTTCATTGGTATAATCACAACATACTAAAATTGATATTATTCACTCATATCGGAGTAAAAAGAAATATACTAATCCTGACTGCGAAAATTGTTAGTAGATTTCAGCTTGATTTTATATATGCTACGATGTGTTGTAAGACATACAGGCCAGTCAGCTGGACCGATAACCTGAAGAAGGTAGCGGCAAGTGACAGAGTGACAAAGTTTAGAGGTTGCTTCTGGTCGATGAATTAACCCCAAAGGATTATCTATAATGGTGTCTATAAAAGCATGTAAACGAAAATAATATATCCTCATTTGTAAGATTTAGAAATCAAAATTAGCGTATTTTAGTCACTTCCCCGTTTCGTTTCGTTAGTAGCACTAACACTAGTAAATAAGTTTTAGCTTATACAAAAAACACAAATTACATCCATAAGTATAGAATTTTTACCAAGTTTTACCATGACAACCAGCGAACGAAGTCAAAGACAAAGCTATTTTTTCCTTATATATAGAAAGAGTTAACAGCTTCGTTATAAATATTATTTAATTTCACAGTACTACAAAATCGTACGGCATAACCAAGACTCGAGTCTTTGTCTTCCCTCAAAAGGATTCAAACCGCCAACTATTATAATTATTATAAACTCAAGTATTTCTCAACTGTCCCACGATGACGTGATATGATGTTATTACTCAAATTACGCAGTTCGGTCACAGTGGGTCCGCATTACCACCATTGTCACTATATTAAGGCGACCGAGGAAAGTGTGTTACCGATACACTTACGTAAGTCTTCTCGCCGTTTAGTGACATATTGAACAATTTCTGTGGCAGTATATTTACCGTAATTAATAGGTTATAATTATTAATTAATTTACGTGAAGTAATTAATTTTAATCAATTTTAAATATAATGTATAATTAGGTTCCGGAGAGAAAAGAGAAAATATACTTTTTTATACCAACATAATTGTTTGGAGACGACAAAGAGCGTAATAATTTGCATCTTTCTTTAACCTTCTTTACTTTTTTGAACCTGAGGTCATGGCTATCGAGGACAATCTTTTAGTATTAATTGTAAAGAAAAACACGTACTATTTGTTCAAAAGTCATTAATATTTTTAGAAAATTTTATTAAATTGTTTTTTAGAAAATTCTCATCGTTTCCTGGGATCCTATCCTATCCTATCTAAACTACGAGGAGGAATTTGATATTTTTCAAATGAACTTCGACTAATGAAACTTTTAGGATTTTTCACTTTCTTATTATGCTACATTTAACAATCATTTGATTCTTTTATAAATATTTGTAGCAAAATATTTAAATGTTATTACATCAAAATTATATTAATGTAAGTAATGAAAATAGCCAGCAAAAATAAAAAACTTGTTTTTAGGTTTATAGTAAAAATGTTAATTAATAAATAACCAATTTCGCTGTCAACAATAAATTGATACTATATACGCAAATATGAACAATAAAAATAACAAAGCTATTTAACCTCTCATCAATGTTAGCTAGACTGTGTACGTATTTGAAATTTTCAGTATTATACATTATGATGTATGGATATCATAATGTGACTATATGATACGTGTACACCGTTTGTCCATTTTCTCCGAAACACGTGAATACTCAAGCTGAACTGGTATCAACTGTCCTGGTCGTTGACTTCTACACAAAGTAAAAACTAAACTTCTAAGTCAACACAATAAAAATATACTATTATAATACTTTTATAGATAAAGATAGATAAATATAGACAAAAACGGCAAAAGGCAAAGAACTCTTTTCATTTACTAGGCCTAGCGACAACTCAAAGCGCGACTTTGAGTTCTGTTACTTCACATGCTGCCTGAAAAGCAGGGAATATTATATTTAACATAAGATCTTCTCTGCCTACCCTGCTATATGTTATATACTTTGTGAAAGTACATCAAGTTCATTCAGATCTATTATTATAGTACATCTCATGAAACTATTACAATTGTTAGAAGTAAAATCAAATATATTAATATTTATTTATTAAGAAATAGAAATTGTGAAATATATGTACATTAATATAAATAATATAATTAATTAAAATGTTTAAAATTTGTTTTAATTCCAATCAATAAATGATGCATATTGATGCATGCTCGATTTTCTTTTATGGCCATCATAATAAATTCGTATTTTATCACTATTGTACTTGTCTAACGGCTTTATTTCTTTTTCGAATAAGACATCGTAGCCTTCAGTTTTAGGTTGTATTTCACTCTTGTTTTTATTACTTTTCGAAATGCCATCTATAGTTTTACTTTTGTGTAACTCTTTACTTAATGCATTTATAGTGTTATTAATTTCATCAAATTGAAACGATACATTTTTTAAGTTATTGTTTAGCTTTGGTATGTTATTCGCCATGTAGTCATTGTTTAACGTCAACACTTTAAAGCTATTGAGCTCCACTCTAAAAATAGAATTAAAAATAACGTTACAATTGATGACTTATTCTTTGACAGAAAATGGATCCTATGTATTTACTGGCTTTTGCCCAATTGTCGATGATCTCAATTATGCCTTTTTTTTCTAATAAAATTAATTAATTTACTCTTTCTATGGGGAAACGAACTATTGCAGTTACAATCCGAAGCTATACATCTGCCACAACATGGCCCAAAAATATTTGAGCCTACCTAACCTAAACCTTTCCTTAGAACTGCTCAAACTTACCCGTAACTGGAATCATCTGCATAATACTTTATGTACACTGGATTTCCGTCTTTATCTCTACATGTATATTTTCCAATCACTGTTCCGTTTGGATATCGCTTTTCGTCATTAAGTTCTATATTGTTTTGACTATAGCTTCTTTTATGTGGGAATCCTGCAGATTTTTTATGGTTAACTTAAAAATATGATTATTAAAAACAGGCACTCAAGTGCCTAAGTTAAGTACCTAACTTAGTCTGTACTCAAATCAACATATACTTTAAATTTACATCTCTAACTAAAAGTTTCTTATCCATTTCCATTTAGGATCGAAATCAGTCGTTATTAAAATCATCATCATCATCATCACAATCTTAAGTCATTTTCATTAGGCCAGAGAGAAATATCTAGTATTAGTTTTTATTTATTTTATAGTTTCACGCTGTACCCACACAAAGCAAGGTAGGCAGAGGGAACAACAGGAACCAGGAACAGCTAGTTAGTAGTTAATATTATAAAAAAACAATCAATACAATTCCAAATGATGAACGTTACATATATTAAATAAATTATAAATTCACTAACCTTTTACGAAATAAGCAGTAATAAATATCATAAAAATAGTTAACGTTTTCCTCACTTGCAAATACATTAGAAATTGTTTGTATTAATATATTTAAATACAGTATTTAAGGCCTTTGCTTAAACCTTTCTTTCTAATTTTTTCCATACAACTTTAGCAATATATAATCACTTATAAAATGTCACGTAGAACTAAATAAAAGTAAATATTGACAGATTAACAAGGAGAATTTACATAAGAAGACATCAATAATTTAATACAAAAGAAATTTGAAATACTTACAAAATCGGCTTAAAATTATATTTAGGTATGCGTAAATTATTTTTTATGTAATTTAAATCCACCCCCAATTCGAAATATAGCAATTTATTCTTAAGCATAAAGTTTAACATAATACGACTTTGTGTTTAAAACTAAGTTATTAATAGACATACATTATTACACTAATGAAATTTAAAATTCTTTGTTGACGCCAAATTAAACGATATCATATTAATGTATGTTACCAAAATAGATAACTTCGTTTTTTGAATATCTGAATTTTAAAACATATTTTTTTTTCATTAAATACTTTTTTTAAAAAAATATGACGATATACTTAGAGGTGGCTTAAAATAATTATTTACAATTATTTCTCTGATCACTAAAAAAAGAAAGATGTTAGCCAAAACTTCTTTTATTTAACATACGGACTGATTAATTATATAATAAATAACATACATTAGAAATAATCTTTGAAAATAAATAATAAAAATATTTACATAAAATTAGAAAAAATCTTAAACTTTGGGACTCAATTTTGAAAAAAGTATTATTTAGTTAAATATTGTAATATGTGGAGTTTCTAGAACATTTGATGGTATTTTCAACAATTTTGTCTTCTTTTTGTATGATTTTCTCGGTCTGCTCCAAGAAACGGACGGTTCAGTAAATATTGTGTTTATTTGAGACGTTGACTGAATATGGTCTTTTATGTCTTCAGTAGAAGATCCACCACGTACAATTCTGAAAAATGTATATAAATAAAGATTTTTGGACATAAATGTGCTTTAATATGTTTGTTGTCTTCATACTGTTTTCCACACATAGCAAGCAATCAAGGCATAGCGTGTTGAGTGACAAAATCATTAAATGGCAAATAAAATCAACAAACTATCTAATAAAATGTATCTCTAAGTCGTATTTAATTCAAAACTATGAAAATCACAGAATATACTCTATAACATACTTTTGACCCTAGACCGTAAGGGGTCCTAAGCCTGTACTTAATGTACACAATGTGAAATATATTTTTTTAATTTTTATTGCTAAATTAGTAAATCGTCTTATTAAATTGTTAGTTTTAATTATAAACGATATTTTTAGCTTTTACAAATTTATATTTATTTTTTATAGTGATATTTGATTTTGATACCTATATCCATTTTCATCGGCTACATAATCGTATTTTTGAGATTTGCCTCTTGTGTCGATATAGCCATAACTGCCTATAACTGTTCCATTAGGGTATTTTTCCTCGGTTCGAAACTGTGTATTTCCGGTTTCTTGATCAAAAATGTCATAGCCAAACGAATACGTTCCGGATATACCTATAAATATAATAAATAAAGCCTTACACGTGCTATTATTACCATAATTATTTCGTAAAACATAATCAAAAAGAGACAATTATTTAATAGCTAATTGTAAATGAGCTACGGAAATTTTGAAAAAATCGTTTTTTTATTCAACTGTTGTTTATGAGAGAATTGAATCTGAGCTCACCATCAACATCTCTAAGATAATAGCTTGGGCTTGGTTCTGATTCACTAAGTCTTGTTTTCCTAGGAGCAGCTGTAATCTTATTACTCCATACTAATACGGCTGCCAATAAAATCTGGAAATAGGCATTTCACAAGAATTTTTTAAAACTAATTATAGGCTCTACTCTCTGCTGTTCTAGTGTGGTATAAATTTAAACAATATATAATATTACTTTTCACACCAAAAGAGGTTAAATACGTATACCTATTTAAGTTAATTCGTAGTAGTATGTATATATTTCGTTTTCACAAGTAATTGCTTGAAATGTCACAAAGGAAATCTTTTATGAATTGAAAACAAAAGAACGTTTTTAGTATTTTGATCCTTAATCGAAATTTAGTTAGTTATTTACTGTTTTAAAAATAAATACGTGAATATTACAATATATAATTATAAATATATCTTAAAGGACGCCTACCAAATTTATAAAGCAATTGCTCCTTTTCATAGAAACGACTATAAACGTTATGTATGTCGATTTGAGCCCCACTCAAGGCAACAAATATAGTTCTATACATAACATGACTGGATAGTTGAAAGCAGCGGACAGTTTAACATTCGGTTCCCTTTGCCTACCTCACTATGGCTAAGATCGAACAGATAATGGTATATAGTCTATAAAAAGAGAAAAATAATAAGAACTTTAAAAATTACTTTAAAAATGTTACAATATAAAAACATTGTTCTCTAATATTATGTGACTTGAGAACTAAAACACCTCTACTACTATGTTCGAACTAAAAACGAGTAACATCACAAAACTATGTAATATCACCAACAAACTTTTATATTTAACTACATCTTTATTTATATATATATATATATATATATATATATATATATATATATATATATATATATATATATATATATATATATATATATATATACACCCAGCTAAAACATTACAAAACTACACTTTTTTAATAGAACTAAACAAAAAGTAACAGATCTATATAAATATAATAGATATATTCATGTACAAAATTTATTCTAAATTTGTAATACTCAAAAATATAAGCATAACTCCTTTATAATTTATTTATTTGTTCCATAGTTCTATTTTATAAATTATGAAATATAATAAATAAAAAATATATTTACACATCTGTTTTCTTTGTCTGAATTTAAAATAAAGGAAAGCTTGAAATAGACTTTTAGCAAAACTATTACAATAAAATATTCGACGTAACGAATAAAATCAATATTATGTAAAGAAGTCCTATTTCTTTTCATTCCCTTTTATTTTAACATACAATGTTAATAGAATATTAAAAAAAAATAACTTACAAGAAAATGTTCTTAAATACTACTACAAAATGTACTTTTATTCATACACATCGAATACATAAATATAGAATAAACATATATTATTCAAATAATACAAAATAAAAATAAAAGTAATATAAATCCTACCTTAACTAAGATATCCATGTTGCAATAAAAAATCTATTGTCGCTTAGAGGAAGTGCTTGCGTCTCGGCAAAAGCGTAACTTAAACATGCGTGAACTTTCAACAGTCGACTCCTTTTAGTATTTTTTAGTCGGCAAAAACAAGTCAGTTGTATCAGTGGGTGAAGGCGACGTCCATATCCGCCATACTGATGTCATACCATTAACTACAGGATAAGGAACGTTTACGAGGTGATAAACTCTTTTACTCCTAACGGTAGCCTCAAAAACAGCATTAGGCACTCAATTTACTAAATCTAACATTTATTTTCAGAGATTGTTAACGGATTTTTTAATTACTTCTCTATTTAAGCTTTTTTATATGGGGTCCGTTACACACGCTAAAATATAACTAAAATTTATCAGTGACTAAATGGACGCGTGGGCGCTAACTTATTGATTTACTAAACGATGGTAATCTATTATTTTAATTAATATAAATTATTATAATCATTTAAATTTCTATAAACAAGTCGTTGCACTGCAAAATGTTCTAGAGTTTTCTCATTATCTATATAATTAAACTGTCTGTGACTAACTGCAGTGAAATAAACGTTCAAAATTTAAAATGTCACATTAAGTGAACATTATTTTTTACTTAAAATAAAACAAAACAAATACTTATCGCCTACCAGGACATTACACTTCCTTTTACACCAGTTTTGTTGCACAAACAATGAGTTTTGGTTAAAACCTAAAGTAAATTTATCATTCGTGTCATTTAAGCTTTCAAATATACATATATTTTGTATTAAGGCGTAAACAGAGAAATGAAATATATTCACATTCATCATGTTTTCGAATAAGGCGAAAGCACAAAAAATACATTAGTATGAGAGATGTATATCGAAAATGACCATTAAAGATTATAGGTGCCTTTAGATAGCGGACTGTGCCTTCTTTACGCCCACAGTTTACCACTCGCATATTTGGTCAACGCTGACAGTTACTATTTTTCTGATGAGATAAATAAGTAGAATCGATAAATGTTACGGGACTCGAAATGTAATGTTTCATATCCATAAAAAATGCTTATCAATAAATTATATATCTATAAACATATGGTAATAATATGCTAATTTCATAGTAATATATTTATAAATGTCACATGTGATATATTGTATTATTAATATTTAAAATATAATATATAATTAAGGCTTTATTATATAATATATAATTTAATAAATATTTTGTAAGCAATCTCCAATATTGGAGTCTATTCTTTAGTCAAATCTTGCCGAGGAGCGAGGAGAAGGTCTGGAGCCTTAATTATTAAGAGCGTTTTGAATAAGCTTGATAAAATACGTTTTACTTAGTGCTAATTGTTAAGAATTTCAAGAAAAAATACAAAAATACATATTACAAAATAGCTGGAAAATCCTTTACAAAAATGAGTCAATATTAAGTGTAAACAGTCAAGGGTAGCTTGCATGATGTAAAGAGCAGTGATTACCCAAATGAGTCATTATTTCGATAAAAGGAGGAAAAGTGCTGCAATAAAATAGTTCAGTTTAAAATTATTGTACGTTTTTGTTATCAAAGCGTCGAGATTATATTCGTATACATCTAGATTAAAAAACTGTTGAATAAAAAACCTTATTACCATTTTAATGATTACAAATTACATTGAAGAAATTTTGGATTATTGTAGAAGATTTTTAATATGTTTGATTATGATGAATAGGTAAAGGTACGAATATTAACGTCGTGACTTGCTTTGTGGAGCGTAGAAATTAAATATATTTAAATAAAAATAGTACACAATTTTTAAATTTTATTTTTATAAAACAATATTATAAAAGGCATCAAGCCGTAAATTTAAAAACCTATAAAAAAATTACGGTAATATGCAATAAAATCTTGGACTACACGGCGGTGCTACCTCAATAAAATCTTTGCCATTTGTGTTTCATTTATGATACATATTTTTTAGTTTAATAGCTATGTAAGTGTTTATATTGTCCAGTAAATAATAATCAAAACAATAAATAATAAACAATCTCTACAATAATATTGGTAGCTAAAAATAAATAGATTTTGAGCCTAACCTTGAATAGCTCTAACCAACATTTTTTCCGATTTGACTTTACTACTAAAAGCGGGTGGCGGCGGTCTAGCCTATTAAAAGCCATGTTAACCAAATCTATGTCCAAATAATGGCAAAGAAACAATAAAATCCTGCCTACAACGCATGTAATGCTGTGAAACTACAAAATATCTCTAAAATATAATCACATAAAATTCAATATATTTATTTAGGAATACACTATAAAATGCGTACATAAAATTAGCCCAATTATAAATGCTAATGAAAAAACAACCATAAATATTTGCTGAGATCTGGAGAAGTTTTATATACTTTAATAACTAAATATTGTTCTTTTATATTATAAAGGAAAGAATTTATTTGGTAACGCGAACTATCGTATAGAACGTATCGTATAGAATCTCAAGAAATAATGTTTTAAATTGCGAAATTATTTTTGTGCTGATCACTACATTTAACTGTATCTGGGATCAGAGTCTACCTTTCAATGAAAAGTTTAAATTTAAATTGATATTATTTAGAGTAAAATAGACTTCATTCATTAATAATTAGAAGTCAAATATGTTTCTTTATGTTTTAATAAACACAACATAATTTTAAATATATCTTCTAACATAGAGATAGACGATAGGTTTTTACTCAAATTTAAATTGAGCGAAAATTTTTAAATATTTATTTCTTTACTATAAATGTCGACTTCACCTTATATTTATTATTTAAAAGTTCTAAAGTATTGTATTAAATATATGGTAAATCATGAAAAATAAATCTTTTGTAAATTAATGGAAACTATATTAACTAAGATGTTCAACATGAGATTAAGATTATAAGCTAATGAATGTACATAATATATTTTTATTACGATGACGTACAAATTAAAATAAAAACAATTTATTTTTGTTATTAACATTTATTGGTGAAATATGTATACAGAAATAAATGTTAAATTAATAAGTTATATAAAAATTTAAATGAATTACCATTCATTCAGATCAATAAAAATTGTACTCTTCTAAAATAGGTCTTGTTCTTAAGATGCTTTACTTAATGTATCTTACATTTAGTAATTTACTTAATTATGCATTAAAATTTGCTTACACAATATTTAAAATAACCAATGTTTCTTTTATATCTAACAACAAAAATTAAATTTACAAATATTTGGGCGTGTTTAAGTAAGTTTTAATAAATCATCGGATATGTTATGACTAATGATGGCCGTAAGAAGATAATACTAGTGTTGGTGCAGCGGCGTAGTGAGCTACAGGCTTAACTGCAACCTGTGAAAATATTAATATAAGTCAAGGTATAATTTATGTATATTACATATTGCTTGACGCCATCGCGGCATAATGGTACAGCATTTGAATAATCCTCATAGTTGTCAGTACATTTCCCACTCGGGCAATTTTTTTTTACTTTCTAAACTTTTCGCGCTTCAGTTATAGTAAGAATTAAGAATATCAAATATTTCATTTCGTCTTAAAAGGTTAAGTTGGATATTGGAATACTAACAAAAAGACCAATAATTTTCTAAACTAAAACAAAAGTGGTATACGGTTGTCTTAATTTTCAAAACCTGTTTCTAATTATTTCTTTAAATAATATTTTCATTCTCGCTTCCTTATATGTAAAGATGCTGCGCCGTTAGATTTGCGCAAGGGCCTGTATCCAACACAAGATGATGTTTATAAAGTACCGTAATATGATCTAGCTATAGAGCCTTATTTGCAAAAAGCTATTTCTTATTTAAAAGTATATTTC
Source organism: Dione vanillae (assembly GCA_037178615.1). NCBI lineage: Eukaryota > Metazoa > Arthropoda > Insecta > Lepidoptera > Nymphalidae > Dione > Dione vanillae. The sequence continues at coordinate 388,903 of JAZFAU010000118.1, forward strand.
TACAGTGAACTCATAAACTCTTACTTTAATCTAAAAGCCCTACAAAACATTATTGATACCATATTTTGTTCAGTAAACATTAGAGCTTTTGAGACGTTATATGGATGGTAATGCAGAAAATACGTATAAAACTTATGAAAACAGAAATTTGGCTTCGATCTATAAATATATATATTAAATATTGTTATGAAAATAATATTGTTACGATAGAAATACTTACTGGGTGCACAGCATGTCCAGATTTGTGTACAATCGCGTTAAAACCTGAATGATCGTCGGCAGAATAATTAACAACTCTTGTAGTACCATCAGGTTCTACTAAGGAATAGCTACCTAAATAATAAAAAAAATTACATTATATTTGATTTGATGCATAGAACAGTGTAGACTAAAATATTTAAATTTAAAAAGGGCAAATAAATATAAATTCAAGCAGAAAGAACCAAGATATAGCATGAAGGCACTCCGTATTTTACTTTGCACCTAAATTAATATAAATTATATTTCATATTGAGAAACAAACAGTGTCTTCTATACATAGATATAATACATAGTATATTACGTTAATCAATAATATTTCCACATATACATGAAGTACAAAGTGAATTTAAAAACAATAAAAAGAATGCAAAAATAAGTAAATAATTCCAGACACTGAATATTACGAGGCCATAGAAAATCATTCTTTTCTTGAGTAAGATTCTGACACATAACTATCGTTTGTCAGAAATTATCCCAAAGCCCACTATAACTATAGCTCTAAACCGTAACAAAATTAAACAGTATCTATAATTTTTAAACTTTTATAAAATTTCTATAATTTTTAAATTTATACATGTATTTATATAGGAGATATGTAATTAATTTTTGAGTAGCTTATGCCATCCTGTTTATTTAAATCAAGTTTCTTAATAAATTAAAATAAATATCTCTGACACTAAGTCTTTTCAAAGTTCAAAGGTATTTATGACATACATAGCATTAATAGTCGTAAGTAGAAACTTTTAACCTTTAACAACGTCCCCGTCCCTCTCTTCTTGTTGAGACTTGACGTCGCCAGTGTGGGGATCTTTGACCCCATAGTTAAAAGCATACTTTGGATAAGCCTTAAAAATGTAAATAAATTGAATAATTATTACTTCATTCATCTAAACAATTCTTAATATCTACCTAAGGATATAACGAATGCCTTAGTGGTCAGATCTCTTGGACAGTTCCCAAAAGGTTCGGGTTCAACAACATATTTATATGTTAAAATAAATATTTTATTTATTTTAACATATAAATATGTTATATGTCATTCACAAATGCACTTTTAAAGTGCTAATTTGTAGTATACATTTTTGGTTTCAGCTTCATAATATTTCTTTAACCATTACAGAGTATGCAGATGTGACGTACTCTAACAACACTGTTCCTCACATTCGGTTGTAACATTGCGCTTTTATATCGGGACACAACTCAAGCTTTGTCTTGGGATTCGAATCCAAAACCAAGACAACAGACAGAGGCTGCGCCACCGCATAGGTGAATATTTTTTTGAATTTTAATTTTACTATTATTTTAAAATAACTATGTATAAGATAAAGTAAGCACTTTAAAAAAAAACAAAAAAAATCTGAGAACTTAATTCATCTATAAAATTCCTGATAAAATAAATGTTAATATTATAAGATATAAGATATAGCTGAAAAGAAATTAATAAACGATAAACACTTTTAGGTTTATTATTTCTTATAAAGCAATTATATTTTGAAAACGTATGAATTTAAATCATTTTGTTTCATTAACATCACGCAGTATTGCACTGAGTGCGCGATGTTTCACAACAGCGAAAATAAAATATAAAGTCCCGAGCTTTTATCAAACTCCTAATTTCGCTTGCAGTTAAATGTTGACAGTCTGATAATTTTACAATCAATTAGCTCAATAAATAAAATTTTAAATATTTATTTTGCATTAATTACTTAAATATAATATTAGTTAGTTAATATCTTACAACATGTTCCACAGCGACCGGTGCGTGCACCAGTTGGGGCGCGTGGGCGTAAATCGCTCCGTAACTTATTGGTACAGCTAGCACTACGCTTGCACAGGATAGCAATATTAAGATCTAGGGAAAAAATACTTGTTTATACAGTATATAATGCAAGCAACGATTAGTAAACGGCAAGATATTTTATCCTTAAAAAACATAATTTGTAGTGGCCAAGATATTATATCATATTTTAAAAGAATTGACAAAATACAATAACACTGTATTTTTTACCACATTTGAATATCCACTATATAATAAAAAAATCATATAATTTAAAACGCTTGAAATCTGAAGTTTATTAATATAAACTTCACATTTCAAGCGTTTTAAAATGATAAAGAATAATATTTACATTAAAATAAAGTACGTTATTTGGTCTTGTAGGATTTTGATTTTTTTTAAATATATGTTTATTTTTTAAAAAACACTTACCAACATAACGGCAATAAGTTGTCGAGTTAACACGGTCTAGTATGTCCTGGTTGATAACTGATTGTACATAGGGTCTACGCTTATAAGAGAAGGACCCCTCCATACTACACACGCTGCACCTGTACTTGCCATTCACATAGGTGCTTTTTTTTTAAAGAATTTGTAAAATATGACAATTTGTACTTAAATATGGAACCTATATAAATTTTATTACAACTTATTATGCTAATAAAACAAGCTGTTATACAGCTTGTAATAGTATGTTTGTAACAAAAAGTTTTTAATGACTTTATGAGTGTAATTTGACTGACTTAGTCTCGTGTAAAAAAGGAAAAGTTAAAACAAAAAAGACCTAATGCTTGTTCTCTCATCTGTCATTACAATTTATATACAGAGGAAATTAGGGAAAGGAATTTCTTACGTTGGGTTTTAGCATCTTAATTGCGTATTTTTAATATATTTTAGTTCTTTAAAAGCTATTTCCAATTATTAACATCACATTTTATTACCTATTGCCCAAATGAATCATAATAAACACATATGTAGACATAAAAACATTTATTCATAAAGCAATAAAATAGATTAACTCAACAACATTTCTATGTTGAAATTGGTTCAACATTTGTGCAGTCCGACGCAGTGCAACCTAAATTTAAGCTAGATTAACTATCTTAGTACATATTACGTATGTTATTTCATACTGCTAACGCTACAAATACCAATCAAGATGGATTATAAATCATACAAATGTAGCGTCTGGACCTAAACCCTTCAAATTACAATATAGCCGACTTTCTGAGTCAACAACTGATATACTAATTGTAATTATTCATTATTGTTTATTTCTGCACTTTATTGTCATATATTTACTAGGACTAATTTCTGGACGTATACTAATTTGAACTATTCTAGCAATTATCGAAATCATTAATTCATATGTTCATTGAATCATCATAACTAAATGTTTATTTTATATACAATTAAACATTCAAAATTAAATTTCTTATCGAAATATTCATAGTTTCTTACAAATGATGATAGTTCGGTCAATATTTACATCTAAATATTCTATTGCGTAGATGTAAGACGTACTTGCCTTATTGTTGGTTTATTGGGATTTTGCACGGCTTATCACTTCAAATTCGAAGCTTTATTGCTACTTGTATGTTGGTATAGTGATTCACTAGATATAAATACATTGATGAATATAATATATATTTACACATATATTTACACATATATTTCTTAAGCGTTGGACACTACCTATATCTGTTCTTCGCCTTGTTATTAAAGGACCACTGGAACATCCTCTTGTCTTTTTATGTGGAACTTTTTTCATCTTATTTAAACATTACAGTACTATTCTATGTGTATGTTGTATATAACTTCAAATTTACTCTGCAGTTACCACCAAAGCATTTTACTAATACTGCTCTACAAAATCGTATGCAACATCAATGCTTTGCTGCCGTATGACGTCGATACCAACACTGTATTATACACACATTATGCACGCCTTTGTAATTTTTATATTTTTACGTACCATATGTAAAAATATAAAAATTATAAAGCCGTTTAAGTCAATAGGTACGTTATTTATATTTGTTTTTACATTATTGTCAATAATATTAAGTTATTCGATTTCACAAGCAAAAATTTGAAATAAAATCAGTTATTATTCTTAACTTACACTCACCTATCTCTTTCCATTTCTTTAACTTTTGTCTAATTACCACCAAAGACAATAACTTTAGAGCTTAAGAATTCAAAGAATTTGATAATTCGATCTCCATTTACTATCCCTCTGACGCAGCGGCATTTAACGAACTACATTCTCATTTATAATATGAGAATGATCTAATATGAAAGTACACAACACCTTGATTACGGTGATCAATTTCATAAAAAGACCTATTAAAACTAATTTCATAGAAATACTAACGGAACGTAACATGTTATATAACAGAAATATTGAGACCTAAATAATATATTGTTTATATCATTACATAAGAGTTTGTGCAAAAGTAATAAACAGGTATTTCAAAAATATCAGCTTGAAAATACAACTTTCAAAAATGATTTTTTTTTCATTGTTTTACATTTTATATTTGATTAATATTTTTTTTTAATAAACCAATTAAAAAATATGTTATGACGTACAAATATTGTCAATATTAATTCAATATTTTTATTAATAAAATATTATCTAAAATAATCTTTAAATTAATACCTATCGTTATTTATCGTTAGTCTATAATATATGAAAATATCTTCATAAGATCATTTTAATTTTCAAATTAGATTGATTTGATACGGTAGACGTAGGTATTAATAAGAAAAGTATAGTGGTGCAGGGGAACCATATATTGTCATAAACACCTCCTTTGGGGGGGGAGAATTTAAGCATTTAAAACTTTCTGTTACGCTATTAATATACTACGGATATTTTTTTATATTAATTAACCATGATAAATTTTCTATAAAATTTAATCTAAGTATTTTTTTAAATGGCTGTGTGTATTTTGGTTTGTAGCATAGTTACAATATAACATACTATCTTCCTATCATAAGGTTATTACACGTTTCGTGCTCTATTTTAATAATTCATCAATAAATTCTACTGACACAGTGCACAGCTCGTAATACAACTTTCTCCATTTCTACACCTATATTTTGCTTAGAATTCATACCTTATTGATATCGATAATATCTCTTTATTCTGTTACCTATTATAAAATTAGTACACGTACACCGAAGGTTCCGTAGGTGTTCCGATAAAAAAATGACAAACTTAAATTACCTGTCGTATTTAGAAATTTTGTACAGAACGAGCTACAACTATAATTATAGTGGTTGCTTTCTGTTTTAAAGTTATAAATTATCAAATTTACGGCTTCATTACTTTTCAGCTTGATTCTTCTACGTGATATTGAGAAAAGATTCCTTCCACAGTTAGTGACATACACCAATTTAGTATTACATTTCATTAACGTAACACTTCATTCGTATGTGTCGCTAACAAATACATTTATTTATTTTTTTCATAATTATTTTGTTATGCCAATTTAATTTATAACTGTTTGCTTCATTGATTTTTTACTAAATAATACTAATACTGTACATGCATGTAATTGATGCTTGTATTATAAAGTTTCTAACAGAGCAATATTTTAGTATATGATGTTACAAGTAGTGTAGTTGTTAACGTGTCATTTATAAAATAAGTTAATTAACCAATTATACAAATACTTCGACGAAAGATTTTGCCAGTTTTACGACGTATGAAGGAAACACATAAAGCCTTACAAGACAATTAAAATTAATCCTGCACCTTGATAATAATATTTTAATGTGTTACCAGCGATATTCCCTTTTCAAAATATTAAAATAAAATAAAAATAAATAATCGGAAACCGACAAACAATTATATTATTTTTCTTGGGATGTATTCAAAAACTACTTATACAATTTTACGTAGACAATTGTACGATACGTACTATTAAAACATAATTTTTTCCTTTGTAATAACCTAGATTCAATAATTTAGAGCGATAAAAAGCGAGCCAATTCCGCCTTCTTACAAAATTCTAGATATGTTTCTCCTAGTCAAATACGACAGGTATTTTCAAATAAAATTTGTTATTACTATTCTAAAATGAAGCATTTTATATGCTTTATGGAAGTATATCACGTTTATGGAAGTAATTATAGTATGTTTAAAATTCTAAGCGTTAAAAATATAGTCTTTCTTATGCAGTGTACACTAGTCATAGAATTCGGTCGCATTTTATTTGAGTAGTTAAATAATATATCTGTTGATTTTATAATTTTGTGGTGCAACAGGTGCTGGCCATGCTGTTTATGTATGGTAAAGGTGGAAACGTGTGGAGGAAATTGTATACAAAATCCGTATTAAAGCCTTTTTTGTTATTTTAACGGTACACGTGTTAACCTTTTTAAAATCACTTTATTTTTCAAATAATATGATAATTGGTTCAATATCTATCGAACATAAATCGGTTTCCCAATTAAATGTATATTTCAACTTACTTAACAATTTATTTCTTGCACAGTTTGCTTTATTGATGTACATTTTATTAGAAAAACAGAAACAATTTCTGCTAAGTCTTTGTTTTTGTAGCGTCTATTATTGATATATAAACAGATCCAATGGAAGAAGTTTTTATTAATATTTTATGTAGGCACATAGAATTGAAAAATATTTTTTTAGTGGGCAGTGTTTTCCTAGAGGAATGTAACACCATGCTATAATGGGCATGGGCGCTAATAATGTAGCGTACGTCCTCACATCTCTTATGTATTTTCATTTCACGATGGAAGCGGAGTTGCGGGTAAAATCTAGATTAACCAAAAGTAGTCTTATGCCCTAATAAAAATAAACAATACTACGTCAATGCAAATAAAGAGCACATCATTGGTTAAATCATGTTATATTTAGCTGACAAGTGGTGTGCATGCATAAACAAAGGCTCATCATCCGGCCATCTGTTGGATTTCGCACGCTGCGGTATGGCTTCATCGGTTTTGATAATAGACTAGCTATACATACATATTAATATATGTATTGTATGATCTGGTTGAACAATATCGATACAAAAAATATTGACTTTACGATTCTTATTTTTTCAGCTAATTCATACTCGTAACTTCGTTTGTGTGTACATTATGAGTTTCGCAATTAGCATCTAATCTTTAAAAGTTCCATATGAGATGTTCCAGATGAAATATTTTTATATGTTACGCTGAACAACTATCATACAAACATATGCGACTTATTGCAAAAATTATAAATATTAAAGACTGCGCAGAAAAATGAGTAATATACTTAAAATATTTTTAGTAATACATTTCATTATTTTAATTGAACAATAAAAATACGTTTTTACATATTTTATATAAAAACAATGTCTAATATAAAATAAATATGTTATATGCATGGCAAGCATAAAAAGTCGTTTGTACCGGTTTTATGAATGAATTCATTGAAAACACGAACATTTCTACAAATATACAAAAATATTTCATAAGACCAATAATTATTTCCAAAGACGACTGATAATCACAAGCGAACCTTATCGTTAAAGATATCTTGCAACAATAAATCTTTTAATAACCACCTGTCTAATACTACAAGAAATATTACCTAAACATCCTCATAAGTAGCAAGTATAGAAAATATTAGTGCCTGAAGCAAGCACCTGAGCAGACAATCTGATCACCGCGGCCCACTGTGCGCCCGTCCGTCCGTCGATATGGGAAGTGCGTTATTTCTTTGTTTCTATTGTCAATCTGTTCAACCGCGTTCAATCTAGTGTCATTATAGACACTGGTTAGATAACACTACAATAGATAGATTGATTGATTTAAATATCAGTCAATGCACGTCATTTATCAACTCTTGCCACACATGGAATTCGGTTGTCACGACAAGGACTCCGGCGAAGTGGAGTGCTACTTCGAAATACGTAAATATCTATGAACGAAATTAATTGAAAGATCTTATTATTTCAGATTTTAAACCATTCGCATTGTAATTTGTATTTTTAGTGGGAACCGTGCTGTTTTTGGGTCGCGTAAACATGGACGCTACTGACAGTAAGTTAGTCGGGATGTCAGCGCGGTCTGTGAATGTTAGTCGAATTAAACGTGTTAGAAACGGTTATTGTATCTTTATTTAATAAGCTGATACAAGTATAAAGCTAGTTTATAATGCACACGGAATTAAGATCGGTGAGCACTCGTCGCGATAACGTACCCAGCCGTAAGTAAATGAGAATGAGTGCACAAATTACTGGAAATCCATATAATGCCAAATTAATTCATGAATTTGAATATTCTAGATTGTGATACGGGTACCACTTGCGCTATCACGATACAAATGCGTAAGTATTTTGTTGCCGAAACGTAATTCGGGCTAAGTACATATTTGACAAAGATATCTGATAAGAGCTTTCGCTTCCACCTAGGTTTTATATTTTGAAAAACTAATCTGTACATAAATACATATATGTATATAAATGACACTATAGTTGACACAAGCTCGATAAGATTTCTTGTCATACTCGTATCTGTTCATATAAATACTAATCCATTTTAAAATGGAATAGCATATTAAATTGTATATATCATTAATCGCCAATGTAAATTTTTTCTTTGCTATTTTTATCTTATTATTTTCAAATGTACTGACAAATAAATATTGCATTTGTGTTACATTTAATTTTTTTTCAGCGAATCCTGATTCAGTGGGATGCGTCGAGAAATGTGCAACTTTCTTTTCCTTTCTTCTAGTTGTTATCACTTTTCCATTTTCCTTATTTGAATGTTTTAAGGTAAATTTAAAATATTTTGTTACTAAATATTATTACTAAAAAAGTTAAGCGACGCTGCAAAAATAGTACTTAATTAATTCAGGAATAGAAACGAAATCTTAATGATATCTAAATAATTTAATATATTTCCTTTATAGGTGGTACAAGAATTCGAAAGAGCTGTAATTTTTCGCCTTGGTCGACTGCGTAAAGGCGGTGTGAGAGGTCCTGGTCTATTTTTTATATTGCCTTGTATCGATACATACCGAAAAGTCGACTTGCGAACAGTATCATTTGATGTGCCACCGCAAGAGGTCAGTAATTTACTATAAGAAATAATATAAACTTAAATTTAAAGAGACGGAACTGAAAATCTTCTTATTTGCGTCTCCTTGCTTTTTGATATTTTGTAAAAATACTTCTTTTTGTCATATAATTGTTTAATCGTTCCTAGCAAGTAGATGAACCTAACCTACCTACATTAAGTTCGAATAAGCGCTACGCTTATATTACGATATTTTTTATTTATATGTCGATATCGATATTGGATAAATTGATATGAGTAGAAATTGAAATAAAAGTTTTTTTTATGGTTATACCGTTATATTCTCATTTACCCCAGAACGGGCCGGAAATACGTTCAAAAAGGCAGATATAAAAATAAATATATAATATGTTTATGATTTAAGATTACAGAACGTATATTCACGTTGTCTTGCTCCGCGTATACAATTACTCTAATAGGTTAGTAATTGTATACGCGGATACTAAACATATATTAAATACACATATGTATAACATATGGCTACGAAACAAAAGCTATTCAAAATTGGCAATGGAATTGAAAATAGTTAACCCAAATGCTGGCTTTTCAGCTGGTTCACGTTTAATTGATGTGCCTATAAACTATCAATCAAAGTTTTACGACGTACAAACAATTACGAGTATTTCTTGTAAACCAGTTGTCTACACCGGTCTACCTCATAACAAAATCATTGCCAACAAACTTGACTCTGCCTGATCATGTTTAAAATTAGTTATAATTTGAAAAATTTTAATTTTTATAAAACTGAAGTAACTAAAAGAAATTTCGTATAAGTAAAATTTCATAGGTATAAATATGAACTCGTTCTATCTATAGAATGTTTTTCTTTGCTTTTTACCGATTTTACAAGGTGCTTTTGTTTACGCAATAACAAACAACGCTTTGTTCTAAACACACAAACGTAAACAATTGTAAAGGGAATATTCATTTATACATAGATATAGCGAATATAACACGTCGAGATATTTCTTGTCTCTGATTTGACAGTGCTAATATTAAAAAGTTCTGCAATAGGTCAGCGTCTGGCTATAAATTTGGTGGGTTGTGAGTTCGATTTCATTAGGTGGGCGGGGGTAACAAACCTTTTTTAATGTTATATATAATTCAAGAAATACATCAACATTACATACACATTTCTCGTCACTCAAACTTAAAAGCCGTACTAATATATTTTTATTTAAAAAGAAATTTTAGTCATTATTTTTAATTGAAAAATAAAACAATAACTAAAGCATGCTCTTCTAAATATGATAAAATATGTAAATATTCTATATGGGCAACGGCATTAAGTATATATTATAGTACAATTTCTGTTGTTCACAGATGTTTTATAAATTATTATCTACACATGTGTGTTTCATATCATAATTTCAAATCGACAATGTTTAGACACGCGAAAGCTTAAATTTGTGTTCGAGCTGACAGGGACGACCTCAATTTGCACGCCTGAACATTTATATATAAATCATCTCCTCGCGGCAAGATAATTTTACTTTACTATAAACTTACAAAAATAATATTGTTAAAAAATATGGAAACAGCAGATTTAATTACCATAAAAGTTGTTGTATATTCATATATCTTATTATATTATAAATTTTAAAATAAATTTCCAAATACACTACAATGAAGTGCCACAAAAGCAAGTCAGTTTATCGTATATGTATACCTATATGAAAAAAATGTCTTCATATTTACCGCAATTAGTAAAGCAGGCAGATAAAAGCTGGTGTATGCTCTCACATAATAATGAATGAATAATTTTGTTTTAATCTAGAACACGCTTTTTGAGCGCAGAACCAAACACTGGCAATAAACATTACACATGTACTTAGGAATTTTTTTTATTTTCGGTATAACTGTTCAGTTTCATTTTTTCTTGGTGAGTTAAAAGGGAAGGACTTTTTAATGTTAGAAATATTCAAAAATATATCCGAATATAAAGTTATAACATGTGACCACAAGCACTTTTTTCATATTTTACAATTTTACAGGTGCTGACAAGAGATTCCGTTACAGTAGCTGTCGATGCGGTAGTGTATTACAGAATAAAAGAACCTTTAAACGCAGTGGTCAGAGTTGCAGATTATAGGTCAGTGTTAAATATTTATAATTACAAAATTAATATTCTGGTTTATCAATTCAATTGAGTTCCTTTCCTACCTGTTAAAAAGAATTATTAATTTCATGAATGTAGTAATATAACAATACTAGATGCTAACAACGATATAAGTTGTATAAAAAGCATATAAGAATTTCAACGCGGCGTGATGTAGAACGCATGGCTCAGTGGTGAGAGCGCCTGCACGGTTCGCAGGAGGGCGCGGGTTCGAGTGCCGCTGCGTTCAAATTTTTATATGTTTTCTTTAAGTATTTTTTCTATCCTCAGTGTGTATTAACACTTTAAAAAAAAATCATCAAAAATATTTAATAAAAATAGCATTCTCTCTCGCCAAACGATTGTTCTTTGTAATGGTCTTTGGGTAGCGGAAATTTGTAAAAATCTCCCTACAGAGATGCTAACAACGATATAAGTTGTATAAAAAGCATATAAGAATTTCAACGCGGCGTGATGTAGAACGCATGGCTCTGTGGTGAGAGCGCCTGCACGGTTCGCAGGAGGGCGCGGGTTCGAGTCCTGCTGCGTTCAAATTTTTATATGTTTTCTTTAAGTATTAATACTAGACCCTCTGTCGTTATATCTTTATTGTTTAAAACTATTTTAAAAGAAAATTTTGAGTTGTCACGCTTCATAGCTCAATTGCTCTGGAAGTGAAAGTGTGAAGATTTAATATAAACATTCTTTACATTTAGTTTAGTTATGTAGTCTTTAGTGTAGTTATTGTGATACATTAAAAACAGTAAAACAGTGGCTGCTGATTTGATCTCGTCTCATCACAATGGGAAATTATATTTAAGTTATTTTCATTTATTCACGACATCAATTCAAGGGTAAACACAATCATAAAGAGAAAATGTATCAAGACCCGTGATAGAAACTGTAAATAATATGAAATTACGTTAAATTTACAGTGCATCTACTCGTCTACTAGCAGCAACAACTTTGCGTAATGTGCTGGGCATGCGCGACCTCGCCCAGTTACTTTCTGACAGAGAGGCCATCAGTCACATGATGCAAACTAATTTGGACGTCGCCACTGATCCTTGGGGAGTCGAAGTAGAGAGGGTCGAAATGTAAGATATTCATATATTTTATTAGTAATCACTGTGAATGATTTCAAAATTTATTTTAATTTCTTTCTTTTATATTGGTCAAAATAAATGCGGGCATATGCATAACATAAATGTGTCAAGTTTATTTTATGAATGAACGTTAAATAAAAATAAATGTTTTATATCACTCCAGGCATAAAAAAATATTAAAAATTACTTAAATACTAATTTATTATTTATATACAAATTTTACAAATATTTTGTAGAAAAGATGTCCGTCTACCAGTTCAGTTACAAAGAGCAATGGCTGCCGAAGCTGAAGCCGATAGAGAGGCTCGAGCGAAAATAATTGCTGCAGAGGGAGAAATAAAGGCATCTAAGGCATTAAGAGAAGCATCTTTAGTTATGATCGATAATCCTACAGCTTTACAGGTACTGAAATAGTTTATATTAGTTCAATGATTATTAAATTTACTGAATACTAATAATACCATTACAACGATATATTGGTATGTTATTAAAAACCACATAAAAAAAACAATTTTAATTATATTTTCTATATCTATATTTTTGAAAATGATTTATAAAAATGACCCTCGTGGCGTAGCGTCTACCTGTAAACGCGACGGTTTGTGGGTTCGATTTCCACTCAGGGAAATGGATTTTTCTTTTTCCATGTTCTTCGTTCTGGAAACTGGGCAAAGCACGGCATTGAGTTCCCCCACTTAACACGCAATGCCTTAAAAAAGGCAGAAAGCGGGGACGGAAATAGCAGGGACTAAGCAACGGAGTGTTCACTAGGTTAACACTAGGTTCTGTGTGTGACACTAGGTTCCTATGGTTCCTGCTGTTCCATCTGCCTACCCTGCCATGTGCGGAATAAAGCGTGAAGACGAAAAAAATATAAAAATTAGATAAAAGAACATTCATTAACAGAGACAAGACTTAATATTTTTAATACCATTTTAGATATGATAGTACCTATGAATATCATAATAGAAGAATTTTAGATTCTTATTCTTTCCTGCATATCGCTACCTAGCAGGTTAGTGCTAATCGCTGGATTCTCATACATACAAGTTTATTTTATTTCTTTTCATTTCAGCTAAGGTATCTGCAGTCACTTAATACAATATCTGCAGAAAAAAGTTCTACAATCATCTTTCCATTCCCGATGGACTTCCTCAAAACATTTTTATCAGGAACTGGTCAACCACCTGCACCGCTTCCCATTTAGAATATTAATTAGTAATATGTACCTATATCAAAATTTATGTAAAGTACAAATATTAATGATAAAATATAAGATCACAAAAACCGTCGAATCGCGGTAAAATGTACTAGTAATATATATTTTGACAACACTATTTAGTTTTATTATAATGTCATTTTTAATTTAATTTTACTATAAAGTTTGTTATATAAGTAATAATTAATATTCTGTAATATGTTAAGCAGGAAAATATTGTCAAACGCCTATATTACCTATATTTTAATTCTTTTCTCATTTTATTTTCCTTTATAATACGTAACTAAATTAGATTTCATACCTCAAAATGAAAAACGGAACCCATGTAAGCTCACTGTTCGTCTATCTGTCTGTCTCTTCCTCTGTCAAAACCACTTTCTCGAATCCCGTGTAAGTATCAAGCTGAAATCAATATTTAATACCCAAGTAAATGACCTATGAAAGTACAGTAAACATCAAACTCGTAGTCAACGCAATCAAAAGATAAAAGCGTTTATTTTTAATTATGTATGACGCATAATAAAATCTAGGGAACTACGTTGATCTATAGTTATTAAATTTAGTAATAAGATAGAACTTATAATACAACCAAAGAGAAAAATCCGATCCGATCCGTAAACTATGTTATCTATTAAAACCTCATAACTTCAAATATTCTTTTTGGTCACATTGAAAATGACTCTATCATATTATGTCTATGAATGTTATATGTAACTTGTCATATTACGTACACTAATGTTATATTCCTTGACGTATTTTATACTAATGCTCTCTTTATAATATATTTATATGACGTATAAAATCATGGAAAACCGACAGAAAATAGATTTAATTGGTATTATTAAATTACGTTAAATATATAGCCTAATTTTGTTTAAGTGATAAGTTTATATTAGACGTTATACATTACAGAAATGCTTCGTGAATCGTTGAAAGAAAAACTAATACGAATATTTATTCTATTGCTAATAATATTGTGCCCGCTATCTTTACTATTGTGTTTTAGGGTAAGAGTCATTAGTTTTTCAGTTATACTAGACGTAAGCAAAATTTGTTAAGCTAATATATTATAATATAATAACTATGGCTACACTACTAAATACTTAATAGCTACTTCTAATATTACCAACGTCCTACATATATATATATACACAACTTCACGCTTTATCCCTAGCAGGACATATCTCTTCCGCCTCGTTCACTGTCACTAACCTTATCATACGTGTTCTCTGGGAGGGTGTTTACGCTTTTAACATAATCTTACTCCAGCTTCTTTGATATTGCGTTTTCGAAAATCAACCCAGGTCTCCCCTTACATCTCCTGCCATTTATTTATCTTTTTTACCATTTTTTCACAATCATTCTCTCTACAAGCCCAAATCGTCTTCTTCATTTTTACTGTAATGTCTTTAGTGGTCCCTACCATTCTGTATATCTCTTCGTTATGGATTTAGCTGTTAAATTTAATTTGTTTTTCCCATATATCTTTCTCTCATTCTTCTTCTGCAATACCCACGTTTCACTGCCATGAACAACGACTACAACGACGGCGCCAGAACTGCATTGTGGTCGTACAAAAATATAACAAAAGATGCAAATCTTTTGTTATATTTTTGTACGTACACAATGTTTTATTGATTTCATATAGACGCGGCTAATTAGGAAACTGTTGCTCTACATTTCCTAATTTCAATTTTCACGTCTGCTTTATTGATTATTGAGATGTTTTGTCTGGTAGGTTGTGAAACAGTACAAAAGAGCTGTAATTTTGCGATTTGGACGAGTAAGGCGTGATTCTCCCGCCGGACCTGGCATTATTTGGATAGTACCGTGTACTGACACCGTCATGCTCATCGACCTCAGAACGCAGTCCTTTAACTTACTCCCACAAGAGGTATTGTTTTTCTCATATGAACTTAAAGAAATTCTGCACATTACTATAAATTTCTAAAAAGAATATACTTAGGACTTTTTTTTTTGCAATTGAAATATCTTTAATGACCTTTATATTGTGTCTATATTTTCATTTCAGATACTTACAAAAGATTCTGTAACTATCACAGTAGACGCTGTGGTTTACTTTCATGTTATGAAACCGTTATATTGCTTGCTAAATGTACAGTCGCACACGTAAATAATATATTACACTATTAATAGATATAAAAATATTTTTGTTGTAAATATATATATAAACAATAACTTAAAAATTTTAGACGTGCCACAGAACTGTTATCTATCGCTATTCTTAGAAATATTTTGGGTCAATATACATTGACTGACTTATTGACAAACCGTGTATCAATTAGTCACGCAGTACGGAGAGAAATTGATAAAGGGACAACCGAGTGGGGCATCGAAGTGGAACGGGTGGAAATGTAATGTTATCATAGTAATGCTACTTGACCTTGTTTTGCAAATTTCTTAAAATTTCAATCGTTTGTAAAGTATAAAAGGTTAAATTGCGCAGAGCGTTGCGCAATTTTTTTGCATTGCTATTCAATAATTAATCAAAGAAGTTAAAGTATCGTATTGTAATATATAACGGTAGAAAAAAATCCATGAGTATTTAGATTAGAATTCATTCTGTCCGAAATTAAATACTGCAAAGACGACGGTAGTGGGTGTCCCGAGAGAATTAAACGTTTTTATTTTCTTAGCTCTCGTAACTTTACAATACAGTTTTGTCTAGATTGAACAGATTGGGGAAAGAGCGAAATTTGACTGTCTTGTTAGGTTCCATAATTATCTGTGGGGGATTACATTCTATATTATTAAGGTCTGAACTTTAAAAATACACAGTTTACTAAAAAGTGCTAAAATGTTATTTCACCAGATTTTATTACACATAAGAATATGATTTTCTTTTAGAAAAGATGTTATTTTGCCTTATGAATTGCAAAAGGCAATGGCTGCTGAAGCTGAAGGCACACGTATTGCTAAAGCAAAAATTATAGAAGCCGAGGGTGAAATAAAAACAGCTGAAAATCTTAGAGATGCTTCAAAAGTTATGATGGAACACCCACAAACGATACTCGTAATCGAAATATTTATTATTACCTATAATTTTATATCATGCAAATTTTATTTTTTTAAATTTTCATATTGTTTACAGCTACGGTACTTACAAACACTTAACTATATCGCATCACAACAAGATACATCTATATTCTTTCCGTTTCCAATTGATATTCCTGATCAGAAGAGTTTTAAATAGTATTTGATATACATATTCCATTTTAACCTCTTTATACACTATTGTCTCCAAAAGAAATATGATAATATGACAGAAAATGTCACCATAATGTTAGTTTTGATGCCATTTTATTTACAATTTGCAATCTAACGATTAGACAATATGAGTGACAAACAAAATAAAAAGACTGTTAAAGCCACAAACACGAGATCTCGTGATAAACCATCGCCTCGTTTAGAAGCTATGTCGGAAAAAAGTTCACAGGGACGTGGAATCCCAAGTTCAACTTCTCTTGTAAGAATGCCGCGTCTGGAAAATGAAAGAAGTAAATTTTATCTATTTAAACTTCGAATGATTAATATTTTTGGATAAGCAACTTGACTATTGCAAATTCTTTGACTATCGTAAAGTTTGATGACCTGAAGAGTAAGTGATTGTTAACTAGAAGTACTATTAAAGAAGAAGTGCCATTTCCATTTTTAATTTAAATTATAATAAAGCATAGGTATTATGTTGCCCTTTTCAATTTATAGTATATTTTTATTTTATATATTATAAATAAAAAATAGCATTATTGACATTAATTCGTTTTACATATTTTAAAATTACAAAAAAAATGCCAAATATAAGCCTAGATCTCGTAACATGTATAGTATAAGTATATATGTAACCTATATTTCATTTATAATAAATATAAAATTTCAGAAAGTGATAATTTAATTGAGAAGATTTTGGTGATCGTTTCCATTATTTTTGCTGTTATAACATTCCCGATGTCGCTGTTGTGCATTTTAATGGTTTGCTAAATATTATTTTACTTTCGTATTTGTGTAATTATGAAATAAAAAACTAAATCAACAACTATCTGTAAACAGTAAATAGCTAATAGTTTTAACATTAATAATATATTTCATGAAACAACGTACAATAGATTGACACTTCCAGGTAGTCCGTCAATATGAAAGGGCTATTATATTAAGAAATGGAAAATTATACAAAAACAGCGCATTTGGTCCTGGCCTTACGTTTTATCTGCCTTGTGTTGACTCTGTCAAATTTATCGACTTGCGGACCTTCGTTTACGTCGTTCCACCTCAAGAAGTAAATATTTTATTTTGTACTTTCATATTTTGTATATCTTTTATTGTAATTTCTTTTCTTTTTTATTATTTTCTCAGGCACTGACTAAAGACTCACTGACAGTCTCCGTGGACGCGGTTGTTTTTTACAAAATAGTCGAACCAGTACAGGCTGTTATAAGCGTAACTAATTACAAGTGATTATATTTATATGTATAAGTGTATGTTTTTAACGATATCTTTGTTGTATGTTGACTAAGAGTAGAAATAACCTAAATAATTCACTTGTATTACATTTTTAACATTCCTAGTTTACACAGACCCGTACCAGTTAAGACAAAATATTATCCTTTATTTCTTTGTTGTTTGTCAGATATTAGCACTTAAACCTAAGAAGTAATAAACATACAAATGCTCTGTGTTTTTTTATGTTAAAACCTCGTGCGTCTTGGCTGGTTGTTTTTATTATTGCTTAAATTTAGGTCATCTACCCATTATTTGGCAGCTACAACACTACGCAATGCTCTAGGAACAAGAAAACTTTCAGAAATACTAGCTAGCAGACCTGAGGTCAGCCATCAAGTATTTGATCTCATGAAGAATATAACAAAGGAATGGGGTATCCAAATCGTCCGAGTGGAAATGTAAAAAGTACATTATTATATATAGTACCTACTATATTACGTGTTTCATTGGCGAAAATTAACAAACAGATAATTTCTTTTTTATATGAAACTGAGGAAGCGCTCTTGAATAGTTTATAGATATAATTAAATATGTTTGACAAATCTAAACTACGTCGATAATACTAATATAATCAAAATTCTATAGCATTTCAGTAAAAAAAAATCATTATTACTGCTAAGAATTGCCCCATAAGTCATAAATTGGGAAATAATTAGTATAAATAGATCAAGTTCAGGGTCTAGTGAGTCTCTATCTGAATTTTCACAAAACTCTTGTTGGTTCTGGGAATAAATTATTTTCATACCTACACTCTAGACAAAGAGCGGCGTTTAATTCCGTCATGACGCTATGCACTCCCTCTCCATTCGAACAAATTTACGTTATAAAGCGAATAGTTCACTGTAAAAAAAACCATATTATATAGTAATTTTTTATTAAAATATTATTGAAATTGCAAATTACAGAAAAGACATTAGATTGCCGTTACAGTTACAAAAAGCAATGGCGGCTGAAGCTGAGTCAACAAGATTGGCAAATGCTAAAATAATTGTTGCAAAAGCAGAAATTGAATCAACAAAAAACCTTCAAATGGCTACTGCTATTCTAATGGACAATCCTATGTGTATGCAGGTTCGTGTTGATTTCGAACTAAGTACAATTAGAAATTTCCTTAATTGTTTAATTACGTACTCGGCTCCTAACACTCTTGTTTATTTTAATTGCTTCGTCCTAATTTTGCCGAATGTTTAATGACTTTAATTGATACTTATTTTGTTTTAAGTGCAGGATTTTCAGCTGTCGATTTCGATTTTATAGATTATCTATTAAAAACTGTGCAATCCGTTTCAGCTAAGATATTTGCAATCGTTGCAAATGATTGCTGGTGATAAAACACACACTATTGTGTTTCCCTTCTCAGCGGATGTATTAAAAAAAATTTTTGGTAAATAATTACTTGAGGTAATTATTGTTCATCTTTTACAACGTTTATTTTTGTTAACATATAATTTAAATAAAACATTTTAATGATTTTTAACATTTATTTAAACAATCTTTTCATGAAATAAATATTTAATAGAAACATTACTAATCTAAAATGAAAACAGTATTATTTTACACCTAGTTGTGAATGTTGACTAGTATTCTCGAGAGTCTTCGTTTTGTCTCTTTTGCGCGTATTGTTGAGGTGAGTGCGGTTGACCTCCTGGCTTCTTGTGCACTGTCGCCTTAAATTTAATTTTCACGAATTATATAAATGTGATACACATATTTCTATTTTAAAAATATATATTTTTAATAAACTTAATTTTTTTATACATGGGTGTGATAAGATTTTTTTATGAACCACAAAGCAAGAAAATGAAAAAGTTACCTTCCGCGACGCATTAGTTCATCTTAGTTACATATATTATATTACTTATATAATTGTTAAAGGCTTAGCTTATATATTTTTCATAATTTAATATGTCACCTGGAAACCATTTTTGGGGTCAGCTGTGTATTTAACAAGCCTTATTGAACCGTCCGGCTCCACGAGAGAATATTCTCCGTGGACGACGTCACCGTCGCGATATTCCTTGTGATCTTGTTGATTACCGCTGTGGGGATCTTGAACACCATACGCGTAGTGGTAGTCTGGTTTAGCCTATATATTTTATAAATAAAAACATAATTATTATGTGTAGTTAATACTTCATATTAAAAATTATTATTAATTTTAATATATTGTACCATAATCTGTCACTTCAAAACGTAATCAAGTTTAATTAGAAGAAAACATTAAATGAAAATAGGTGCTCTCATAATTACTGTAAAAAAATTAATAACATAATAGAGCATTTAAAACGATAATTTATATCTATATAAACTAGACTTAAGACCTTAAGTTCGATATTACAATAATTTATAAATTGTGGTAAATACGTAAACATAGCGCAAGTTATTGAATACATACTTTGTAATCTACAGTTTTTAAGCGATCATATTTAGCCGTCTCTGGATCAATCTTTCCCGTTTGATGGTCATAACCGTAGTCGGCGTGCTGTTGCGCTGGGACGCCTCGCGCCGCGGGAACTTGAACTTCAATGATTTTTCCACTTACTGGACCACTGAAACGATTGTAGGAGAACCCCCCTGGAGCCTGATTTCCAAGAGCTGCGGATCCTAGCACTAATAGTGTAATTATCTGAAAAAGAACACATTTAAAATAAAATATACTCTAAAACAGCGTGAACAGTAGTGAGAAAACGCAGATACGTTTTGTTAGTATCGTTATTAACACAACAATAAGGGAAATGATCGACCTTCACGGTTAAACGATTCAGTGTCATTACTCAATTACGGTGGCAATGAAATTTTTAAATACAAACAATTTCTCTATCGAATGATAAATTTTAATGTTTTAAAATATAAAAAAATATTGATATTTATAAAAAATATTTAGAACGATGAACATCTTTTAGAAAAGATGTGATAATATTACAATTTTAATATTTTATTTAATAGTATTTAATTACTAATTATATTATAAAGTATATATTATTAAAATAATATTATAAAAAATACCTTGAAAACAAAAGCCATTTTTATAAATATTTAGTATGAAAATCTGCACACCGTCTGCGGGACTGATGCCTGTTCAAGCGATATTGTTGGTTTTATACCACTGCGTTATTTAAGAAAGTATGGTAATCATGAACTTATTCAGCCGGTTGCGGCAAACTCTGAATCAACAATTTTCAATATTAGACCTATAGGCCGTATAATTACAATAAATACTTTTTGTTGCGTAGATTACTTTGGGTTATAATATAAATATGGTGATAACTAGGTATATAATATCTACATATATGTTTGTTTTTTTTTTATTTTTTTTAATCACACCTTATTTCAGCACATATAGATTCTTAACATGAGGTAGGTATAATATTTACGATGATATATCAGCATCTCCTTTGTACAATCGCCTCACTCATTTAAACTTTACAAGCAAAGCAAGCAAGCATACATTTTCACCTTCCAACAGATTACAGCTTTAAGATCAAATCCTGCTATGTTAATTTCTTTTTCTATAGAGAATATTTTTTTAATAAGAATAATTATATATTATAACTACCTAATTTATTTATTTATTTATTTATTTATTTATTTATTTATTTATATTTTGGAAACAAACAGTGCTATTAATAATTATAAATGTTGTACATAATTAATAATTAAACCAAAACAGTTTCCTATTACAATTAATACATAAATAACTTTTAGAGTGTACAAATCATATTAAATATTACTATTATAAATTAAACATTATCATTATAGATATTAAAATTAAAACTTTAAATTAAAAATTATTACAATATATAGTTATGTTAAATATCATTTAGATTCATTCAATAAATATTTTACAGCAGATTTGAATTGACGGAGAGAGAGATGAAACAAATCCAATTTAGAGAACATCTTGTTATGTTTGTTAGCACTTCTAATAATGAAGCCATTTCCTGCAAATTTGGTGCGGGTATACTGTATATTAAAAATAGGTTTACTTCGAGAATTTAATCTAGGACAGTTAAGATTCAGTCTAGAGAGAAGGTAGCTGGAGTCAATTCCATTATTAAGTATCTTGTATAACAATATTTGATCTCTTTCGATCCTTCTATTACAAGGCAGTGGCAGTTCCTTCATAGTTATATTATTACCAGAGGTTTTATATTTTAAGTGTTTTTTAAATAAATAATGGACTTTATTAATTTTTTCTATATAAGTTTCGTATTGAGGATTCCAAACAACTGAGGCATATTCAAGTAAAGGTCTAACAAGTGATTTGTATAAAAGTATAAGGGTTGACATATGCCTAAATTCCCTGGATATCCTCAGCACGAACCCTAGTACTCTGTATGCTTTGGATGTAATATGAGTAATATCATCATCAAAAAGTAGTTTGAAATCCAAATAGACACCAAGATCTTTAACGACTGAAACCCTTTTTATGCAGCTATCCTCGAATTTGTAGTCAAAATTAAATATACGCCTTTTACGGGTAAATGTTATAGTATTACATTTATTAATATTTAGATAAAGTGAGTTAAGTTGACAATAATTATTTAGAGAGTCCAGATCTTTCTGTAAATCCAAGCAGTCCGTTTCGTTTTTAATAATTTTGAAAATCTTTTTGTCATCTGCATACAGTAAGAAGTTAGTATGCCTAAAAATGGATTTAACGTCATTTATATAAATGATAAAAAATAATGGACCTAAATGAGACCCTTGTGGTACGCCAGATGGTACTGGAACAAAAGACGAACAGTACCCTTTAATTGTAACTGCCTGACTGCGATTGAACAAGTAGGACTCAATCCATCGCAGGAGGTCGCCGTTTATACCTATATTCTGTAGTTTCTTTAGGAGTAAAGTGTGAGAAATCTTATCAAAAGCTTTTGAATAGTCGGTATACACGACGTCCACCTGGTAACCATCATCCATAGCTTTGAGGACATAATCCGTAAACTCGCAAAGATTACTTTCTGTTGATCTTCTATCAACAAATCCATGCTGTTCAGTGATAATTATAGGACGTATAACTGGAAATATTTCATCATATATAATGCGCTCAAAAAGTTTAGGGATACAGCTGAGCTTAGAGATAGGACGATAATTTTTTATATCGTGCTTATCGCCATTTTTAAAGATAGGAACAACAAATGATCGTTTCCAGATAGGTGGTATTACACATGTGCGCAAAGATATCGAAAATAAAATATATATTGGTAGACATATAGATTTGTAGCAGTTTTTAAGGAGAATAGGAGGGATTCCGTCTGGGCCAGTACCTTTTTTAGGATTAATCGATTTTAAGTACTTTTCAACAGTTGACATGGATATATTGATTGAAAATAAATTAAGAAGATTTACAGATTCCCTTTGATTATTACAAGAAGCCATGAAGGTGGAGTTATTTGATTGTTCAAACGAAGAGAAAAAATATTTGTTAAATAAATTGCTAATCGCATGCCCGTCAGAAGACGAGACACTTTCCAAATACATCCTGTCGGGTATTTCAGTGGTTTGCCTTTTAGATTTCACGAATGTCCAAAAATATTGTGAATTTTTTAAAATTTTATTTTCTGCTGTATCGATGTAATCTGCATAACATTGAGCCTCTACACGCTTTTGTTTCTCACGCAAGAGACTAAAAGTTCTGTAGTCACTGTAGTTGTTATAAATCTTCCATTTTGTGTGAAATTTTAGTTTTTCTTTAATAGTTTTTCGGAGAGACGCAGAATACCATACAGGATATCGATTATTGTCAAACACTGCTCTAGAGGGGACATAAGTTGTTATGACATGCTTCAAGATATAAAAAATGTCTCGACTGATTCTTCAATATCAAATTCGTTAAAGCTGGTTTTCCAGTCCGTTTCAAATAGCACTTTATTTATTACATCATAATCAGCTTCGTGAAATAGTCTAACTATGCGTGGGGCATTTTTAAGGCTACAGTTATTTATTTCAGAAAAAGACGTATTAAGAGGAGGATGATGTACATCCTCAGTGACTAGCGGCGTACTACAGCGTGTAGTAATGCAATCAGTGTTACTGATCACTAGGTCAAGACAACGATTATTCACATTAGGTATTAAGTTATACTGCTTTAAATTATTAAACAATAAAAATGAGGACAAAGTGTTTACTAACATGTCTGAATTAACATTTTTGAGCTCAGCTGATTTAGAATCATTTGATAATGACCAGTCAGCATAAGGGATATTAAAATCTTCAATTATAACAACCATATCTTTAGGGTGCAAAATTATGGTCTCAGAAACTTTTTCATAAAAGTCAATTTGGTCTTCCAACTGGTTTCCAGATTGTGGAAAATAACAGCAATAGAGTCCACAGTTAAATCCACGGTTTTGTTGATTTTTTTTATCCTAATAAGCAAAGACAGCATATCACATGAACGAGTATCGTTTGAAGGCTGATTACTTACCTCTATTACAGTTATACCTTTACGAATTGCAATTAATACCCCACCACCCATTTTGTCTCCACGGGACTCGTAATCACGATCACAACGATATACGCAATAACGATAGTCAAAGATTTCGGAATCGTATACTCCTGGTAATAGCCAGGTCTCAGCTATACATATAATATCGTAATCCAAGTGTAATACATTTGTAAAAAAATCTTTTGTTTTTGTACGGATACCTCGCACATTTTGATAGAAAATTCCTAGATTCATAAATTAATCATAATTACACTATAGCATGTATAAATTACAACAGATATAAATTCTTCAATATATATATAATTAAGTTTAGTATGATTTTTAGTAAAAATAAAACTGTTACTAGTGCATAACAACTGATGAACATTAAAATATAAAATCATGATTAAAAGTTTCATCTCTCTCCACAAAGAAATTAGGCTATTTAATATGTAATGGTATAAAAATAAAATATTAAAATTGATTTCTATACTAACGCAAACAAACATATTTAAATCACTTATTAAAGTTTTTTTAAATCATTTTCTGCCTGGATATGTAAAACAGGACTCGTATCGGTTTTCCTCGCCATTATTGCACAGTTCTTGACCCATACATAAACATACTTCTTCTCTCGCGCTAATTCTTTAGTTTTTCGTAATAACATTTTATTGAAGCTTGTAAGGTGGTCGTTGAAAAATATACGGTTATTATTACCTATGTATCCCAGATCGCATGCTCTCAGTTGCTTTTTGTCTTTTAGCCTTGCCAGAAAATCATCTTTTTTGTAACGGGACATAAAACGAATTACGATAGGTCTTGGTTTTTTGGTGTTATTATGCTTAGGGGTGACTCGTGTAACAAAATCAATATCACTTTTAATACTGTGTTGGTAATTGATAAGTGTGGAAAGTCCCGTAACGATGTCTATTAGGTTTTCATTTTTAGACTCCGGCATGCCAATAATTTCAATATTAGAACGACGAGACCACTGTTCTTTTTTGTTCATATCGGCCTGTATTTCGAGCGCTTTTGCGTTTAAACTATTAAAGTCAGATTTAATAACCTCGCAAGACTTTGCCTTAGCTTTAATAGTTTCTATCCTTTTGATAAGAGAATCATATTTATCGCTCATAAAATTCAATGATTGCTGTAGCGTCGAGATTTCACTCTTAAGGTCTTCCATGATTGTATTAAAGCCCATAAACGCCTCTTTAATTTCTGATTTTATAATGTTACGTATGTCATCTACCGTTATTGTTTGCTGGTTAACATTCGCGCTTTTGGTATTCGTAATTTTATCGGTAGAAACCATATTTTTGTCACCTTTTTGTTTCATTCGCCTTGTTACGATACGAACAGGAGTTTCATCTTTATTATTTCGCGGCAATTTATTTTCACATGAAGGTGATGGGCAGCGCCAAGAGTCCCTCATATCCTCGGTTATTAAGGACGCTGTTTTCTTTGGAAATACACACGCGCAATGGTAGTTGCTATCGCATAATGTGCAAACCAATGGATCGTTCAGTTCATATGTTGTTCTGTCACAGCAGGCAAATTCCATTTGCGATATTTATCTCAACAGTTTTTATTAAACACCCGCTACTTCACTCTATATCTTTTTTATATATTAAATTTGAGAACTATATATATTTATTACACTAGGTATTAACGTAAATGATTATAAATATTAAATAAATATTATATTTTTCACGCAATTATTGTTATTACTGTTGCCTAGCAACTTGATATATGTAAATATCAATAATATAATTTGTAATATTAATATATAAAGTACGACAATTTGTATGATAGATGCAAAAAATTTAAAAGTTTATAAATCTTTACACTAATAGAGGAATAAACTAAACTATTTCTTCTCTTCATCTATTCACAAGTATAGTATCAAAAAGTATATAATATCTTATAAGTACATTGTGGGATAAAAATGATCAATCGAGATCGGCAATACCCAATAGGTAACTAATAAAACATCAGATTTTTTCATTTTAAAAAATAACAAATTAATTATTCTTAATATATTCAATTACATCACATATTAAGTGATTTGGTCAAAATTTAAGGTAAGGAAAATAGGTAAAATGAAACCATTGTGGATCATGGAACAGCGTCTGGATAAAAGATGGGTGGACGGATCACAGTAATAAAGCAACTGCTCTTAAAAGAGCATAATATATTAGAGGAAAGTCACCAAATCTGGAATACCATTTTGTTTCTGGGATATATAAAAAAAACTTTACATAAATTTGGTTAGTTTAATGTTAAAAACATTGACCAATAGTTTAATGTTAACAACAAACTGACCAGGCACACATTTGTGAGAAGTAATTAACAGTCATTAATTAAATATATTAATTATCAAATTAAAATCTAACACAAAAAACAAAATCACAAATGAGTAACCAAATATGGAATAGGACCCTAAATATGGAATATAAGTATAAATCAACATAATAATAACAAAATGGTCATTAATATCTAATATCTTGTGATAAATGAAAAACGTAATACAATTACTTGCAAAAGTTACAGATCCAAGTATCAAACTTTGGATCAGCACAATCATAATGTACCCAGAGCCTACACATCAAGCTTTTAATCCAGCTTTATCCACTTTTATGGGAAAAAGTCTTGAACAGAAAATACATTCTGCATCAGAAATCAGGAGTGGACATGTTGTCCATTAACTCATCATGTTCACTATCTTCATTAAACTGGATAGCGCCTAGTTCCTCAAAGTCTTGTTCTTCACTATCATCTATATTCTAGTTCGGAGCCCAAGATAGTTTTTCTTCCTAATGTAGTAGCCGCTGCTACTTCTGGAGACTGTTCATCTTTTTGGCAGAGATATAATAAAGTTCTCCTAAGCACTTGAAAATACTATGCCGCTTTCAAATACCCCATTTTCTTTTCCTGGACGAATTTTGTAGCTTGTGTCAATTTTTCTTCACTCCAGGTTTTTCGTTTGGTTGATTGTGAAGTGGACATTCTAAAAACAGTCATTCCATATATAGTATAAAGAAATAATATCAATTATCTATCATATAAAATATTAAAATCGAATTTTGGACTATTCCATAATTAGACACCGACGACTGTCCATATTTGGATTTTTATACTATTTCAAACTCTTCTAAATATTTTGTCAAGTGACAACATTTTAGTGACAAAAGATCACAAAATGGTGAAATAAACCTTATATCGATACACTAAATATATTTTGACACTTATATATACAAACATAATAGTTGGTAATACTTATTTATTACTTACTTTTAAAATTTATTGCACATAACAAATCAAAACACACTTACCATACGTGAAACATTGTGAATGCGATAGTTAGTAGACTAAATGGAAAAAATATATGGTCGAGTATTGCGTTTCATACTTATAGTCTTAGAGAAATTAAGGAATTCCATATTAGGATACTATTCCATATTTGGTGACTTTCCTCTAATGTACTAAAGTACATCTAAGCCCAAAACAGTTAATAAATATTTCTTTTTTAGCTTTGCACTTAAGTATGCCATGTATTTTAAGTTTTCACATATTGACTGAATGATTAAAGATATTTATATAAGTTCCATATAATATCAGTGTAAAGCGTAATAAAAAAGAACATTTAGCATTCTAATGTAAAGATTTATAGAACTAAAAAAATAATGTAAGAACAAAATAATATATATTATTTTTTGTTATTTATAATTCCACATATGTACTAACAATATTTTCAAACAGTGATAATAAAAACTCGCTTGTAGTGAGTTATTTATGATATGAATTGTTCGCTTGAAACTAGCGCCACCAGGCGTTGGCTCATTCATAAACTTTCAAAGACTTGAACAAAAAGAAATGCATATGGCACCTGCGTGATCTTTACAATAAGTATAATTTATTATCAATAATTAAAAATCAGAACGTTTTATTGAGATCACTCGTTAAAGTACAAACATTACATTATTATGTTTTTTTACGTCAGTGACGGAACTTAGTAAGTTATTTTAATATTGTCAGACAGACAATATTAAAAGAACTTACTAAGTTCCGAATTGCAATTTATTATCTATTTGATATGTTGGAATTTGGTGAATAGGTATATTGTCAAAAGAAATAGCTATTCTATGGTGGTTCCATCTCAGCTTATTTTTATGCCAACAGATAGACCAAACAACACACTACATGGGTTTTTTTTAGCTGGTAAACTAGGCAAAGTGCGGCGTTGAGTTCCGCCACTCAACACGCAATGCTAAATATATTATTTATTGAACAAAAAACAACATATTTGGCTAATATTTAAAAATATTATTAATATAATAGAATTAGATTTATATTCCTCTCAAAAATGTTTAAGCTGTTGCATTGGTGAATATACCATATATTTTCACAAAAGACCATTACTATTATGGTAATTTATGTTCATATTAAAATAATTATTGACAAACATTTCTTAATATTGTCCTCTTTCTCCTCTTTTCTCAATTAAGTAATAAAATTATTACTATATAGAATATACTTTATTCAAAAGGTAGAGAGAGATTAAACAATCAAACTAATTAATTGCGATACAAAATAAGGAGAACTATGGTGGCGCAGAGGTTACATATGCCTGTAAAAGTGAAAGTTTATGGCAACTAGGCAAAGTGCCACGTAGTTTCACCACCAGGGGGGTAAAACTTCTATACAAATATGATTTTCATAAAAACTAGCGCCTACTCTTGCCCAGGGCATAAGAAAGTTTGATATTTTTCACATATTTCACAACTAGATGGTATTTATAGGTATGTATAATTATGAAAATAAAATTATTTCATAATTTTTTTTTAAATAATATTGGTTTATTTATTTTAATGGCAACATTGTATAACTACAATAAGGTATGGCAATATACTTAACGTTGCCATATTTTTAAAATTTGTGCTGGCTTTTGTATCCTGGATGTTGCTGAAATTTTCTTGCTGTTTATTTGATATTTTTTTTATCAAGTTGTCTTTTACTGGACTCTGATACTTGTTTTGACTATCAACCTTAGCAAAATAATCGAATAAAATCGAATCTCTGATTTACATCTACGGATTAATTTATTTTCTAAGCAGTAATGATGGTGTGACCAACATGCCTTTTGTTTTATTTTATCGTTAACGATAATAATCCGAAATATGTATTTATGTAAAATATTTATTAATTTTCATACAAACGTGTGGATAAAATATAATGGAGATAATAAATGTAACTTCTTAGTAATCTAACATACACATAGTATAGTTATATATGTTTATTTACTATTCTCGTATAGAAATTTAAGTTCACCCATAAGGATATTATATTAATAAAAATGTTTAAAACGAGGAATAAAACCTGAGATGAGAACCATTGGCACTAAAATCAAAACTAACAATTGTGTGAAACCTATGAACTTTAAATTTTCCCTTTATAATACACATTATATATGGTTTTTTATTTAAGTTAACGTAATAGATATTTTTAATGTTAAATTATTATCGTCAAATTATTTTTATAATTGTAAGGATTTAAATATAATTTTTTTATTATTTCAGAATACAAGACTCTTCCCAATGAATGTCAGAAAACTGCAGAATTTTTTTTTATCTGATAAATTGCTTGATTTGTTTAATGGTCATTCTTATAAAGGCATGGCATGTTGATTAAGTTGATTAATAATCTTGACATTAAATTAATTACACACGGTTAGTGTAAATGTGTAAATAAAGTCTTAGTGACAAATATCAATTTTGTAATAAAAGAAATAAAAAAATAAATTGATAGTCAAGTGTTTTATTTTATTAGAGGATAAAAATGATCTGGCAAAGTACTGCTTGGATTTGTAATAATAATAATTTCATTTAAAAACATACTTATTTTTTTAAAAATGTATACCATTCAAAATATTTTAAGCTGCCAGCTAGAGAAATTTTTTTAGTACTACTAATAACGCCCTCTGCCGTACAGGGTTAAAAAAAGTTTATATTGGAAAATATCGAGAGTTGCGAATCTATACCAGAGGCCTTAGCCAAAAACCAAACGCTCCGTATATATTCCATAAAGCGCTTCAGCGATAAAAATTATAGATATCGCTAACTTGATAGCCAACAACACATATCAACATCAAACTCTTCATCTACAGTGTCAATAGAAGACATCGATAATATTACTTGTGATTTGCGTTTTTTTAAAACTTCAAGTGAAGACTGCAACATCATATATTTCAATGGTGCATGTGTAAAAATTTAATGTTTACTAATTTGATTAAAACAGTTTAAAAAATACACTTCTCAAATAAATATTAATAGAAATAGAAAATGTAAATTTAAGTATATGTTAATAATCATAGATAATAGTAAAGTAAAATAATTAAAATTATTAAACAATATATTCAAAAATATTAATGTTGAAAAATAATACGAAAATAATATAATTGCGTAATATAATCGTAAAATTTATGACGTAATTATTATAAAATAATCGATTTACTTATTGACTTGCTTGTGTTGTTAATAAAGTGTCGTTATATAGTTTAAATTAGATAAGGTTATTTTTTTTCTATTCTGTTTTTTATTTCATTTATAATGGATTCCCATCCTGCTCCTGATCCACCTGATATTGGGGGTGGTAGAACTGACGTTCTAACGGTGGCTAGAAAAAGGCAAGGCAATAAATAATGATTTTAGCGCCAAAAAAACTATTATAAACCCATCCACCGCGACACCCTCCATCCAAAATCTATATGTCCATCCATACCTTTCTGAAGGTCCTAAGTCCTACATTGACTCCGACAAAGGCCCTTTCATTGTTTATGTGTCCAGAGAAATACCTGATCCAGCTGCTGGTACTACAATTAGAACCATTAAGTTTGGTCAATTTCTTCATAGAAATAAAGTCAGTGATATCACGAATGATGGTATTAAGAATGTTGGTCGTAATAAGATCAGCGTTCAATTCTCAAACGCTGCTGCAGCGAATGCATTTTTGACCAATCCAATCTTAAGTGTATGTAAGTATGTTGCGGTTATCCCAACATTTATCATTACTCGCATGGGTATTATAAGAGAGGTACCAGTAAACTTCTCTTTAGATGAACTTGTGGAATCTTTAGTTTTTCCATCTGGCTACGGACAGGTTTTGAAAGCGCGAAGACTGAACAGAAAGAGTTTTAGTGAGGGAGTGACTACATGGATCCCGACCCAGTCGGTTGTAGTTACTTTACGGGATCAAGAGTTGCCTGATATGGTCTTTTCCTATCATTCCTCTCTTCCGGTTGAACCTTATAAATTCCCTACTATCCAATGCCTAAACTGCTGCCGTTTTGGTCATATCAAATCTCAGTGTAGGTCTCAGCCTAGGTGTAACAGGTGTGCCCAGTCTCATTCTGGTGATACATGTGACATTACCAAAGAGAACTCTAATTGTTTGTTCTGTAACCGTAAACACTTTGCCACTGATAAAGACTGTCCTGAGTATGCAAGACAGCAATCTATCAAAATTGTTATGTCGCAAGAGTGCATCTCATACTTAGAAGCTTCCTCCCGTTTTCCTTCTGCCCAGCGTTCCTATGCAAATATTGCTAAGGAAATGTTCTCTCCTACAATTGCATTAAATCCTAAATTCCAACAGGCCCGAGTTACCCAGAATACAACTCCCTCCAAATCATATCGCAAAACAGTGTTCCAAACTCCCCGTCCCAGAACTCCTCTTGCTAAAGGTTTTGATAGACAAGTTGGTAACTGTTCCTCATCCCTTCCTCATGCTCAACTTGCTTTCATGCTCTCAATCGAGGTGTTGATAATCCAGCAGTTGGCAGAAAAGATCTGTTAGTTGCTTTAACAGAAACTCTTGTGAGTATTATATCCACCTGTGATGAACTTCCTTTACCGTCCAACGTTGCCCAGAACTTACTAACCATCTTTAAAATTCTAAATAATGGCTCCACTGACCTTCCTGCAGTGAAATAGTAGCAGTGTTCGTGCTAAAAAACATAAATTACTGCATATTATTTCTCTGTACGACCCTGTCATTATTGCCCTCTCGGAAACATGGCTCGTGCCTGATTCCCCATTCAGGGTACCAGGTTTTGCCTGTTTAAGGGAAGACAGAAGTGACGAGTACGGAGGTAGTGATATCCTCATCCAGCACTCCTCTCCTTATTCTCACATTCCTCTCCCATCTCACAGTTAACAGATTAATGCTGTTGCTGTGAGTGCCTTTAATATCTCCTTCCTTTCTGTATATATTCCTCACCCTTCCTTTTCCGTTTTCCTTGAGCTTAAGTCTATCATCACTTCGCTTCCTAGTCCAGTGCTGATCCTGGGGGATTTTAACACTCATCACATTATGTGGGGGTGTTATTACTGTGACGGATTCTCTCCTTCGTTGGTGGACTTAATTGATGATGTCGACCTCTGCATCCTCAATGACGGTTCCCCGACTCGTAGGGTCAATCCTAATCAGAATCCCAGATCTGCTGTTGACCATTCCTTGTTCTCTCCTTCACTTGCTTCCCAGCTATCATGGTCTGTCCTTTCTTCCACACATGGTAGTGATCACTTTCCAATTCCTTTATCCTTAAATAATAGACTCCCTTTTGTTAATAGCCCTAATAAGCTTATTGATCTAAGTATGCTGACTCTGTAGACTGCATGTTGAATGATCTTCCGGAGTCCGTTAATCATGAGAATATCATTGTTTGTTGTGACTGGTTTGTCTCTGCCATCTTATCTGCAGCTGACTTACACATACCTAAAAAACTCTCCATTCCGAAGCAGATGCCTTCCAATCCCTGATGGGATCAGGAATGCTCTGATTCTGTCGATCGGCGAACATCTGCCGAGGTGTCATACGCAGCTTGTATGACAATGGAGAAATACATTGAATACAAACGCAATGATGCGATATTTAGGAAGTTAATTTGGAAAAAGAAAAAACTTGATTGGGTCACCTTCTGTGAGTCCATTAATCCTCGTACCTCTTCCCATATTGTGTGGGCGAATGTTAAGAGATTTCGCCGGTCGCTCAACAGTATGCCTAGTCCAAATTCCAACAATCCATCCATATGGCTTAACAATTTCGCTAACAAATTGGCTCCTCCCTTTGTTCCGTCTTTTGATCTATCTCCAGCTATGCCGATTGAATCCTCAGAAGAAATGGATACCCCCTTTTCTTTTGAGGAACTCAAAAACATCTTAGCGGATTTAAAAGACACTAGCCCAGGTGAGGACGGTGTCCCTTACTCATTTATCAAGGAGTTAAACGACAAATCTAAGGTTTACTTTTTGGATTTAATAAATATTATTTTTCAATATGGCAATATTCCTGATACATGGAAATCCCAAATTATCATCCCTAAACCGAGTAAATGTTTCTCTGATCCTTCTTCTTCTTCCTACAGACCCATTGCCCTTGCATCAACGTTATCAAAAACTGCTGAGCGACTTTTAAAAAACCGTTTAGAATGGATAGTGGAAAACAGAAAAATCTTAGCTCCCTCTCAGTTTGTATTTAGAAAGGGGTAAGTACTGCAGATAGTCTCAGCATTTTAACTACAGATATTCGACGAGCTTTTGCCAAAGGAGAGTATTTAGTGGGTGTTTTCGTAGATGTTGCATCGGCATATGATAATGTCCTACTTCCGGTACTCAAGCAGAAACTGCTTAAGCTGAGTATTCCGCCGAGGCTGTCTCATTTCATATGTAATTTGCTAACCGATCGAACGGTATCTGTTAAACATCCGCTTCTTACTGTGCCCCCCAGACATGTCTGGAAAGGCCTTCCTCAGGGTTCAGCTCTTACAGCTTCCTCTGTTGTACAACATCTACACATATGACCTCGAATTTTCTGTTAGTAGTTTTTGTAATATCCTTCAGTATGCTGATGACATCGTCCTCTATTACAGCTCAAATTCTGTAGAGGACATAACTTACCACCTAAACACTGCTTTACACTATCTCAACCAGTGGTTGACTGATCATGGTCTCTCGTTGTCCATTTCTAAGTGCCAGGTAGTAGTATTTAAAGAGAGCTACCCCAAATTTTCAAATTGCTTTTGATGGTATTCACATCCAGGTCACGGAGAATGTAAGATTTTTAGGCATGATACTCGATAAGCGACTGAATGGAATTACACACGCTGAATTTCTTAGTAAAAAATGTGAAAAAGGCATTAATGCTTTAAGAGCAGTGTCTGGTGTGTGGTGGGGAGCACACCCTTATATTCAAAAACTTCTGTACGGTGCCCTTATCCGTAGTCATATTGATTATGCTTTATATGTTCTGGACCCTTTTAATAAAGTAGGCATAGAAAAGCTTAATCGGATACATTACAAATGACTACGTATTATCTTAGGGGCAATGAAGTCTTCTCCCACCAATGCTCTCCAAGCCTGGCTGTTGCCTTGTTAGAGGCAATCGTGTTCACGCTCTCCCACGACGTACAACAAACGGTTATATTTACTGACTCTCTAAGCTGCTTATTGGCTATAAAGGGTAACCCGTTTCATAGTAATTCTTCAATTGTTTTAAGGCTTTGCGAAGAATTATACTCGTGTCATCTACAGGGTTTGGAGGTCACTCTTTCCATGTCACTCTGGAATTAGTGGGAATGAATCTGCAGATTCTTGTGCAAAATTAGCAGTCCAATGTGGCACTCTAGACCACTTCTCCTATTCGGCCCAGGATCTGCTGTCTCTTGCTGTTACTCACTTGGATAAGTCCTGGTCTAAATACTGGGATCTATCAAAATCCCAGAAAAGTAAATACTATGCATTTCTCCAACCTGATATACCAAAGCGTCCTTGGTTTTCTTCTCAAAATTTTACTGAACAGAAAGTTATATCCACAATTTGTCGCCTACGCCTCGGACATGCATGTACTACGTATATGCATGCATCTTAGCCAAGTGGGCTAAGATCAGGGTCAGGGACCACTCATTGTGTGAATGTGGCTTAGACGACGGTTCTCCTTCTCGTATCCTTTTTTCTTGTCCTAAATTAATTTGTCCTTTATATGATGTTCTTCCGCTCAAAGTCCCTCGTCCTCTAAGTGTTCAGTGTTTGTTAATGTTTGTGTTTAGTCCTTTATGTAAATTTTTGTGTAAATATATTAAATATAATAATATTAGAGCATAAGCTAACATCCATGTAAAATATTATCTATTACTAACCTAATGAGTTGTCTGTATATATTGTAGATATCTGTTGACTTTGTTATAGATGAAGGATTTAAAATGGATCTCTTTTAAACATGCATTCCTCTTTTGAGTGATGCTATCTCCTTTTTACCGTACATTCTCCTTTGTGTGTTCTCCATTCAACGTGACATTAGCGAAGTGAATTGTGTTCAACTGGCACGCTCGGAACGCCATAATTAAAGAGAAGAAGAAGAAGAAATATCTATTTCCACTCGATCACTTTGTTGACGTTTTGTTATTGGCTACCATTTTTCTTTTCGTTGGCTTAAGTCACGTGACTTATCGTTAACTCCATACATATTGTTAGCATAAGCAATTGTCAAATTGCGTCTTGGCTAAGGCCTTAGCGTATCATCTATGTTCACCACTCAACACGCAATGCTTCGAAAGGGCAGAAGCAGGGAAATATTTATTGCGTGAACAGAGTGTACGTGAGCAAGGCAGGCAGAGGTAACACTAGGTTCCCACGGTTTTATGTGGTTCCCTCTGTTTACATTGCTATAAAGCGTTGAGTGTCATTGACAGAAAGTATTGTAGAGATAATAAAACGAAGTAGTTACGTCTACTACCAAAGTAGTCTCGGCCTTATACTAGAACTCCTCTATATTTAAACCTACTTTATGAATGTATATTAATAATGACAAAAATTGAATGTGTAACCAGTTATAATAGTAGGTTGATAAGTGAAATATATATATATATATATATATATATATATATATATATATATATATATATATATATATATATATATATATATATATATATATATATATATATATATATATATATATATATATATATATATATATATATATATATATATATATATATATATATATATATATATATATATATATATATATATATATATATATATATATATATATATATATATATATATATATATATATATATATATATATATATATATATATATATATATATTTGTTCATATATGGCAACCCCGACTATTTTAGAGTCTTGTGCGAACACCCCGCGCGATCGGATAGTATTAGGTAGTAGTAGTTATCGAGACGTAGTAAAAGGGGCACGTGAGACGGCCGACGCGAGCGCACGTCCTTCCTGAGTCGATATATTAATTAGCGGTGTGATTTTCCCTCAGCCTTATTTGATTTCCCTTTTGTGTATTCCCTCTTGATATTGAACCTGACAAAGACAAACCTACAAAAGATAATAGTGCGGGTTACTTGCACTATATATACTAGTGAAGAAGACTCAAGTGAAACATTCCATGGCGGCCGTGAACAATCAGTGTTTGTGTTGTGAATTATGAAGATAAGGTACTGTACAATTTCTATTATCCTAAAACCGACTATAAGGTAAATAATTAATAAATAACCTCCCCCTCAGCACGCTTCCACAAATGCGGCACACTCTACCCTCCACTATTCAATATACATTTTCTGGTAGCAGGGCGTGGTTCACTATATACTATATACATTTTCTGGTAGCAGAGCGTGGTTCATTATATTCATTATATACTATATACATTTTCTGGTAGCAGAACGTAGTTTTCATCCCTCTGGGCCCCCTTAATTATAGCGTGGTTTTCATCCCTCTGGGCCCCCTTAATTATAGCATGGTTTTCATCCCTCTGGGCCCCCTTAATTATAGCGTAGTTTAATCCCTCTGAGTCCCCCTGATTATAGCGTAGTTTCATGCCCCTGAGTCCCTTTGATTACAGTGTTATTCTCCCGTTTTGGTATTTTGGCTCTTAATTTGGTACCTAACGCATAATTACAATATAATTTGATTTCCTAACCTTTTAAAACGTGTTCGCATCGAGTTGTTTAAAAAATAATGTTATATGAAATTTTATACATATAATATTGAATATATAATTGTGTAGGGTGAATGTATAATGTGTAAAATATATAAATAAATATTGAATATAATTTTATATATTAAATATAAAATATAATAAGTACACATAATATAGTTACATATATTTTATAATATTACGCCTATACGTTATTACCTATCCCGTTTTAAATTATAATTGAAGTTAGTTAAAATATTTTAATATAATTTCCTTAAAAAACTAACTTACTTTAAAATATTATCCCTACACTTTTATTGTCACCCTTTTTTTTATTTTTATTTAAATGAAGCTTAAGCCTTAATTGTAGTCATATTGTATATCATATTATTTTGTTGTATTGCGATATATGTAGATGTGACGCGTCCCTGAACTTGACCGTAACTGGTTTCTTATCTCGCTAGTTGTTGTGGATTCATTGTTTATTACGAGTTTATTATTTTTTTTAATATTTTAGTTGAGTTATTTGTTTACTTGATTTCTGATTTCGCCCGTTGGTAGTGGGTTCATTGTTTATTACGAGTTTATTATTTTTTTAATATTTTAGTTGAGTTATTTGTTTACTTGATTTCTGATCTCGCCCGTTGGTAGTGGGTTCATTGTTTATTACGCGTTTATTAATTTTTAATATTTTAGTTCAGTTATTAGTTTACTTGATAATTTAAAATGGCTACTCATGATGAAACAGTAAAATGTTCCTTATTTACGGAAAGCGCAGAATATAGAAAAAATATAGGTGTGGTACGCTTTGTTTCCGATTGGATTGCCGATACCTCGGAACTTCTTGGCACTTCTGAAATACCTAGATTATTAGTTAGGTTCAAGGATTTAGATTCTCATTGTAATTTATTTGTAAACGCGTCCTCAGTGCTCCTGGGTGGGTTAGACCCGGCTATCGATTACCAAGAAATTAGTTATGTAAAAAAAGAAGTGCGTTTAGTAAATAAGAAAATAGACGACCTCCGGGTGCGTCAGTTAGAGTTGTGCCCACCTGCTCCCGTAGTTGATCCTGTCCTGGCCAGTACACCCGTAAGAATGAGTAGTAGAAATATTACTGAGCGAATTCCTTATAATAGATTACCTGATTTACCTATCCCTAAGTTTGATGGACGTCCTGACTCCTGGATAAGTTTTATTGATCAGTTTGACAGTGTAGTAGATTCCCAACACCATTTAACCCCCACAATGAAATTGCAGTACTTAGTTGGATCCTTAGCAGATGAACCTAAGCGGTTGTTGCTACATTTAAAAATTGAAGAAGGCAACTATGAAGTTGCTCGTGAGTTGTTGAAACAGCGGTATCACAATACACGGGTTCTTGCTGATACCTACATAACCCAGATACTTACCCTGCCGGAGATTTCGAATAAATTTACAGGTTTGCGCGCGGCCTTCTTGAACCCCTTGTTAACTGCCTATCGCTGTTTAGAACGTTTAGAGTTACCCGTCTCCTCATGGGCTTATATGTTAGTACATATATGTTTGACTAAGCTTCCCTCTGATTTGAAATCCCGTTTTGAGCGTTGTTATGGCGGTGACGCTAATAAATTACCTACCTTTAAAAATCTTATTACCTTTTTGGAAGACGAATGTCGTCACCATGACAACGTTGGCAACACATCCCTTGTAGATTCTAACCTGACGAAATTTAAAAGTACTGTACCTAAACATACTTACTTTGCGGCTCCTCCCTCCCCTATATTAGATAATAGACAAAAAATGTTACCTGTAATAAATAATAGTAAAAAATGTTACCTGTGTGCTTCCTCTTCCCATTACCTCCGTGAATGTCCCAAATTTAGAGCTATGAATCCTAGAGAAAGATCGGGATTTGTAAAACATTCCCGGTTATGTTATAGGTGTTTGGATAAAGATTTAATTCTTATGTGCAAGCGGGACTACAAATGTTCAACCTGCGGTCGCTCATCCCATCACACTATGCTATGTTTTAATGATTCCCGTAACCCAATGTATCCTACCTCATCCAATCGCAATTATAATTGTAATTCCAAATTTAATAAACGCAATTATCCGCGTACCTGTCCTTCTTCTACCCGCGGTCCCCATATGGGCGGGGGCCAGCATAAGAAATATTCCCCTTCGCAACTCCAGCGCTCCCCCCAACGACATTCCCAGAGAGCTTCTCCCCCCAGAGAAAATGCTCCGCCCCAACCTAGACAGGTAGAAAATAATATAAGATATCGTGATAATTCCTATAATAGAGAAGATAGACCCACATAGCTAGATACTTGTATTACTCCCCCTTCCCCTTGCCTTAATATCTCACCCAATTCCCTTATATTGTTGCCTACTGTTAAATTACACGTTAAAACTGCTAGTGGCTATTATATTGAAGCGCGTGCCTTATGTGATACCGGTGCCCAGGGTTGCCTCATTACAACCGATCTTGTTGTTAACTACCTCAATTTGACCATCTCCCCCTCCTGTGCCCCTGTACGTGGCATAGGTAATATTCCTTTAGTGGTTTCCCGTGGTTCTATTTCCCTGTGTTTTAAACCTTTGTATAATTCCTTCCCTGAGGTGTCAACCTCTGCTATGGTTATAGATGTGATTGCCGGTACGCATCCTGAGTTTGAGTTCCCTGAGTCTGTGTTTTTTCCTAGTAGTGATTTTTCCCTTGCTGACCCTACCTATAATAAGCCTGGCCCGATAGATATACTATTGGGTGCTGACGTGTTCGGCGCGCTTTTATTACAAGATAAAATATTTAACTTTAACGGCCTTACTGCTTTATCTACAATTTTTGGTTATATTGTTTGCGGTCCAGTTGCTGCCGATTATGGTGAATTAGTGCCCCCCATGACTGGAATATCCTTACCTGTCTCATCGAGAAATTCTGGAAGGTTGAAGAGACCCCTCAAACCATGATTGCTTACCCCTTAGATAACGATGGTGAGATTTATAAATAAAACCCGAAACTTACCCGTTGAGCTATCTGTATCCTTATTCCGTTAGCGCGTAGCGTTTCCTTGCGGTCTTCCCTAAGACGACTCTCACTCTTTCTTGACAAAGAAGGAATCATCAGAGTCGGTGGTCGTTTATGAAACTCCTTTAACATTCGAGGAATTAACTACAATTTTTGCTAAAATTGAAGCGGTATTAAATCCCCGGCCGTTATGTCCCATATCTAATGACCAAACGATTTAGAAGTTTTGACGCCTGGTCATTTTTTGACTGGCCAACCTCTCAGTGCTTTGCCGGAGTATCCTTATAATAATGTAAAAATTAATCGTTTAACCCGTTTTCAAGTAGTGCAACAGATAACTCAACATTTTTGGTCGCGGTGGCAGTTAGAGTACCTATACACTCTGCAGACTAGGCAGAAGTGGACTGATCCAGTGAATCCTCCAACAGTAGGCGAGCTAGTCCTCATAAAAGATGATAATTTACCCCCTTTACAGTGGCGACGTGGTCGCATTTCCCAAATTTATCCTGGTAAAGATAGCGTTGTGCGTGTGGTCGATGTTAAGACATCGACAGGTATCCTAAAGAGAGCCTTAACCAAATTAGTTCGTCTACCTATTAGTTAGCTACTCCCATTTTCTCGTAAACATTAGATGTTTAGGGCGGGGGCTATGTTTGTTCATATATGGCAACCCCGACTAGTTTAGAGTCTTGTGCGAACACCCCGCGCGAGCGGTTAGTAGTAGTTAGTAGTAGTTGTCGAGAAGTAGTAAAGGGGGCACGTGAGACGGCCGACGCGAGCGCACGTCCTTCCTGAATCGATATATTAATTAGCGGTGTGATTTTCCCTCAGCCTTATTTGATTTCCCTTTTGTGTATTCCCTCTTGATATTGAACCTGACAAAGACAAACCTACAAAAGATAATAGTGCAAGTAACCCCTAGTGAAGAAGACTCAAGTGAAACATTCCATGGCGGCCGTGAACAATCAGTGTTTGTGTTGTGAATTATGAAGATAAGGTACTGTACAATTTCTATTATCCTAAAACCGACTATAAGGTAAATAATTAATAAATAACCTCCCCCTCAGCACGCTTCCACAAATGCGGCACACCCTACCCTCCACTATTCAATATACATTTTCTGGTAGCAGGGCGTGGTTCACTATATACTATATACATTTTCTGGTAGCAGAGCGTGGTTCATTATATTCATTATATACTATATACATTTTCTGGTAGCAGAGCGTAGTTTTCATCCCTCTGGGCCCCCTTAATTATAGCGTGGTTTTCATCCCTCTGGGATATATATATATATATATATATATATATATATATATATATATATATATATATATATATATATATATATATATATATATATATATATATATATATATATATATATATATATATATATATATATATATATATATGAAAAGCCAGAAGGGCCTTCACCAGAACTCATTTTTATTTAGAGCGGGTAGATGGGCGTGGTAAAATAAACGACCCAGTCCAAGATGTTAATTAGAATTTAATAATCACTGTAATCAAAGGAATAGTTCGAATACACAGCACTTTTACACAAAAATCAACTAAGATAGTTCAAACAAAACGGCAATATGGCGGCAATCACAGCGATTCGTCATAAGTGTGGTGAACGGGCGGCCGTCACGGCCAGACTGACATTCGACCGTCCACGGGCGTTTAACCTGAAACAAGTTAAGTTAACTGCGTAATCTGCTCGTTCATCCTTACTTAATGCTATTTATTATCTACTCAGCACCACAGATAGACCAATCACATCAATCATATTTCACATATTTAAACATCCTGACAAGTCTATCCCATCCGAGATATAACCTGGACGACGTCTTTCGTCTTTACGAATCGCCAGACAAGCCAATCCTTGGCAGGATATGACCCGGACGACACTTTTCGTCTTTGCGAATAGCCAGACAAACCAATCCTTGGTAAGACATGGCCCGGACGACACGTTTCGTCTCACTTATAACTAGCAATCATCCAGGACAAGTCAGCCCTCGGAATGGACCCGACTCGGACGACAATTTTCGTCGAATGATACTAGGTTCATCACATGACAAGCTGACCCTCTGCATGGGTAAGGCTCGGACGACAAATTTCGTCTACTCTCTGAGACTAAGACGTGCATCATCTAATCAAACAAATTTCTAAACGTTCAAAATATTCACGACGTACATTACACATTCAATACCTAGCAGTAAGTATAGTAAGTAGACAAATACCTACCTATGATAGTGAATTGTCTTGTTTCAATGTATTTCAACTTCGTGAATAACGTCCCACGTTTCGGGGTCTGAATGAGCACTCATTGTGTCTGAGTTGGCTGACATAGTACGTGAGTCCCCGGAAGCGGTATCAGAGCATACGGTCAAGGTGTCTAGACAGTCTACTGACTCGTTCTCATTGCTAAAGCCCAATATATTGTCTTCATTATCCGACGCCGTCTCGGCCTCATCCTCATTCAAAAGACTAGTCGCGATTTCTAGTAATCCGATATGTCCCTGGGGCACTGCGCGCAAATTCTCGTGAGAGTATTTAAGAACTCGATTGGAACTACCTGCTATACTTTTAAGCTCGTAACGATCATTATTTAAAACTTCTGTAATTACGAAAGGACCCCTGAATTTCCTATCCAATTTAGTTTTATTGCGTTCGTTGTTTTTAATGAACACGTAATCACCTTTGGAAAATGGTTTAATTTTTGCGCGACCGCGGTTAAATCTAACAGTTTCAGATTCAGCAGCTTTCTGAATATTTATCGAAGCATCCTCCCTAATCGAATCGACATCCAAGCGGACCGCATTATTGTTATCGATACAGTTTATTTTGGCCATACCTAAAGAATCGGATTCAATCCCGAACATAAGCTCTGATGGTGAATATTTAGTAACAGCGGACTTGGTACTATTTAGGGCAAGTTGAATATTTCCTAGTTCGTCACGCCACGTTTTGTTAGGGTCGTTTTCTACTAT
This sequence comes from Dione vanillae, assembly GCA_037178615.1. NCBI lineage: Eukaryota > Metazoa > Arthropoda > Insecta > Lepidoptera > Nymphalidae > Dione > Dione vanillae. The sequence continues at coordinate 432,405 of JAZFAU010000118.1, forward strand.
AGTTAAAATGCTCTTGAGAGTACGCATTACTCGCTCGACTTGACCATTTGCTCTATTGGAACCCGTCGCTATAAAATGAAGTTCTATTTTATGCTCATTGCAGAATGACTTAAAGTCAGAACTGATGTAGCAACGACCTTGGTCCGCAATAATTCTTTTTGGTGCTCCGAAAAGATTAACTGCTTTTTGTAGTGCATTAATCGCACTCTTCGCGTCAAGAGACAAGGTATGTTCCAGTAAAACGAACTTTGTGAAAGCGTCTATGATTACTGAGCAATACTCCTTCCGATCACTCTTTCCGCTCAGTTTTCCTTTGGAATCGGGTGAAGCTGACCCAACCTTTGGAACCTTTGGAATCGGGTGAAGCTGAACGGCTTGAGGTCCGGATGGGCCCTTGGATGCCTTACAAATGATGCACGAGTCTATGTATTTTCGGACACATTTAGACATGTCCGGAAATCAATATTTCTCATAAAGCTTGTCAAGCGTTTTTTCTTTACCTAGATGTTGTAATTCTGTATGTACATGATTTATAAGGGTCCAAATAAGATATCGTGGAACTACTGGCAGCCAGGATACTACTTTATTCCGAACAATTTTCCGGTAGAGGATGCCTTCTCTTACATCGTAAGTTTGAGCCACAGTCTCAGGAAAACCATTGTTATGGTATTTTGAAATAAGATCTTGGATTTCGGCATCTCGTTTCTGTTCAACAGATAGCCAGCCGTGGTGGAGTTCGATAAAATTAACAGATTGAATTTGAGATTTTTCGAGTTCTGTGGTATTGTCAGAATCTGGATCCGGTAAAGGGTTCCGAGACAGAAAGTCAGCGTGTTCCATCCTACTGCCTTCACGATACACGATATCGAAATTGTAGGCTTGCAAATATGCCCACCATCGATATACACGAGGAGTTAAGTCCTTCTTAGACATTGACGCTTTTAATGAATTGCAGTCGGTAACAACCACAAAATTCCTGCCGTACAGGTAATGTCGGAAGTGCTCTATTGCTCTTACTACAGATACTATAGCAGATCATTGCCACCGATACCACTAATATAAACAACGTCCTTACGCGCAGTATCCAAAAGTTTATCGCAATAACTTTCTTTTAAAAGCGAACAAGATGATCCACTATCAAATAAAAAAAGGACAGACTCACCGGAAGATGTTTTCAAAGTCCCCCTGGACGGACGGTGCTCACAATGTTGGACCTCCTTGACCGCAGCCTTGCTTCCATTCTTCTTGTCAGGACACTTAGTTGTCACGTGCCCTCTTTTTCCACAAGTGTAGCAAAACACGTGAGATGTGTTCTCCAATGTTCGCGACGAGTTGGGTACCTCTTGAGATGCAAATCCGAAGTTGTCACGACGTTTTCGACAGTCTGCGAAGCGATGTCCTATTATTCCACAAAAGATGCATCTGCCTGAGAATCTTTCAACTGACCGGAAGCGCTTGATCTCAGGCTCGCTGGTATCTCCACCACCATCCGATCGGCGTTTTAAGGACACACCTCCGAGTACTCGAAATAATTGAGCGCGAGTCATAATATTGTGAGCATTTAATTCGCGACGTATTAGTCCATCCTTATTACACAGTACTGATATCACAAATCCAGTAACTACTTCTTCAGGCATCGTGCCCTTCGGAATCCGTTCGATCAAGCTCCACAGACGTAGTGCAAATTCAGAAGCTGTTTCTTTGGGAGTGATTTGAAATCCTAATATGTCGTCGAAGTAATCATGCAGCAACTTTGGTTTTGAAAATTTCGCCATTAGACATTGCTTGACTACAGTCCAGGTCATTTCGTTTATATTCAGTTTAGTAATGCAGGCTGCAGCTCGTCCTTTCAAAGCGCTGGTAAGGGCCACGAGCAAGTCTATTCCGTCTAAATTTTTCTTAAGAACGATAGCTTCGGTTATATTGCACCAAGCCTCAACGTCAGACTCTTCGTCGTCTGGGTTAAAAGGTACCAATTGCGTAGGATGGGTAGTGTTGACAGTTGGTGTTTGCTGAGTTGCGAGAACTCGAGATAACAACGCCTTCATACTGCTTAGTAACTTTTCGGTGTCCGCTTTTGTCCGTTATATATATATACAATGGATTATTAGTTCTAAAAGAAATGTACAGATATTACTTTTTAAAATAATAGTATTATAAATAGTATTGTAAATAAGAAAATATAATTATTGTAATCTATAAGTGTACGGCTCAAGAATTTATAATGTTATAATTAAAAAAGAAAAAAAAAATTACCTGGAAGAAATGGAATTCCAGCATTGAGTAGAAACTTACAGCGCTGTCTGTCGGGGAGGATTGCCACTTACATCCTAAACTCAAAAATCCTTATGTGAATGTTCTGTGATCCTTATTTCAAACAGAGATTTGTCCGCCTTCCAATACACTAAGTATACTAAGTGTATTAAAAGTATTAAAGATTTAATGTTATTTAATTATTCTGTGGTATTATATTATCTATGGTCTATGGTTCCAAATTCTAATTTCTATGTTGACAAATATGATAAGATTAAATTTCTTGCTGTACATGACTTATTAATATTATTTTATCCAATCGTTTGTCTAAATAAATTGGTCTAATTTTGCGTGGTTACTCCTATTGTATTTTGAGTTTTATAAATTCTTCTTTTTTAAATTTTATACACACCATGGAGAATAGCTTAAGAGTATCATTAAATGAATTGGAGATATCTCCAGGAAAAAGAGCGAGGCATTCTGGTAATAAATTCGCAAAACGCTCTAAGTTTTCCCATGAAAATACAGATGAAACTAATTTCATAATAGCTAGTAGACAGGTGCTACAAATTGCACAATCAGATACCTTAAAACGGTTAAAACTTCTGTACATTCCAAAGTGTTATATTTGTCTAAATAGTGCAACACAAGTAAGTTAAGTGCTATTTTCCATGTCATTTAAATGCATTTCATGAATATTTCAAATTTTTCATGATATGAGATTTTGGATCAGAATTATTTTAATTATTTTGACAACTTTTATTTTTGCAGCTTTTATTTTAAATATAAGAATCAATCAGATTTTCTAGAAATTTTACATTTTAGATAGATACCCACCAAATCTATGGGACTATTGTTGATTACAGATTTGTAACATTTATTTTTAATTTAAAGAGTAAAGCAGTATAAAAAAAGGAAACCTATAAATAGAAGTTATCTATTAATTTAACATTTTATATTACTTCTTTTTTATGAGTGAACACTGGTAACTTTATGTTGATATTACCAAATTAACTTAATATTAACAAATTATACTTTAAAACAAAAATATATTTATTTTCAGTTAAATAGAATTGCTATGCCTTCTTTAGTGGTCACAATGTTTGTAAATGAGATGCAACTAAACACATGGTATGATGCTTTAGAAATATGCTATTACTGGATTACTCCAACACAATACCTTCCTGAAAATGTATTAAGAGGTATTGTGGAAATAATGCTGGTAAGTTTATTTTATTTTATATTTTAAGCAATAAGGATTATAATTTCGAAAATGTTATTTTTTTTACTAAAAAAATGTAAAATAGAACATTGTAAGCTTTATTGATTTTCTATTACTTTAAGTTACCAAGCTCATGATAAAAAGTTTGAATTGAATTTGAATTTCATAAACATTACATCTCCTTGTTCTATATTTTACTAACAGTGGTAACTAACTAATATAATGATTTTAATAAATATGTAATAATTGTTTGTAACCTGTTTTCAGAATGCACATAATGACATAACAACACAATATTCAACAGATCATATAATCAACAAGTGTCAGCAAATACTACAATACAATTTTAAGATGCATCCACCTTGTAAAAATCATATTGATATTAACAACTGTTATATTGATTTTTTAACTAATTCCATGGATGACAATGTACAGAAGTATTCAAACAGAAAAGATTTTGAACACAAAAGTGGTATTGTTAAATATTGTTTTAACAGACTAGAAGATGAAATATTTAATAAAAGTACAGACAACCCTTTACTTAGTGAGAATTATAAAGAAAGGCAATATAGATATATTGATGGTAGAAAAGAGACACTGCATAGGCTCTTTTGGGAACAACAAAGTTTTGAAATATATGAAATGTTGGACAGAAGTGAAAGAATTAATAGGCTTATGGCAGTTTTGCACAGTGTTATACAATTAATTCAAATGGACATGCACTTCTTTGTAGGGTAATTTTAAAATAAATTATTTATATTTTATGTTCAAGGTATGGCTTTAAATTTTTTTCTCTGTTCCAATTATACCATTTATGCATATTAAATTTGGGGTTTAAGGTAAACTTGTTACTAATTAAACTTTATTAACAAAAAAGAAATCAAATTCAAATGTTTAGTTAGCCACAAACAGTTAAATTAATTAAAATAACATTAAATATTAAAACAATGATATAGGTATTAATTTCCATTAACTTTAAAAAAATATATTTATCATATTATTAACTACTAGCTGCCACTTTTTTACACATGTTTATGCATCATATACTTTTCACACTTACACATATACTTTACTAACATATTAATTCTTGCTTTAGCCTGTACATAGTATCATTACAATGAATGTAATAATTATTAATAATTTAAAAGTAACAATATTGTATATATTAGCTCAGCTTCTTGATGGTACAAAAAAAATATTTTTGTAATTTCACACATCAGCTAATTGATATGATAGATTTAATTTTTCAAATATATTATTATATTGTATTTGTTCTTCTCGTTTCCAGAACAGCAGTAAGAAAGACTTTCTTACAAATGTTATGTGGAAAGGAAAATAAACTAAAAATGCAAATAATGAAATTATTTGCATATTCCATTCATCTGGATTGTCCAGAAGCACATATAAACATTTTGAGTGTGAGTAAAAGAATCTGTAAGAATTTCTAAAATATCAAAATATCATCAATATGCAATGTTTTGTGGGTTTGATTCCTACTCAGGAAAATTGAATAATCTTGTTTCACCATGCTAATAATGTACAGTTTGGCTACTCAACATGTAACACCCTGATAAATAGGAAGCGGGGAACATAGTACCTGAACACACTTAGTTAGGACAGTACCTGTTGCCTACTTGACTTTGTGTTGAACTTTGTTTTATGCAGTATAAAACTGAATCAATTTTGTTAGCAGGATAGGCTGAGAAAAACCTAGTATTAAGAAAATCCTTTCTTAACTTCCCATGAGTGTAGAAATGTTGTATACAACTTGGTGCTGTGTCTACTGGAGAACAGAAAATAAATATTATTACTTCCCATGGCTCAGATGCTCATAAATCCAATATTAGTGGTCTTATTTACAATAACTTTAGTAAAATAACTCTATTTTTTGTGTATTGTTACCTAATTAATTTGTTGTATAGATAAAGTTTAAATTATTTATTTCCAGCTATGGCTCAACACATTAGTGCAAATGATATATTTTAATTCGAACCGTGCATATCCACTTTCTTCACCAGATATTACAACATTTGAAAATGAATTTTATAAAATAATCTCAGGTAAATTAAATATTTGCTGTACCATTACTATTAGGTCATACCACCACTACTTTATTGGGAGAATAAGAGAGTTTGGACTGAAAACACAAATGTTATATTAATTCTCTATATGAAAATGATATTTAAATTTATTTTTTTGAGTTGTTAAAATATTGGACTCAGCATGAACAGAAAATTGAAAAGGGTTGCTCATCTGTTTGAATACAAGGAGAAACTTGTGGTTTTCCTTGACTTCAAACAGGTAAGCAAGACGGAAAGTGAAAATAAAAAAAAGTGATGTGATATTTCTCTTTCCATTATTCTACATGAGTGGAGTAGGATTAAACACTACAGAATATAATCTTTTTTTTCGATTTTTGTGATAGTTTCCCTTAATATAATAATATCTTCACATTTCTTTCCAGGTTTACAACATAAATCAATAATTAATATATTGGAAAGAATAGAACCAACATGCATTAAGTACCTCATGTGCCGCCGTTACTGCCATAACATACTGTCAGTTAGTGATCATAGTGTTATAAGTATTATAATTAATTTTATAAATACTAAACAGTGGGAAAATTTTACAAAGTGCAATAAAGATTTCATTCCAAACACAAGTTATAAGGAAATTCAACAGAGTGATATACTAAATCATTTATCATACATATGCAAAAGTATAAGTATTGAGATTGACAAAACAGGCCAAGCCAGTCAAAATTATGATGAAATAACTCAATTTGATGTAATTCAAGTTCTCTTTACATCACTGGAAGCTTTATTAGAAGCCTTCTATGTAAAAGACATATACAATATATTAAACCAAAATGATGTAAATAATGATGTTGCATTACAAGTCAGTACAACAGATGCAGTAGAACTGGAAAAAGAGTATAGAGAAATATATCAATATAAACAAATATTGATTGGGCTATTGCAATCAAAAGAATTACCAAAGTGTTTAGAGTGCCTTAAAAATATTTTAAAATGGAATGTATATTGAAATTTTTATAATGAATTATTTACATTTATATTGTAACCAATGTTTTCTATTTTTATACAAGCAATTATCATATAAATAAATTTTTTACTAAAAATATTTTGGCTTCTTTTCTTTATTTTGTAATTTTTGAGATATTTAAAAGTGTTAAAGTTTATGACAATTCCTTGCTTATAATTCGTTATAAATGGCATGAAAAAATCAATAGCATCAAAAAACTGTTTGAAACAATTTTCAATTTTTACAGTATCTAAACTGATTAATAGATTTTAATACTGTTGAAATCATGACTGCTGGTAACATATACAACTTTGTTTTTATTACTGATTACAGTTCATTATAGAGCAGAATAATTGAATAAATAGTGAAAAGAATTAGGTTGAAATTGAGAAATAAAAAATACATTACATAACTAACACATATATTATTATTTACAACATTTTCAATATATAGGCACACAATGACCTCTAGCTTTCTTTGATCTTTTTGCTCTTTCAATATCAACATCAGGATATTCTGCTTTCAACTTTTCCATATCCATATTTGGAAAGCGTTTTAATAATTGCTGAACATGATTAAAGTCTCTATTTTTGGCCTTTCTTACTTCGCTTCTTTGCTTTTCCATATACAATCTATAGAACTTTTTGACAGCCATACTATTTATATACCCATTTTCAAAATATGTTCGAACCCAGCGAGTATTCATAAATTTTGGTAAGTAATATTCTTGCTTATTATATTTTTCTGGCAAGCCCTAATAAGTTAACTACATCTTCTACTGGACGTTCTCCAGTTTCCCCAGTCTCCAATTTATAATAAGCAACATTCCTTTCTCTAATGACAGTCTCTATGTTGTTCATGGATTCCTGAACTTTATCTATCCTTTCTGGATTTGGAAACAAGCGAACCTTTTCATTGCACTCTTGTTCCATAGTATAGAGCATATTACGTTCCTTAAGCAAAACATACCAAAGTTTGTGTAAATCTGTGTTAGATTTAATTCGTAATTCGTCTAACCTCCAGGATCTACCTACTCGAATGTTTGATTCATTCCAATTTTTTTTCTCATCAAAAAATTCCATTAAATCATTAAATTTCCATGAAGTATGAATTTCCTTCACATCTAGTTTTGTGATTTTCTTATTAATTCTCCCAAGATTATTAGAACGGTAGGTTATAGGAATAATATTTCGTAAAACATTTTTAAGCAAAAATGAATTCATTCTGACAATATATTTACAATTACAATGTTACAATAAACTTATCATTAGATTTTTTATAATATTTATAGCAAATAAGCAGAATTATTTCACTATTTCAGTTACTTAAAACCTCAGATACATTCAGGCCTCAGTTGACAGACCTTTCTTCTTCTCTTAATTTATGGCGCTTCGAGCGACAGACCCTCAGTTTAGTTTTCACTTATGTCAAACTCTGTTGACATATTTCATAAAATATCTCCATTTTAAAACACGCTGAAAAATTTCAACAGGCAATTGGAAGCTCATTAAATTTACTATTGATTATTCAATTTAGACATTTACTGCAGGAATAAGTTTTAGAGTGACGATGGAATTAAAACAACCTAATAGTCTATTGACATCACTATAATTATATTTTCAATTTTTTATCTTTTGGTTTTAATCTAATGACGAAATATTGTAATTTATTTAATTCAGTTTAAATAAAATAATTTTTGTTCTTTCATGTAATGTTCATTTCACAATATTCAATTTTTCGATATCTGCTTTTATAACTATATACAGGTTATATATCATATATTATCTGTGATTTACTGTTCGTGAAACACTAAATAGTAAACGATACGATGATACAACTCATACAACAGTGATTCAACATTCGTTTTGTTTTGATCGTAACAAATTATGCAAGTTCATAACTTATACATTAAGAGGTTTTATATTCAGTGAGTGAATGTGTGCTTTTTGCAAAAGAAGATTATTTTGTGTTTTTTTTTTAATATAAATTCCAAGAAGTAACTATTCGAAGAATTGTCATCATAAGGTAATTTTTTTTATAAATATAAATAATTTAGTTGATTTTGTTTATATTAAACGTGTAATAACTTTACCTTCATTAAATTGCTGCTAATAATAGATAAAGAAAAGTTAAACCTTATGTTTAATTTTTCAGTGTGTCAGATAGCATTTGGTTTTTCTTTAAAAAAATCACATATCAAAAAGTATATTTTTAGCTGCAGCTAATATGTGATCTAAATAAGGCTTAGTATTAAAATTTAATCATATATATTATACTGTATTATTTAATCATCAATTTTTTTAACTTTTTGTAAACAATACTTTTATACCTTGTAATTGAAAATAATACTCACTTTATAAACAAATGTACGCGACGTAAAAAAGTTTCTTCTTTTTTATATCATATAACAAATTGAATCAATTTTTACATATTGTACTTTAAGACTTAAAATATATTTATAGGTTAACCAAGTATTGGCTAACTTGGTTAGCAAGTATATTTTATAAACCTGAAATAATTAGCTGATCTTATTATCTTACTTTACCAACAAGTTCACATAAGAGATCTAGAACCTTAATTTGAGATACTGAATCAGGTGACCTTATAAGAATTGATAATGTATTTTGTTCTTAGTATTGTCACTATTGGAATATAATTTTGAAAAAAATGTGCTACTTACTTTGAATTAATATTTCTTGATCATTGTATGAAATGTTTTAATTCAATGAATATTTTTTACTATTTAGCACAAATTTACGTTGCATTGCTTATGCAAGTGTGTTGCTTGTGATACTGATATATACAATTTTTATATAAATATTTTTTTATTATAAAATGTTGTACTTTTAAATTACTTTTTATTTAATTGTATATTAAGCTACAGCTGGTATTTCCAATGAACATAAAATATTATGATGTCTACATCAAAGATGTCGACTGTCAAAAAATGTTATGTTTTACATATCCCATGTCAATATTTCTGAAACTGTGCAATGTTGCTTATAATTTTCCATTTAACTTAAGTACAAAGCTAATAATATAAATGATATTCTTATTAGCCAAACAAAAAAGCTGATGTTAAAGTTTCTGCATATACTATAATATGGGCAACTTAGTAAGTTCTGCTTAGTAGCAGTAATTGCTGCTTAGTTAAGTGTACTACTTTCTATATTTTATAATTGTTAGAAATTTTAATTATTTTTTAATTTTTGATTAGGTTCTTTAAAAAGGATTTCTGTACTCACAATAAAAATCGATTTCATTTTATTGATATTATATTAATTTATATTTATTTTGCATTTTCATTATTATCCATAAGTTATTTGTGTAATTCCATATTATTTTTCTATATATTCTATATTATTTTGATCTTTAATTGTATTTTTTATTTTTAATATTTTTTAAATTAAAACATTTTAAAAATGAGAAGAGACAAACATAAAAAAGGACTATTTAAGATGTTAAAAAAATGAGGATAAGCATGTACATGTGTAAGCAGCAGATCATCCATTTGCAAAAATATCCTTTACAAACAAACAATACTGTGAGGCTTACCAGCTTACTACCCAATAAAATTCAAAGAAGGCCTCTCTACTTAATGCATCCAGATTTAAAGATCATGATAGCTACTCCGACACCTCCAAGGTGTCTGCCTATTGTGAACTTCTATTGTGTTACCATTGGGGAGGCTGACGGAGGAGGAGCCTTCTCTAGGGGAGTAAAGCTCTTCTTGGATATTGCAGAAATATGCATACTAAAAATAACTTTTACATGTTTGGTTGGGACTTTGATACATGACCCAAAACCTTAAGCAGAACTTATATATTATTAAAACCTTAAAAAATGTTGATTGAGATATAAATTAATAATGATATCAGTGAAATAAGTGTAAGTAAATGTTTAACTAAATATTTGTACACATATTGATTACCTTTATTTATAAGTACACATTTCTAAAAAAAAATCCATACACTTTTCGATACGACTTTTTCTGGGGCTATACGTTTATATAATATATACAGATAGATTTTTTAAAAAAGATAAATAAAATATACTAGACCAAAGTTACTAAATCTTTTAAAATATGTATAAGTATTTTAGGAAAAAGTTGTTTCATGACGTCGTTGAAACGTAAATTCCGTAGCCATCTAATGAGGAACACCATTTATTTAAGCGTATTTTGTCAATCTTGAATGACATGTTCAAAGGGTCGAAGATCAAAGCGATCGATGCGCAAACAAAAAAGACAATTTCTTTGTAGTTCTCTCCAACTATTTTTGATGTATTTTATAAGTTGATTTTTGTTCAAAGTTATACCTATAACGTATATTCGACTGGGATTACCTAGGACTAAATATAAACGAAACGGGTTTTATGTAAGAAAAGCCAAAATTCTTTAAATTCATGATAAAGTCTAACTGATAGGATGGTTATTAGAAACCTCGAAAATCGAAACTCGAAATATAATATATATAACTAATAATAAAAACTCATTCCAGATTAACAAGTATAACAATTTTTTTTAGATTTTATCATATCTCTTTTTAGTTGTTTGCTAAAATGTTGTTGATATGTAGTGCGCGTGCCCGGCGTCATTGTTGTTTTAATTGTTCATGGTGAGCTTTATTCTGGGGAGGTCACACGTTATCTAAAACAGCTGTCGGGCGCACACGCTCTACAATGAACTCGTTTGTATCCGCGCCGTGTAATATTGTTCGTAATTTAAATCGAACATGCTGGCGCGAGCACCACTGGCTTTATATTTAGTTATCGCTAGGTGTATTGTTGTGTTGATTAGATTGGGAAATCTTTGTTTCCGGGAGAATATGTGTGTCAGAAGCGAAGGGCTGTCGCATGCCATCTGCGCGAGATAATAACCGCACAGTGTCTACTCTAGCCGCAAATGTCTGACACCACCGGTAAATTTAATATAAGCTGACGGCTCATGCTTCTGGTAACAAACTTGAAAGATTTCTATAGTAGAAATTTTAATAAAATTTGTTATCCTTAGGCTTTCTGAATGATATTATTATTAAAGTAAGCAACACTTGTTATCTAAACCCAATTCAGATTTGTCTGAAAGCATTGTACTCTTTAAAATATTGAAAGTAGAAATTAAGAAAAATTATTAGAAAAATTAATCATTTCCACCCTAGTAATCTGGTTCTGTTGTTTCTAAACATTTTCTTTTGATCCCAAGTAATTTCTTTTGTAAGAAACTGTTTTCTTAAGAGGAAAAATATACTCTCTAAGGGTATAATATTATGAATACCAATCTTAATCAATAATGGTGCTTTAATTACACGTAAGATATCTATCGTTTGTTGTTCGAATATTTGTGCATTTATAAATAAAAATAGATGGAAATCTAGAGGTCGCAGCATGTGACCTGTATAACGTTACAATATAAAAGCTACACCTACAACATCAAACATAAATATTTCATAAAAAATATTGAAAAAAGTTGGTAGCCTAATAAAGACATTTCTTTTTGCGTAATGAAGTGAGTCCTCCCGATATTGCATATTGCTTTTATCAAGCTCGAACGCGTGATTTATTACGTAGATATAAACGATGTAGGCTATGTACACATGTCGCGAGGCGTGTCGATCAATCACCGGCGCGGATGGACGCGCGACAGGCCATTAGGCGGAGCCTCGTTTGGTCTCAGGTGCCAGATGCTTCCCTTCCGTTAGATGCTCACTCTCAATGATATCCTTATCGCTTACCGTTTAAGATCAATTAAATTATCAAATATTAAGTAAAGTGACTACTTCATGCTATCGGCTTTTTGTATTAAGCCTTTAGTAATTTGCTCAAAATGAATGGCATTATATACATACATATATTATAGAACTTATTATTCAAATAAGTTCATTCAAAATAAGAATATATTATTATTTTTTAAATGACAAAACCTTACCACCATATTATCTGTTTCCGTTCTTTATTATGCCTTTAGAGATCGCAAATGAAAGGAGGGAAGTGAAAATAATCATAATAATATATTTAGAGATCACCACATAGCTAACGCGTTGTGTCATCCCTGTCATGATCTGCCTGGTTTTTTCTGAAAAACAATGTGTTTCTCTAAAATCTATTAAAGTACTTCTCAAAAAATATTCTTATTTTTTGTGAAGTACTGAGTACTGAAGTACTGTATTGTACTATACTGTATTCTCCAATAATAGACTTCATTCATTAGTTAGAAGCGAGTAGTGTAATTGACTGACCATCAACGATTCTTTAATTTTTCAATATAGTTTGAGCGTAAAATATAAACGAGTAGATACTAGTAATTGTTACAGTTATTACCATTTTAAAAATATTAAGATAATTTGTAGATCTTATTTAGAGGATTTTGTTGGTAGTTAAAATAATTATAAAGTTATCAAGACCTATTTAGAATAATCACTCAAAAATTTGGTTTTGGTCTATTAGCTGTAACACGATAATTATCTTTCTATACCCAATAACTATTACTTTAACCCTATTGCATAAAGCCACGGTAGTGTGATCTGTTTCCATTAGTCAGTGCCATTTTATAACGGACATCAAAAAAGTAGAGGGTTTTTTGTTCGACATGTAATTTTTTATGTATATCCCTCGATATCTCAGTCGAGTGAGAACCTATTTGAATATTTTTTTTGAAATAGCGTACTTTCAAGGTAATCCCAATGTCACCATCTAATCTGATTATTGATTTGCAGGAAAATCGAGAATAACTTCACATATTATCGGTGTTTCATAACAAAATGATTTTTTTAGTGTGTCTATAGAGGTTATACCTCTTCAAAGATTAGAAATTGTGAGAAAAATATATCCATATTTTATATGGTAGAGTGCAAGTCTAGTTCTTTATCTCCACATTCTTATTTGCACATTTTAAGTTGTATAAATTTACTAAAATTTAGTAAATAGTATGTCAAAACTGAGATCGATTAATTAGAATATTCAGAGTGGGTAAGGTGAGCAATGGATAAAAACAAACTTAAGCAAAAGTAAATAAAAAGAAACATTTAAAGAAGTTCCTAATTAATAATAAGTACCTGTTTCGTATTTAAATTATGTTACTTGAAGTTAGTGCCAGCTAAAACAATTGTTTAATAGATTACACCTAAATACACCAAACAATAACAAAAAACATAAAATGTACTTCTTCTTCTTTTTCTCTTTATTTATGGCGTTTCGAGCGTGCCAGAACATAAAATGTATCAAAAACAAAATTTGTAACTACGGACTAAAACAGATGCAATTGTCACTTATAAAACAGCGAATATATATTGAATATAGGTATAATAATTACAACGACAATTATAATTCAAAAAGGTAACATTGAATTACAGACATGGTGGCTTTCACCACCGTCTCTTAAAGAATGGAGCTATTCAATTTTCACATGGAAGCCATTAGTACTAAGATAGGCATGATATAGCAGAAAGCCTCATTCAAGATAAGCCATTTCCGGTTAAATATATCTCCAGCGGCACATTATGTTCTTTAAGACCTTCCAATTGTATTTTATGTTCATTTACATGTATAAATGCTACTTATCGATTGTATTAAATTTGCATGAATTATATGAAAGCATTAAAGAATTAATGTATATTTTTTGAGAATAAATAGAATCCTTCAGTATTTGCTTTTCCTGGAACATAAATATGATTAAAAAGACGGCACAGAAAATTAAGCAGTAATATTTGCTCATTCTTTGAAATAAGGAATGTGAAAGGAGATAGAATTTTGTTTTTACATTCCAAAATAAGATAAATACTTAGTAAGAAAAAAAGAACAAAATGAATGAATATCGAAATGTTACGTTTTATAATTAAATAAAATGTAATTAAGATTTTTATGTTTTGAATATTTTTACTGTAGCTTATTAAATTACTTATATATATATTCATTATATATATCTGTTTACAAAATTTTAATAGACAACTATATGTATTAAGTTTGTCCGAACAGTTACTAAAATAGGCAAATTTGCTTTTGAATAACAAAACTATATAGAGCCAGAAACAATTGCTGCTCGTAAATTACTGGTAAATTAACGACTACAGCAAACTTATCAAGTTCCGTACATGAGCTACATTGAATGTAGTATGGAGTTTAACTATTGGATTTTGATATGAAACTTTTATATGGCGTAGAGAATGGAAATGTATTGTTCAGGACGTCGGTAAGACCTTTGTTCCAATAGGACACACCGCGCCGGAAGATATTTTATCTTATTACAAGTTGTATATAGTAGAACGTTGCGCCCACACGTGACTAACGTGGAATACTTTATGTTTACATGCACTATATGAAATATTTTTAGAAAATATCCAGAATAAGAAAAATCTCTTTTCATATTGGTATTCACTCATTACCTGATTGATGTAATGTAATCGTGATAGTTGTGGCATCAATCGTAGGAATTTTAAATAGAAAATTTATTTTATTTTTGGTTTCTATAGATAAAGCATGGCGACGTGCCTAATTCTCGATCCTACAAGTTATCTATGAAAAAGAAACAAATAGAGTAGAGTATTATTTCAGGCAACTCTCCATCGAGTATGTCGAAAAATAGAATTATAAAGAGTTTATAAAACCTTGAGATAGTTGATTCAAAGCTACCGTCATAGTTCATTTGAATAGCAATCCCGTATATGGCGCCGACTATTTATTCCGTTGTATCTATCAGCATTGATATATTACTAGCACTTGTGTTAAATGTATATAAAGTGAGATAAGATCTTGCGACGGTAACGGCTTTATATATGAAAGCAATCTAACATGTTAAACAGTTGCAGGACCGCTGCAATTGTTCCGTTTCAGAATTAATGTTTCGTTTAGTGATAGCCGCAACCGTACAGTGAGGCTGATAGGTCGACTATTATATATATAATAGTTACTATGTGATGATGTAGCAATGAGCTGTAAGTACTATTGTGACAATTACAAATTACAAATATAATGGGATTATATTTGGCTCATTAATTTAACATCATTTATATAATTTACTGGAGATAATGTGATATACATTATGATACGCTGTGTACGCGTGTATGTAAACATTTAAATAGCGATTACATATTTAAAGCCAAAATGGTTTTTAATATAAATGTTTTGTGTAAAAAATATATTTATTTCCTTGTTCTATTGCCTCCCCAAATTGAAAATATATTATAAATATATCTAAAACATATCTTTTGAGAAAACGGACCAATAATTTTTAGTTGATTTAATTTTTACTATTATTTTATTTTCCTGTACTTAAGGTTATAACTTAACTAGTTTATTTAAAATTTTACTGCAATATCGAAAATATATTAATAATTTAACATTTGTGAAGTATCAATATGAAACTATATCAATTCTTGTAAAACATGCTTCAATCACTAAAATGTTAGTACACTTTAGGCGACTTTATCTAAAAAGTGAACTATAAAAGCATTTACCATGTTCGGAGTGCTTAACTTCACCGTAGTCAGAAACGGTGTTATCCACACATGGCGACAGCTATTAAATTACCTTTCGTTAAGACTGAATTGTGGCAATTGGCTTTGTATGGCTTACGAGGCGCGAACGAGTTGCCATATGTGTTAAACCAGA
Source organism: Dione vanillae (assembly GCA_037178615.1). Classification (NCBI taxonomy): domain Eukaryota; kingdom Metazoa; phylum Arthropoda; class Insecta; order Lepidoptera; family Nymphalidae; genus Dione; species Dione vanillae. The sequence continues at coordinate 448,522 of JAZFAU010000118.1, forward strand.
AATACAATCTCATCCTCCCTTTTGTTTGTGTTGATAGCATCTGCGCCCGTCGCTCGCGCTTTGTCTTTAATGCTTTATATGAGCAAATAGTTTTTATGGTCATAGGTGAATACGTGATTACATATAAGAGAATTGAATCAGTCTGTCTGGCAATTTGTTCGAGAATTGAGCAAAACTGCTGGAGACAAGTGAAGAAGAAAAGTGAAGTTAATATTTAATTTTTGTGGTGTTGTGAGAAAATCATAAAAAGTAAAAGTACTCATAACGTATATTTATTGTGCATAAGGTTTCGTAATCATATACTTGCTTACAAGTCTGAAACAAAATATTATCCTGGAATTTAATTCAGTGATTTAGAGATTCAGAATTAAAGCCTCCATTGATACACGCCCTCATAATTCTTTTTTTTTATATTATCCTTCTATGTATTGACATCTATTACATACATTATTTTTATTATTCGCATACATATATAGATAACACTTCATTCATTGAAAAGTCACTTTAATTTTATCAATTTTATTTTATAAAAGTTCCATATGTGCAATGTACACGCATTACCATACATATTATTTTTTTAGCTTCACGCTTTATTCTGCTTGTAACAGGGTAGACCGAGGAAATCGCAAGAGAAACTAGTGTTAAGGCACTCCGTTCCCTGTTTTCCGCCTTTCGAGGTATGTCGTGATGAGTGGCGGAACTCAACGCCGAGCTTACTAAGTTGTCAAAGAGATAAAAATGGAAATGATCCATCTTTCCCGAGTGGGAATTGAATACACTTAGCGCCGCTTTTACAGGCATACATATTCAACTATAAAATGTAATAGGTACAAATATACAAAACACGTTTGCATATAGCTGCATATACATAAAGCTTAACTAAGGCTTGATTGACAGACAGGTAATGTCTTACATTTACGCTCAAGCTTCAGAGTTAATTAATCATGCAGTATTAATGCAAGGTTAGGCTCTAGTTGGCTAATAATACCTTGTGCCTAGGGTTCCAAGATGAGTATATAAACAAATATTGGTCAAATTTATTGCGATATTTTGTTACGTCTATGCTGATATAATTTTCAGTCTGATTATTGGTGTATTTGAAATGTTTATATAGATGAGTGAGAAGTGTTTCATTGACCTACCTGATTTAATTATATACCTATTAAGTAAGAAAAAAACATGCGAAACAGTTTCACCTGAAGAGGTAAAAGTTTACTCTTAATGTTTTAAATAAACAAATACTAACACAAAATATCGTTTTCGGGTTAAAGTAATTCACCACAAAATTATTACACATCCACGAATTACTATTGTAAGTGTAATCGTGAATAGCTTAACTAAACGCCCGAGGAAAAATTAATCTAGTGTCTCGTGCCAACAAATATTGTTGTTTGGTTCCCGGCTACGGCGGCTATAAGTAATCTCGGCACGTTATGCACTCGGGTGGTTTATTGGAAAAGTGGATACTGCGTTGGGAGCACCGTTTTAATGCTTCGCGAATGTTTTTGACTGCGTCAAAATTTTTTTATTTCTTAATTATGTCCTTACTTTGTAGCTCGTTTATAATAGTATATTGTTATAAATTTTATGTCATAGTTGTTCAATTTGAGACCGTATATGCTAAGAGATTTAAAAAGATTGATTTTCGAGATTCTGCAATTGCCATTATGTGAGTAATTGTTTCACCATTATCAATCACCGTTGTTCTTGTAATAAATAATAATTCAAATTACGTAGAATATAAGGGTTTTATATTTATATAATCTGGTGAAAGTCTTTATTTTAGTGCGGATGTTGCTCACAGCTTACTAAGTAAGGTTTTAATTTCTAAATCTTTTACAAAGTAGCATTTGCGTCCGTTTAACGTCAAAACGTTTAGCACTTTCATAGATGAATTGAAATTACGTAGAATATAATATGCATAGAATTGACTTTATTCAAACAAAATCAATAGCTAGTCTTATATTGTTCAGAACGTTACGATACTCACGTCATGCAGAGTCTGTGCATTTCACTGGTTTTATTTACTTATTGAAACTGGGTCTCGGCTCGATTATGAGGCCGTCTTCCTGCTTTACTCGGGGGAATCTATTCATTGGTATTCTATTCTCTTTTAATTTCCGACACTAATAAAAATAACCATTATAAAGATTATATGGAGATAGATATAACAATGATCTATCGTTTTTCATAAAGTTTAATGTGATCTTTCTAATTATCATAATTATTATGCTTATAACTTATTTACGCGACGGTTTGTAGGTTCGATTCCCACTCGGGGAAGATGGATTTTTCTATTTCCGTTTTCTTCGCTCTGGAAACTAGGCAAAATGCGGCGTTAAATTCCGCCACTCAACACGAATTGCCTCGAAAAAGGCGGAAAGTGGGGACGGAAAAAGCAGGGACTAAGCAACGGAGTGTCTTAACACTAGGTTCATATGGTTCTTGCAGTTCCCTTGTGCCTACCCTGCAAAATGCGGGATAAAGCGTGAAGCAAAAAAAAAACTTATTTAACAACTATTTGTTATCAAGAGTGTTTTAACTTTATTACTCTATTCTTTACGCTAATATATAATTGAATAAATTTTTAAAACCGATCTGGCAGTAGATGGAACGTTTAACTTTGGGATCCAAGGGAACCGAGATGTAATTAAAATAAATATTTGGCACGAAATCCGGGCTGTGGTGGTTAAGTTGAGACATTCCTGTCCTTTGAACAAGTTTTTGTTTACGTTCATTAACCAAATATAAATGAGAACAGCGTCTTAATTTAAGGAGTATTTGACTGTACCTGCCTGTATCCTTAATTAAGATTTTTTCAAGTTTATGTACTATGTACTTTATGTTATATATTTTATTTTTGTATAAATATATAGAATTTTTTCTAAATCAGAAAGATATAACAAAGAAAATTTCGTCTGAGTCTATCATGAATATTATTATCATTTGTAAATTTGTAATTTGCTACTGATTTCACAAGTTATTGCTTTTACAAGATATTACTGTAACCAGCGTCATTTATATTCACATAGCGTTCGTATAATTAACTAGCAGTCGCTGACATTATTTGATTACACATTAGCAACCTAACTTGATGCCAAGTCACGAGCTCGAACGACATCATATAATATCCTGATTATGGATAACAATCTGTTACCTGCAGTACATAATATTAACTTTTGTATTGTTATTGTTAACTTACGTATACACGAAATAAAATTACGTTTTTATATTAGTAACTGGATATAAATATTCAACCTAAGGATAGCCAGAAGTTAGCATACTATCCTTTTTTGTTTTATTATTATATTTTTTTGATTAGGTGTCCAACAATTACAACATCTGGCTGAACTTATACGAATAGTAAAATTAATTATGACTATTGTTTATGTATGTTTCAATCTCAAGATAGGGTAGATATGATAAAGCTTTCGTTAGTATGTAAATTGAACTAGCCTCACCTGAAGCTTCGTCCGCATTAGCATAATATCTAAAAGGAAAGTAAAATAAATTACTCTTCATAATATACATGACCTATATAACAGTAATGTTTAACATAACATTTAAAAACATAGTTGGCCGTCTTAGTACTAAGTGAGCGATCTGTTCATTAAATTAAAGGGAAAGGGTATACTGAGTATAATATATAATACTAATTTCCTAATATACGTATACAAACAATAAATAAATATATACACATAATTGTCTCATTTCTTACGACTTTTCATAAAGATCAGTAGTGTTTTACCTTGTCTGAATATTGCGAGAAGAGAATTTTACATGAGGAGGGATTTATCAGAAAAGGAATTTGAGTTAGAGGAAAAAAAGAGACAAGGTAAGAAATGTTAAGTAATAAAGTATACTTGGAGTGGAGAGAGATCATGTGATTCACACAAAAACTGGAACCTTTCTTTGAGGTATGAAAGAGAGGATGGATTGTGGAACAAAATATTCGGCATTAAAATATTTTTTCAATTCGAACAAATAGTTTTAAGATTAGCAATCAAACAAGTCAATCAAACAAATTCATTATAAAATACACCATAGGATTTAATATAGAGAGCAAAAGTAACATTTATATAAACAAATAATAACCAGCTGTAAATAAAATAGGAAAATATATAAGAGTTAAACAACAATCAAATAGAAATTATGATACTTAATCTTTAGATGCTGAGGAATCTTAATCTCTTTGTGTCGAAACTTTTTAATGAAATAACATAAACGATCGAAGTGCTTTGTGTTTCCTTGCAGCTTAGGTCCTTAATATTTATAAAGTTGGTTGATTTTCCATGTTTATATCGTATTCAATATCATAAGTTTTATTTTAGTAGGATGTGCACGAGCTGAAAGTTTGAGAAACATATTTGTCAAATAGTTTAATTTGAGTTTTAAAAGTGACAATAGAAGCTAATATTTTGTAAAATGAAGTATTTAATATACAAGCAACAGTAATGCAAGACACAAGATACAGTCTGGTATCTTTATAGATTAAAGACTATATAAAAATTTTTATTCATGAACAGCAATATAATTCTAGAAAGAAAACACTTTGGTATATGGCCTTTATATAACATATTTTGACGGTAAGTATTTCATTTATTTCCTTAAACTAATTTGTATTTTAGTTTATACAAAGTTTAGTGTTGATACCATACAACCTAATTCGTACACTTTTGAGGATATTCGGAACCTTGAAACACTGGTTACTTTCAAATATTCCGTATCGTCTTATTTCGTCATTTCAGTCACTTATATGTGATTACTTCACAATGTTATAGCGTTAACGAAACGAAATTAATAAAAATAGTCATATTCGACCTTAAAATAGCAATTTTAAGTTTTAATATGGCTATTTTTATTAATTTCGTTACATGATTTTATTACTTTCGTTCTCATATCACAGAAATAAATTTTGCTACTTCAAAATTGCTCACTTTTCTCTTTTAACGTTAGTATTGCATAGACTAGGGTATAATTTATACACTTTGAAATTGGGCAACATCCATATCTTCGTGAGACTATCCGCATTATGGCTGGAATGGAATCACGTTTCATTTCACGACGGATATGAGGGCCCGCGTTACAGGTCTATACGACTATGTCATGGAGGTTTGTTGACGTCTACGATTTCCTCCTACACGCTTCTGTTGGCTTATTTTATGTTCTGAGTAAGCATAGATGCTGTTTCGTTAAGAGCAAAATTACTTTGGTAATTTTTGGAGTTCTATTTAACTTTTATCTAAATTTTAAATATACAGTTATATGTATAAATAATATTAAAACGCTTTTATATTGTATTAAGTAATTCTATGCTCTAAAGTCGTCATATACGGTAACACCAATAATTTTATACCAATAACATTACGTTCGAAATTACAAAGGGCTTATTTATAAGTAACTTCGTAAAAATAACTAAATTTAGTCTTACGTCAGACACATTAAAGCTTAAAATAGTAAAAATAACTAAGACTAATACTAATAGTATAACATATACTATAAATTGAAATAGTAAAAATAACTACATTTAGACCGTCGTGGCGCAGAGGCGTAACGTCTGCCTGTAACGCGACGGTTTCTGGGTTCGATCCCCAGTCGGAGAAGATGGATTTTTCTATTTCCTTTTTCTTTGCTCTGGCAAATTAGGCAAAAAGCGGCGTTGAGTTCCGCCACTCAACACGTAATGCCTCGAAAAAGGCGGAAAGCGGGGACGGAGAAAGCAGGGACTAAGTAACGGAGTGTCTTAACACTAGGTTCCCACGGTCCCTGCAGTTCCCTCTGCCTACCCTGCCATGTGCGGGATAAAGCTGAATTATTTTTACTATTTCAAGTTATAGTATATGTTATACTATTAGTATTAGTCTTAGTGCGGGATAAAGCGTGAAGCCAAAAAAAAAAACTACCTTTACTCTTACGTCAGACACATACTAAAGCTTGGTACCATCGAATTCTCATAGGACTTGTTAGAAAAAAGTTTTTACGCTCCCTTTTCCATCAAGTCGTAAATTTTTTATTTCTTGCATTGTATAACTTGTTTTGCCTTTTAAACGTGGTAAAAGTTAAGGTTAAATTTTATTCATAGATCATTTTTACCTATTATCAAGGATATAGGTATGTACTAATTAAACCCTAATGTGTCATTTACTAGCTTCACTTCGAATTATTTCAATAAGTTTACAAATACACAAGTGATATACGTTCACAATAATGGTCTGATTTTCTATAATATTGTAATTCAGGCTGCATCGCCTAAAGGCCGACCCACTTTCCGACGTGCGGAATCTTATCCGGACGGGGTGCGAGATGAAATGGTCGAGACTAACAATTATTATCTTTGCCTATGCAACTCACTTTCCTCTCATGAAATTAAAAAATGTTCTGTTAGTCACGTTATGCTCCAATGAGTATAAATGCTGCTTATATTAACTTTTTATTACATGTTAGTTGTCAGTTGTCTGCTTGTTTTGTTACTTATGTTAAAAAAGTAGGTATATGGTAAAGTCGAATAATTTCATTTAAAATAAAAACATAAAAGCTTCACTTTTTCTACGTCAAATTATTCAACGTCGGTTCGAATTAATTCTTTTTTAAATGGATACAATTATTTAATAAAAATGTTATATTTGAAATAGAAAATCATTAATTCTTTAACAATCAACCTTCTTTTCATAATGCTTTTAAATTGTGATACAGAACATTTTCGAATATTTTCGGAAATATTTTCTTAAAAGCGTATACCATAAAAGAATTGCGGATGAAGTGCAATTAAACTACAATTAGGTGATAAGCCTCTTTCAAGTATCTTGTTGTAGATAATTTTGGAAAAGTCGTTAATATTGTCCGTACCTAATTTTAAATTGTCAATTGTGTATTAAAATACAACTGTCAATAATTTTATTTTTTAAAATTTTACCTGCAAAAAGTATTTAGGACCTACATTATAGACTGCGCAAATAGCTTGGTTCGGCCAAATTAATATTTAATTAAATAAGGTTACATTGCGAAGTACATAGATGAAAATGCCAATTTATTTCTAAAGAACATCCATAATTGATAAGGAAATAAAAAAAATGTTGTCTACAGTAAATAAACCTTAACTCTGCGCATGGTTAGTCATTCCTTTTGCTAGCGGCAAAGCCTACAAACGCAGCTTATTTATCCACAACACAATCGTACATGACTCTTCGCAAGACAGTAGGATCAACTGACCATTTGTTTCACAAAACTACATGGCTTTGTGCTACCAAATTATTCGTCGTATTTATTTCATAAATGTTTGTACTGTAATCTAACCTCTATTACTATTAACTAATGTATATGCAATATAGCCTATCTGACATTAACACAATCTACTTGTTTATGCAGACAAGTAGACAAGAAAATCGTATATATGTATGTCCGCACGGACATTAAAATTCGATTCAGATGATGTTTACATACATATTACAGATATGTAATAAATAATCTTATTGGAGGACAAATACGTACATTATTCAAAGCACTGCTGTCACATGGTTAAATAAGAATTGTTCATACTAGATATATTTTTTAACTATAAGTAGGTACATATACCACCCGCTTGTGCTATTTATTTATGTAAAAACAAAATTCAAAAGCGTTCGTTTATTCTGAGGCTGTCCAGTACGTCGATTCCGAGCTTAATTAAAATGTTTCTGGAACCGGTCAATTTTAAATGAGTGTCATGGAGTATTTCGAACAAGTGTCAGATGTAATCTGTTTTCACAAAACAAGCTCACTATATGCCAATACACTATGCCAACTCTAAAAAATATTAAAAAAAGAAATAGATTATTCGATTTCTTAAGTAGTTATTATGAAACTTACTACCTTAAGCTACCAGCTTAAGAAATGCCATAATGGCTATAATATTTTAATGTATTATATATGTGAAACGTATAATCTTCTTATCCTTGGTATATTTCATAACTAATGATTAATGATGATGAGCTTATGAATGAATTATTAATGTCAATGTTTTATTAGATTATAATTTGATTAGTTTCAAAGACACCTGCTATCAAATTAATCAAATTAGGTATATATGTACTGTAAATTTCGTCTATATAATACGATTATGAGGTCTTACGGTACGAACCGTCGGGATTACGTAAACAGCACATGATAATCCGTTTGCAAACGTGACAGCCGAATGGGCAGCTCAATTTCAACCCCGTAATTAAGGAGTCACCTGCGTGAACAACTCACTTCGCGTAATTGAAGCTTTCAACTTGGGTCGAGTTATACGAATCCACAAGGGGACTGTGGTTTGCGAGTCAAATTTCATGCAGATAATATAGGTCCTCCATTACAGCGCAAGTTGTGAGATAAGCTTTGACTTAATTGAAACCGTGAGTTAATTTAAACCCTTCTTGTTTATTTTAAAAACGTGCTATTGTGTTTTTCAAGAGAACAAGTTATTTATATCTTACGTTATTAAAAATATATATTGTAGTCTTATTCCCACAATCGAACCACTCAAGAAATAATAATATATATTTATTTCACATATTCATGATGTGTTATTTTTTTATACTTATATAGTTCTTATTCAAACCGCTTCTTTATATTTAATCTATTATCAAGTAATAACGCTATAGCAGATCAACAGATTATAAAAAAGAGTATTTTCGTTTAAGGAAAGTATAGTTTATCATTTATATTTATTAATAGCAGTAGTCTATAGTTCAAATTAAACTTTACTATAGTGAATATTATTATATATGCATAACAAGATTAATCAGCGATCGACCCTGAGAGATGAAGCTTTAGTTGCATACTAAATGGGTGGCGCCGCGGCAAGTAGCGCCGACACCCCAACCTACTTGGAATAAAGCCAATCTATGTTGTTTGTTTATAATGCTAAATCTGTTAATACTTCCTGCATTCATTGCTTTTATTTCTACGTTTCATATTTGTAAAATGATAATTTATTTTTTATGGACGCACAGATAATGTTACGTTGTCATTTCAATTCTGTTCTATTTCTATGTTTATATATGGACGTCTAACTGTAAAAGTGGCAGTTGTGGGTTCATATTTCTACTCGGGGAAAATTCCCGCAAGTTTCCCGCTGCGTTTACCTTGCTACGTGCAGTATAAAGAGTAAATATTTATTCATGCAGTATTCTATATAAAGAAATATATTGGTCGTATGATGACAACCAACTACATCTGCAACAGTCATTAGTAATTTTGATACGTATAGGTACGTGATATCAATTATTTAAATAAATTAATTGTATCGGCTCGTTTGATAACTTGCTCACATTTATGTAAAAGTAAATAAATAAATTATAGATAAAATGTTATTGTTAGTACTAGCGAGTGACTTAGATATTGTCATATATATAAAACAATAATGAATGTCTTTTAGGAACGAATTTGAGTTATTCAAAGGTCTAACATCGCGTTTTCATCAGACTGGGAAACATCTGGTTTTGATGAACTGAATAGTTTGCATTTGGGTTGGCGGCACTTGAATACGTGCCAGCTTATTTTAAGTGGCAACGCCTGCTCAAGATTTGCGTCTAATGCCCCGTGTCATAAATACATTAAATAGCTCGTATTTAAATCAGCACATTTAACTTGATATTATTGTTGAGTTCCCGTCGTTACATTCTATTATTATAATGGATCTTGTGTTCGCTTAGTTAACAGCAAACTGTATCGTCGTTTCCCTCACAATATAATTTTTTTGCTTTATCTAAATTATGATATTTATGCACTTTATTTAAATGACATACTTATTAATTTTTATATTCACAGCAATTTATAAAACGCAATTCAATTCTGAACTAGAAATTGAAATCTAATAATTAGTATTTCAAATGAATCAATATTGTCGTAAAAGTGAAATTAATAGTCTTACAGTATGTGTTCATTTATTTTCGATTTCACTTTCGCGATGTGCGCTCTCTCGTCCGCGTCGCTGCGTCGACGTGCATGGATGATCGTAATGTTTATTAACGCTATAGTTTTTGCAGTATGTTTCAGAATTTTGTTTCATTTTACTGTTATATAAGCATGCAGTCACAAATATTGAACAAATCTTGTTCCGTGTTGCTTCGTGAAAAGCGAGTGACACATGCATATATCACGAATATGTTAATATTGTTATTTTTGTAAATGCTAGTGAAGGGCCCCTGATTAACTCAAAGAACCAAGATAAGGGAAATAAAATATTGCTATTATAATGACATGTATTTAAATCGCTTAGAGAATAATTTAGTTAAAATAATAAAACCATCGATGTATTTTTATAAGTACAGATTATAAGTGAACAGATTTTTCAGTTTTGTATTCCCGTATGAACAATAGTGGGTTATGTATTAGCTTGCTCTCAACATAATGACGGCGACTGCCGGTGAGGCGGTGACTCCCACCGGAAATAAAGTTTAGATTTGGTTTAGACACGACAATCCGTTTGTAGTAACAATAACGAATCCAATTATATCTGCCAGCGCAGCTAAACTTGTCCAATACTTGCAATAACGAGTACGCTCAAGGATAGTAAAACACGTTATTACCCAGGTAGACTTCGTTATATATATATACGTTTCGTATATACTGAAATCGACAAGGAAAACGGCAAATATAAGAGAACAAGAAAAAGCTTTTACATTTTTACTCGAGTCAAAAATTTAATATTCTATACATAACATTGTGTTTTTATAGTAATGCAAAAAACTAGATGTTCTATAGCTAAAACTGATTTCATTCAAAATATTACAAAAGACGATAGCAGACATCTTTAGGAACATTTAACTCTTTTCTATTCATGTCGCCTGAAGCTAAGTGATAAAATCTGACAAAATATCCCCATTTTCCTCTTTTAATACATCTGCCAGCAAGTCTTAAAGTGTAGCGGCCATGCCTGGAGCCAGTCGTCAGCTGTTCACTCTCCCAGTTCTACTATCCGTGCACATTTATGAAAAAACTTTTGTCTACATTCTTCGCATTGTCTTGCCGACTGTCGAATTTATTCTGCTTTTTAAGTTTGTCCTACTATTTTATGAATGCTTGTAAAGATCATCACGTTTATCTATTCATTTTGAAATGTACTAACTTTTCTGAATAATAATGAATAAACTAAAATTATGTAAAATATTATAAATAGATAACTTGCCCATTACTTTGAAATTGCAACGTACATGAAGCAATAAAATAAATTAAAGGATTTCACAGTAATAATAATAATAATAATGAAAAAAAAAACGTTTCTAGAAATATTTAATGAAAAAATATGAAAGTTACAAATAAGTAATTATTTATATCTTAATTGTTTGTCATGTGTTTCCACACACGCTACGTCAATACGAAGTTGTTTCAAAAGTTAAAATTCAATTTTCTCCCTGTCATGTCATGTGTAACACGTAGAAGCAATTAACAACGTGAAGTTTCTTGGACAAGCTTAAAGAATAGTAAGATATTTATGATGAGATTTGAGTCTATTCATATAGTTTATTCATTACTTTTAAACAAAATATAATTTTATTTTTGCATTTTTTACTTTATGAGTGTGTATTACTTTATGTGATTTAGTTTTTGGTTCAATATATGATAATACTCTATAACTTCAAATTAAAAATTGGCAACAGTTACGATGACTTTTAAAGAATTCATGGAAGTATTTCTTTAATAAAATCGACCCCACTTTTAAGTAGTTACGTTCAGAAAATTATTATGCAAATAAGCAGCACGCGCATACAACAACAGTTATAAAAGTTAATAAGTAACTGTTGGCTTGTTTGTGCTTCTTCACAACCGAATGACTTGTTGTACTTTTATGAAAAAAGTTTCTCTCGTTGCACTCTGCTACTGCTTTTATCGTTATACTTAAAATATTTAGCAGATGTGTAAAAAGTTTTCATCTCGAAAAGGTACAATGATTTATAGGCCTACGAGCTTGCGCCCTGTGGCGTAACCTGCGGTTCTTTTTAATATCACCCCTGAGAGAGCTTTGAAACGAATAACGTTTTGTGGGCATTGAATTTCATTTAACGTCTATTACGACAAAATTGACCTAAATCAGTTTTCGTTTTTATAGTGTTATTATGTATATTTCTGACTACTTCTAATGACAATTATTGATAAATTCACTGTGTACTTTCATCCAATTCATCTTTCATATATATGTAGAAAATAACCATTTTGTCTCTTTTTCTTTAATATCTTAATACATATTAGCAACAAAATACATATATCCAAGTGTTTCCTTACATGTATCCTCAAGATGCAGCGAGTCGCTTGAGCCGCTTACCTCTCCCGTGTGGCTTACGACCGCCCGCACCGGACGTTCTAGCCTTATCTATTTACACAGAGACGTTTGCAATCCCGTTACCGCTAGTATGTTCTGTTATTTTTGTTATACTCATTGTATGACCTCTTAATGCATATGACAAATATATCCTTCATATTGTACTTGTGTTTAGCAGTTTTCATTATGTCAAAGCAAATTTAATACTTATAATATACTTAAAAGGTATTGCTGAAAACATAGCTGATATTTAAATAAATTAATTTCTTATCGTATAATCTTAAATTTTAAATAATATTTATTTAATACTATCTATTATTCAAATTGTATTTAATTTAATATTACGTGCCTTTATAATTTATAGAACAGCTTTTTTGACATTAACTTGATTTATGTTAAGTCTCGTAGGGAATGATTTGAATAAAGTGGTATTAGTACCAAAGTTGAAAGCTTTTCATAAATGAAGTAGCTTCACCTCGCTTACTCGCGGAAAGCGTCTAAAAGCCTGTTGTTATCTAAGAAACTAGATACTTTGTTGTGTGAAGCGAACAAGACGTACGTTGTATGACAGCCATTACACGTGTTACGTTAAGTTCATGTTGAGTCGCGTGAAGCATGGCTTAAACGGCCGTAACATGTCTATACTATATACTTATAATCTTTTCTGTGTATTTATTATGTATGTGTAAATATAAAGTGAAAATATGTGATATTATATTATTCTTTACTATTTCTCACGTGCGAACAATAAATCAATCTATCGTGAAACATTTGGTTTTTACGCTCCGAAGCGATAGAAAAAGATAGTAATAAACATGGCGTGCACAGTTTATGCTGAACGCTATTTGGGTTAATATGTAATTTTATGGGTTTCATATTTTTGTAAAAATAATAAAATATTGCTTTTATTATGACAGGTGAAAGTAATAATAAATATCTTAGTATTACGTACTTAATATGACTGTAAACTTTTTTGCAAAATTCATTTGTAATAAGTTAATTACTATGTGGGCCCAATATGATGTAAATATATAGCTTCTGCCGTTATAATTTATAACAAGCGATCCGTTTGCGGTTTCATTTGCTTGATCGATGTTCTCGATCGATGCACTCTAATATAACATACGTACCTATTTGTATTTATCTTTTTTATTTTTTCCTTTCGAATCATTTTGCCTATAGAATATTTTACATACAATATTTTATCTGGGTGGTAAATACTCGTGCGCGATTTCCGTTTTGGTAAAAAACGTTTTCCACGCATAAATCTCGATCCAACGGAAATTCCGGGATAAAAGATAGCCTAAGTGTTGCTCCGCAGCCTCTTCTAAATTGAAATGAAAGAGTCATGTAAATTGGGTCAGTTGTTAATAAACATATGCACTCCAAAACTCTCAGTTGTTGTGAAGTCACAAACAGACATTCCAATATAATTTTAAAAAAATATTAACTATTTCTTAGCAATCATTCTTACGCTAATGTGTAACAATTTTCAATTTAAATAACTTACAGTATCTTAAAGAAACAATATCTATCTACATGAATATTTGTTGTATCTGTGTACATTAAATTAAACTAATCATTTTAACTGTAATAATATTAATAAAAAGTAAATATAATATAGAATTAGAAATAGAAATGTACTATATATGTATTTATTTAGTAAATATGGATGTACTTATCACGTATGACGGTGTACGTAATATGGATGTACTTATCACGTATCACTGTATCACGAGCAAGACAAAGGAGTCAGCATCAATATTTATTGGGGCGCTTAGTGCTAATCGGAATCGTGCACTGTATCGAAACACCGAGTCGTCTTGAATGAATGGTCCGTCGCGATCGTAACGCGCGTAATTTTTCTTCCCCAAATATTTTTCACGATACGTAGCGTATCGTAGCGAAGCCTGAATGGCAACCTCTACGAACGTACTGCCAGATTATGCCTCCGTTAGCGCAGCGACCGTTCGTAGCCGAGTTTTCAGTGTGCCCCGAGACGCACGGGTAGGTTGACGTGTTGCAAGCCGATATTTGTCAACGCGTCTTGACGATTACGCGTACGAACTGTGTGACAATAAGCGTTGCTTCCTCTTTGATATTTAAGGTTATTTAAATAGTACATTAAGAGTTATTGTTATAGTCAATATAATAGGCGGGATTTTACTGTGAGGATTTGCACTATTTCTTTGCGGAACCTGCAGTTATAACATAGGTAAGTATTTTTAGTATTTTTAATACTGTCTCCATATTTGCCATACTTACAAGGAAATTAGCATATTCTAGTGTTGCGAAAACAACAGAAATTTAAATGATATATCTAATTAGATTATTCCTCATTAGAATTTTACTCCGTGGATACTGAAATATTAGTATTCTCAATTTAACATTTATAGACACGATAACCTTAAATACTTAATAACTTTTAGTTTATGAAATGAAATAATAGTTAATTTCTATTATTTGTGTCCAGTATAAAATTGTGCTTAACATACTGTTAAGTTTACGAAAGCTTAAAACAGCATATTTAACAGTTTGTTAATACTTTTTTTTGTACTTTTATTAAATAAATAAATAGCTTTACGATATATCCATTCGCATATACATAGCAGGGTAGATGGAACTCAGCTTAAGGACGGTCCGTTCCCTACTTTCACTTTTGGGATTTTGTAAATATTTATGAATTTATCGGAGCGATTATATTATATATTATGTGCTTTATTAAGCAATAAACATATAATTTATGTATAATGATGTCATATTCGATATCAAAGTGTTTTTATGTTCAACCGCTAATGAACATTTATGTTTATAAAATAAAATATAGGGAAAATAAACGAATAGTCTATACAATAATAAATACGTTAAAGTATATATATACGTATATTTATATATATATACGTATATTTATATATATATATATACGTATATTTATATATATATACGTATATTTATATATATATACGTATATTTATATATATATACGTATATTTATATATATATATATATATATATATATACGTATATTTATGCACATTAACGAATACGACGAATATTTCGTTAGGTACATCATATTGTACGTAAAAAATATAGAACATCCAGGTTAGAATATAACAATGGTAATGTATTTAACGTGGAGCGTAAACAAGTATTTAGAAAAATGACATAGTATCACTTAGGGTACCCTAAAAGCTCCTAAAGGTATGAACATTTCTTAATATATTTTCTATATTTTGTATGACTTTAACTAGAAAATTCATTTCATGTAATAAAATAGAGGTTTATGTTATTTATGTATGTACTTACTCTATATTAATAATTTGCTACTTATCAGCCAGTTATTTTATTACCTATAACAAATTATGTGTAATATAAAATTAATTAGTGAAATTTATGCCTGGGTTAATTTAATATGAATTCATTTAACCTTGCCCCACACCTTTGCGCGGCCTGAAAATTTATATAATTTCTTTTTTTAAGTCAGATAGACATAACTAGATATGTGCCGACTATAACTGTGGCCGACTGGTTCATAAAGGAGCCGATTAGTCGGCCAAACCGATAATGTGTTATTACAAAAGTGGCTAGTCGGTACATTTCTAGAAATAACTAAGTTCATATTAAAATCAGGATAGTACATTTTGGATTAAGTAAAGAGATATTCTCTTCTCTTCGTTCGCTCTTCATTAAATGTTTTTATTACTTAAAACTATTATTTAAGGACTGTCGCAAAGGCAACAGCGTCTACTTGTAAATATAACGGCTTGAGATTTCGATTCCCACACGAGTAGAAAGAATAAATTTCATTTAGGCTTTGGTAATAAGACAAAGCGTAGGTGTTGAGTTCCGCCACTGCATAACACAATGGCTTGAAAGGCAGTATACCGCTTAGGACCGCCCAAGAGTTGAGGTATTAATAAAATATCACTGTAAGTGGTCATAGCGATTGTAGTGGTTATAGACATTTTAGTGGAAAAATCTAAATATTTGAAATTAAATAACAACTACTCTCGATATTTGTAAGCATAAACAACTTTCTTAAATATTAATATAACAGTTATACTTAACTGTTTACTATTTACCAATAGTAATAGTGGTAATGTTAAAATAATTTTAAGCAATTAATAAATAAAAACCTATTTTTAAAAGTTTAGATTCGCAAATCTCAGGACCAACTGGTAAAATAGCCAATCAGGGAAAGGCAGTATAGTTGTTTGTGTTTTCGAATTTCACGCGCATTTGTGGCTTCGACAGTATATTTTAAAACGCTTTTATAAGCTATGTATGTACCAATGATATGAAAACTTTGGAGATAATTTTGACCTGTTTTTAACATATCAGTAACGGATCAGAAGAAAAAACCTGTAATAAAGTAAAACCTGTAAAATTTTGAATTAAATTTAAAATTTAAGTTGATTTGTTGATTGAAAACAGTTATTGCAATGTCAAAAAGAAAATGTAAATAGAATATTTAACCTCGCATATATTTTTTTTCATAATTGAATGTTGTTAGTTCTTTTAACTATTACTTATCGGGTCCGTCAACAAAGTTCCGTCACAATCAGGGCTAAATTAAATACTACATTTTTATACCCTATTCTTGCACGTCTACGTCATACTTCTATCATCATTCCGTTTAATACTCCACAACATATGTCTTAAGAAATAATCTTAATAAATAAATTAACCTAATAGAAAACTATCCTTGACTATTAATGGTTATCCTGAATTCAGTGATGCCAATGTGGTATCCCACACTAAATGATATTAATATGATGATGAATCAGACATTAGTAGCTTCTTGGAGTATTATATTAAATTAAATTAAATTTGTAAACTGAATTGAATGAAAAGGATTTCTTCTTAAATGCATTCTATGTCAGATTTCTGAAAAATCATCGTAAGCCAGCTTTACTATAGTAGTTGAATAAAAATCGTGACGTCACGCACGGTGAATACTTTAATTCCCATCGAAGCACTGAAAGTTTTGAATATGAATTCAATGAAGTCTCTTACAGACACAGGAAAAATTAAACTGAAATATCAACATGAGTCAATAGATTTATGAAAGTTCATACTTTATTTATATTTCAATATTATATAAAATTTTCTGCTTGCTCAAAGCGAAAGAATAGATTTTTTGGACTTGTTTACCTACATTAAACAAATAATTCCAGTGCAGGAAGCAAATTACAGTTATAATCAAAACAAACACGGATCTTTTAATTATATTACTTAATATGTTCATTAACAACTAAGAAAATTTCAATTGCTAAGTGCAAAGTGCATATTAAACAAAGATAAACAACTAAAATTAGGGTTCATTTGAGTTATTTTATAAAATATTTGCTGTATTTACGTTTCCCGACCTACTTTTACTATTACTTTACTAGCATATAATAATTCAAGTTTGCAGTAAAATTTAGGACAAAACACTTTTATGCTATACAGCAAAAATAAAGGGACCCGGTAGTTTTCAGTTTAGCTCACACATAAATCTTCTCAGGGGGCGAGACAATATAAATCCTCGGTTCATTGAGGAGTTGTTTGTATGTTTACAAACAACTAGATATAGGCGTATTCAAAACATTAAAATTTGAAAATAAGAAAAAAATAAATACTGGCGTGTTTTACATTTACATATACATGAAATACCTGAAAAAAGTCATGGGAAAGCAAATAGTCAACAATTACTTGATGCTCAAGGTAAATTATATATATATTACATATACATAGAAATTTACGGCGTTGAGTTCCGTCATTTACCATGAAATGTACCGAATTCGAGTGAAAAGTAAAGTAGCAAACAAGTATTAGTTTTAAGTGTATATTTTTGAGGGGAAACAACACCTTTAACGCTTTTTCTTGACATAACACTTGAAACGGTAGCTCATACATGGAATAGTATGCTTTCACGAGCATGCCGTTTGCTTTTCGCTTAGTGTATGATGAATGCGAAACGAGGTTAAGATGTCTAATGGTTTCGCTCGTAACAAAATACTCACGGTTTCTTCGAATTTACGATGCGCATATAGTTTTTATATAAAAGTAAATAAACGTGGAATACTTTTTTTTTATATAAAAATATATATGTTTTGTAATTTTATTAATACTATTACTAAGCTATACAATTACATGATTATAAAATACTTATTTCAGAATGTAAACTTAGATTTGTGATATAGATTACCTTTGAATTATCAAAATTGTTTTGAAATATTATGTAGTTTAACGAAGACTAATTATAAGTAAATTTTACAAAAAAAATAAACTTGACACCCTCTCGTATGAAATCTATGTTTTTTTTCTATAACTTACATTATTAATTTACACCTTAGGTGAAGATCAAGTCGGATTATTGAACTATATCTTTTAATATCTGTATATTTGAATTAAGATATAATACTTTATCTTAATGCAAGTATATATTTCGTTGTTTATGGAATGGTTGAAAACAGACTTACTTGTTATAAATATACCGTTTGCTTGTAGACCTTACAAATGAAATTGACAAAAAAGACGTAGTTAAGAAGTCAAACGAGTTGCTCTTGGCATTTAAGATGAGAAATGGGCAGCATTGCGGTTGCGACAGTGGCATTAAGATTGTGGCCGCATTATGCTTATGCACTGAAATACTGAATATTCATTGTAGCAACGCGCACTATAAGCTAGAGCTCTTTAATCAACTCTCCTTTTGCCAGCGTACAATCTCCGCCGCTAATGGCAAGTACGACAAATGCAATACGGTTTCAAAACAATTATTTTAAACTACTTTCATTTATGACGTCCCGGTGCCAAGATCGCCATAAAACAATAAGTTATAGGATTATGATAACTGAAATAGCTTTTCTGTAATAAAATTATTTGCAAATTAGTCTAATTTTCTTTTACTTTTTATACAATTACTCACATAAATTGTTTACGATAGGCGGAAACAAACCTGACGGCAGTGAAAGCCAATAAACGCCGCGTATCTAAGAGTCAAATTACTCGAAAAATTGCTTTGGGGAACTCTGTGGTGAGTTTATTGAAAAAAGGTCGACTTGATTGATATCGAACTTTACACGCTGAAAATGTAGCAGTTTCGGTTTTTCCATTTGGAGCAAAAAAAGATTGACTCCATTTGTTCCTGTCCGCTGCGCAATAAACTCGCCGGGAGATGTTTTTAACTAAGGATTTATCTTTTGGGGAGTCGGTAATCGACCTAATTTCGTCCAACGAATTTAGAATTTTGCACTTAACGTAACTTAACGTTGATTTATCAGCGACAATGAAGCGAAACGAATTCTTTTATAAAAAATATATGTAACGATAGTGTATATAGTGTAAATATATGTATATTCTCATATTTATACGTATTTTGACTTAGTAATACGGTTAAGTTACGGTAAGTTAGTAATACATACCTAATACATTTTTTATATATTTAATTATGACAACGTTAATAATTTTTTGCTTATAAAAAATCTAATCGATATTAGAATTTTTAGTTGCAACTTTTGTCATGATTGTATGTTATATAATTAAAGATTCTGTAATTTAAACAAAATATTGTGGAACTGGAATCGTCATGAGAGGGTTCACCGTGATATATGATATTCGGGAACAATTAATCTTGGGCCAAAATATGCGGACGATTTGCTAGGTTGGTCGCGCCTAATGGTTGTGGGGATTATCACGGGGCCATGTATTACTTTTGACTACGTCATTACTGGATATATATGACTAAAAATATAACAATATATAAAGTCATATTGATTTTTTTCATTAACTTTAACATCATAATGTAACTTCAAATATCGTATCAATGGTTTTCATAAGTATAAATAGACAGCGCAGTGGTGATTAGACACTACGGTCGTTATGCAATTCTGTTGTCCTTAGACGCCCTGCATAAAATTAAATTGGTAATCCCATGCATTTCTGTCAAGAGGTCACAGATAAGATATTTGTAAACTGTATCCTTTTCCTATAGTATAGGCGGAAATGCACCCAGCCTGACATTTTAATTTTTTTTATAAGAAATAGCCGATTTACACTTTAATATAAAGAAAGTATTGACAGGTCAGAGCAAGCTTAAGAAAAGGAGTCTGCGACAGTATATAAAATATATACACACACACACACACACACATAAAATCTGCCTGTAACGCGACGGTTTCTGGGTTCGATCCCCAGTCGGAGAAGATGGATTTTTCTATTTCCATTTTCTTCGCTCTGGCAAACTAGGCAAAGCGCGGCGTTGAGTTCCGCCACTCAACACGCAATGCCTCGAAAAAGGCGGAAAGCGGGGACGGAGAAGCAGGGACTAAGTAACGGAGTGTCTTAACACTATATTCCCACGGTCACTGCAGTTCCCTCTGCCTACCCTGCCATGTGCGGGATTAAGCGTGAAGCTAAATATAATAATATATAAATATAACTATTCATTTTATTTTGATGTGAATGGTATCATTGGTACAATATCGAACAAGATATACTGCACAAATAATTAAGCTAAGTCAACCTCACTTATCAAGTCGTTTTACAATGATTAATGACTTATAGGTCAATATTTTGTAGCACCTTGCGTTATGGGAGTTTCGTGATTACTTTGAACCTATTTTGTAGAGTTCTAAAGCTTTCCATAAGGAGAGGTGCTGGGAACAGCGAAAGTTACAATAAATTGGCTCATGAGTGATAGGATTGTCTTTAATATGAAAGTTGGTTTTAGTTTCTTCTTTGGATATGCTAGTGCATGTAAATAGTAAACAAGTTTTTTATAATTAGAATCGTAGATTGAGAGTTAAGTTATATCCTCCTTTATTTTCCGATCTGATAGCCGAACTGTGGACAGGGAAAATGAAAATAATATATATATACTTACGATTACGTTTAATTGCAGCGTAATGGTAACATTTGAAGCTTAATTTGACACCTATTAATAAATAAGTACTTAAATTTATTCGGTAATTAGGTTTTTAAAGTATTATTATTAATGGCCGAGGAAATAGATAATTATCTTTTTTAATTTGTTTTGTTAACTTTTCTCTTTGTTACGTAACCAGTGTCTTTGGCAGATGGGACGTATCTATTGTACTAAAGAATTTTCCTCGACTTCCTTAGCCGTCCTTTTTCAAACTCTTATCGCCACGCCTCCTCTATAAGCGACACCAACAGAAGTCTCGTTTTTTTCATTTTAATTAAGAACTTTAATTGCTCTTCTACAATTTTCAAGCAATTATTCTTAGAACTAATCACATTTAGCTTTGATATTTAAGAGTAGGCAAATGTCTGTTTTAGGTAAAATTTAGGAAATGTCTGGACAAAAATCTACAAAAAAGAATTTTGTGGACGTCAAATGATGTGGATGTAAAATGTCGTATAATGGTTATTATTCAAACGGTAATACGATCACAGATGCAAAGCGCGTTTTACGTTGTAACCACTGCTACGAATTGGGCACTCAAATTCTACCTTTTAATGACTGAATCAAATGCACAGACGGACATTAATAATTGTACATATAGATTGTATTATTAAACTATTATGTTGTTATATTAACATCATCAAAAACAATAAAATAAAAAAAAATAATAATTGTTTAATAAAACGATACAATATCGTTTTATTAAACAATTGTTATAATCTTTATATTCTATTCTAAATCTTTTATATTAAATTAAAAACAAAGATTAAGTCGATGTCGATCGATCTATAAAATTCAAATTCATTTTTCATATTTTTACATTGGAGTGTGCAATTAAAAGTAATAAATAAAGAATTCTCATTTAAATCAGGTTTAATAACCATTATTACCATTTTTATAATGTACAGAAATTTGAAGGCCTGCTTGTTCAATTTCACGGGTGAACAAGTTTGTTTCAGCGTAAAGACGAGCTTCAATATATGCTATCATTCAAGTAACGTGAAGGTTGGATTTATAGGAACCACCGACCGGTCGGTATTCACGATTCGATGAGTTCGGAAATCTCAGGGGTTTCCTATTATATTATGAATATCATTGTAACGGTACGTGACACGATCCCTCAAAAACGACTACCAATTGTTTAGTTTCTTTTAACATGGAAATACGTACACTCATTATTCTATTTGTGCTCAAATAATTTCCATTTATTAGTATTACCTAATATAGTAATTATACATGTATGTATCTTGCTATTTTCATTTTAATATATTCTAAATTTTCTTTTCAATACAGTTTTTAAATGCTTACATGATTGAGCTTCATATCAATTTTTGTAACAATTATTGTTATATAAAAACTTTAATTATTTTAAAATAGTTACACTGATCACTACGGTATTTTTTTTATATAAGATCATTTCAATTCGATGTTGTGTGTTTTTTTAATTATAATGTTAATCAGAGGTAGCGCGAAACTATCATGCTAATATGTAAATTTTTCTTTGTTACAGTTAAAACTGATGATATTGGTAGAGTGGATCTGTTCGTTCTTTACACGGATGCCGTGAGCTCTTACGCCAAGATCGCTCCCCGTCGCCGTGATGAGAACAACCCGCCAAAATGCGTTGGCGGCCATTTTAAACAGGCAACGCACACGTTTGTCGGCACAAGATGGCCGTCACACAAAGGTTTCCAGCGCACCCACGCGTTTACATTTCGTCTCGTTACTATGAAATGTGGAAACACGGAAAGTGGCGACAAAAATCACCACCAAGGACAAACGCGGCCATTAGAGTTCCCAGATAGAGATTGTAAAGTGTATTTTTAGAGGCCTAAGTGTTGTGCTGTGTATATATAGTGTTGCGTAATAGTAAGAGATGGCTGGAGAAAGTAGAAGCTTGCGATCGCTGCTTGAGAGCGGAGACTATAATCATATGCATAAAGCAGCGACACCTCGTTGTTGCCTTTGGTTAGCCAGTCATGTCAACGTGAGGAAGTGTGTAGCTGGCATTATGCTACTGACCGTCCTTACCATAGTCTTCTATACATATTATGTGACGGTGCCGCTTACAAGGTTAGTTATTATTTTAAGTAATAGTATGCTTATTAAATTACTAATTCTATTATATAAAATGTCATGCAACTATAATGAGAACTTGTAGAAACTTACTTATTTGCTACAATTTATGTGCAAATTAAAAATCGGCAATACATTAATTTCCTACTCTCTACGCTTCAGAATGCTTTATTGCAATCTAATTCCTCTGAACAATGAGCATTATGTAGACGCAAGCTAAAGCCTTGCAAAGCTGAAAGCGCTGCGATCACAAATTTGCTTTTCAGCCGTTATTGATATTGCATGTGTAAGGTTTTTCGTCACACGTGTCGTTTTTAATTTAAGTCATGCGATTGCTATTAAATTTAAATTAAAACGTCGTAAAACACGCTTCGACATAATTAATTACTCTAGCTGAAATATGCGTCATTCGCACAAAATCCAATTTACTTGTTAACTATCGGTAGCAAACATGTCGATGTTGGGAAAATTAATATTATGAAATTATTACGCTGGGTCACTTCGCTTTTGTATATCGGGATTAGTAAGCATTTGTTTTCATTGTGTTAAAATATAACATTAGATAAACCGCATTTACAGTATTCTATGTTTTAATGCATAGTAAATTAACGTATTAGTCATAACTAATCTTGCTCATTTCAAATAAATTTTCCGTCCGTTCGTTAATAACGTAGGCTAACCACAACTAATATATGCTTAGTTTATTGGCAAACCTTAATAATTTACATACGTTGGATAATATTTACAAAACCTAATAGATTTCGCTGTTATTTATAGCTTCAACCAACTTATAAATAACAGCGGAGACTCAATCTATCGCTTATTCATTTTGTCAATTTGTATAAAATGGAATCAATATATATAATCGATATTGCTAGAAACAATAGTATTTGCACACTTTGAAATAAATAACGTAAATATACTTAAACATATAAAAAGAGACGAGTAAATATACCAGAGTAAATATCGTCTCCTTTAAATTTCGGGGTTTTCTAATTTATAATGCTGATGTATAATTTCCCAATAATATAGTTAATTTATATTGGTAATATGCCAATGTCATTATAGAAAAATTTACAATTACTTGAATCAACAGCAATCAAACTATCTAGTGTTTGCTTGTAACAAGAACTTTGAACATAATCTGAAGACTATAAACGTGGGCTTAATTTAAACACTTGCATTATTGCTGAGGACCAGTCAATGTACCTAATAATTTAAAATAAAAACAAAATAAATAATAGTTAAAGGAAAAAGTACTGATATATAAATCAAATTTAAAACAAAAAAATATTTCAATTAGGAATGGTCTAAATAAAAAGATAATATATATTTTATTGTAAAAAAACACCTTAGTGCGTGACTTAAATTGTTTTCTAAATATTTATATATTTTAATTTTATTCTGTAATATTGTCAATAATTATTCTCTATATATTATTATTATTCCTTTATCGTAGTCTGAATATAATAAAGTCTTTTAATTTTCAACAAAGTTGCAGTGCCCATAGTGGCGCTTTGACAGTTATGGACTTACCTACACTCTATTGTTGAATTGCGTGACAGCTGGTAAAGCTTTTCAATCCTATTATATATTTAAATATAATATTTGCTTTCAGTCGTGAGACATGGGTCAGCGGCTATTGTACCTTTACAATAATGGTTAGCAGTGCCGAATGAAATAATATGAGCATAATATTTTTAGTAACGTTTAGATATGATGACCATTTGTTTCAAATATTGGAAAAGATTTATTGCGCATAAAATTAGCCGTTAACTCCGGAAATTGCTTCGCAAAAGAATTAAAAGCGTTTAACTTTGTGCCGAGCGTCCTTGTCGCCCTTTGTTTGGCAGCTTTTCACTTCTAAATTAGAACGAGGAGGCGAATATTTCAGAGTAATTTATAACGTGATTTTATGTAATTAGGGCGGATGTCGTGTAGCTAGGACGATAATATTTTATTTTATCGGCTTAAATTTACACCGCTGCGATGAGCGGCAGGGGCGGCAAGTTTTCCCGACTTTGTAAATTTATAGCGAAACTTGTGTTCTGCCTAATTAATGGAAGCTGTTTCCCAAACACTATTAAGTTCGATAATTTTAAGAACCATTATCTCATATTACAAGTTTTATATACTTAAATCATATTAAGTTTATACTATATTAAAATTTATATACTATATTGGATTTATGTATAATATAAAATAATATTACTTATACATAAATCCATTTTTAAACTAATACCATTTTATGAAATCGTAATAATAACAACTTAATTAACGGCAGTTACGTTAAAGTAATGAATTGCTTGCTTATCGTAGTAGTCTCCATTGGATAGCAAATAAGCAGTGCCTTTGCCTCAGTTATTCTTTTCAGCTCCTCGTTAAGTTTTACCCAGTCGGATAGGGCGGGGCTTTCATTAAAGCAAAGAGGCAACTCAGCCACACGGTTCCGTGCCTACGTATAAATATTTCCCACAAATTCCTTTTATTTATTCTCACGCTTTTGAGATAGACCGTAATGGCTCTTTGATGCGGCTCTGGCTTTAAACGTAACCAAGAGTTTGGCAGCTTTTGATTGATTTTCATCAAAATTTTCCTAGAAGATTACGAAGTGATCAATTTTAGGAAAGTTTTAATTACCGGAAAGATGTCTTGTGTTTCCAAACAGTTTTATAATAAAGTTACGACTATCGAGTAAAGACCCGCCCACGAAGTTGTTGACGGATCGTTATAACATGCATGTATTGTACATATACTTGTTTTGTCAATGAAATTAATGAAAAATATGTGTGTTTAAATGGAAATTATTATTATTATATGTGCAAGATTTTAAATGGGCGAAACTTTCGGAGATTGAGACTCAAAAAGGCAAATTTATTGATATAAAGTTAACTTCTGTTTTTAACTTTCAACTTAACTTCCTTTCTCTTGACAATAATTATATAATAATGGGGAAATTATTTCATTCGTTTACTTGTGATCCGTTGACCAAGGGAAACAGAAATTCCGTTTATTTATACAGATAACTAGCGGCATGGGCTGCCTTCGTCATATTTATTTATTAGTAAAGTGAATTGTCATCTACGTCCGTTCAGTAGTTTTAGCGTGAAACCTGAACGAACACCCATCCTCACAAAGTTCCACATTTATAATATTAGTAGTGTATTAGTAGTGTATATTATCTAATAATAAAACGAAAGTCTATTCGCTGATACTTGAAAAAAGTGTTTTTAAATAATAACGCAATAATATTTTTAATGAAATGTTTGTCTAAAAAGATACAATATTATATAGAATTTTGGCTTACAGCTTGGTGTGGCGCGATAGGGTACCCCGGCCGTTGTCACAGTGCTCGTTGCTCGCATCTCAACAACAGACAGCACGCGATCATCGCTCAGACGCGCGTTTACGCATTGACGCCAAAGTGCTGGTGATTGCTGAATCTCTGTACTCTCGATTGGGACGAGATATCGCCGAGTTGCTTGTGGCCAACCGAATACGGTAAGATTATGTTTATGATAATTAAAATTACCGTCGTGGCGCAGAGGCGTAAGCGTCTGCCTGTAAACACGACGGTTTGAGGGTTCGATTTCCACTCGGGGAAGATGGATTTTTCTATTTCCATTTTCTTCGCTCTGGCAACTAGGCAAAGCGCGGCGTTGAGTTCCGCCACTCAAGTAAGCAAGAGTGTCTTAAAACTAGGTTCAAGTGGTTCCTGCAGCTCCTTCTGCCTACCCTGCATTAAGCGTGAAGCTAGAAAAAAAAATTAAAAATATATAATTTATTATTTATTTTTTTATTAGGTTTGATATTTTTTTGTATTTAATTTACTTAAACCTTCTACTGTTTTAATTGAGCTCTTCAGTGGCATAGCGTCTGATGTTTGTGAGTTGGGTTGCCACTTGTAAAGAATAAATTATTTCACTTACTTTTGATTTTTCTTACTCTTTTGGTTATAAAGATACTTTGGAATGCCAAATATAAAATAGTAGTTTATTTAAAGTATATATAAGTAAATAGTTAGCTTACATTATTGGCTTACAAAAAATAACAATATTATATAAAAATTTTATAAAAATTGTTATGGAGGTAATTTTTTTTTACGTTCAAATTATTTTGGATAATATTTTTTTTAGATGTTTCTATTTTAGGATATTAACTATTTTCACACAAAATGAAAAAAATAGAGATATTAATATATGGAAAAATATAAATAGACTATAATCTATTATATAATATACGCCTCACCCCACTCATACAAAAGTCTCACTTTAGCTAAAGTAATTTAGTTAAGTGTCTTAAAACCTGTCGCAATATTTACCGAAGCTGCGCTGTTGATGACTAGCTATTAGTGTACGGTGTTTGCAGACTAGTTGAAGGAGTCGGCCCGAAAGGCGGGGCATAAACCTATCTATCGTGTTTGTCCTCCGGCTGCCTCTTCCCTCCTGTCTCTGTCACTCTATCGTTATATAAAAATCGGTTCCACTTGAAAATGTTGACAGTGCACTGATGTTGGTGCGGTGCTCGTATATGACATGTTTGACGGGCTACGAATAGCTTTTCTTAGCTTTGACTTTCTATTTTTTTAAATAACATTGTAGCAGTATTTTTTATTGACATGAACAGCAATGCAAATACTAAATCATTTTGTTAGCAATCGACATTGTAGAAATGGTAGTCTTAACGCTTCATGCGATATAAAATGTTTTTAAGCGTAAAAATCATATCTGAAAAAGTCATCATTCTGAGGAAGAGTTACTTTGTTCCCCGTAGATTGCACGCAAATTGAAATAGTGCTGTAGTAAATTGACAATTTCCTAGTCATATTTGCTGTTGGCCTCTAAAAGGTTAATAAAACAGAATCAAATACAGTAACTGGATGTAATTTTGCGAATTAATATGAAGGATCACACTGTCCCCTAAGCGTACGTAGCTAGGTAACTACGCTTAATTGCGTTAACGACAAAATTTGACTACCAAAATTTTTAAACGTAAAATATTAGAAAGTATTACGCCAACCAAACTATATATTTCGTACTTTTTTGCTTAAAATTTTTGTTTATTTATTATCTTTTTATTTATTGATATACAAAAGGCGGACTTATCGCAAATCAGCTATTTTTTCCAGTTTACTGTTGGGTTAGGAAAACTTAAATAACAATAATCTGTAGATATAATAAGTTTTCTAAAGATGAGTAAAAATAAATCTGATTGTCGTCTGCATACATATGATAAGAATACAAAAGAGTTTCAGTAACAAAATTAATAAAAATTAAGAACAGTAATGGAGTTCAATACTGCCTTGAGATATCTCTGGAGAGCCGTTTTTATTTCAACTTGGATGTGTTGTCTGCAGCCAAGCTGCAGACGATTGTGATGGACAAGGAACCTGTTGATAATGAGATGGACAAGGAACCTGTTGATAATGAAATGGACAAGGAACATGCTTGCCAGAGACTAAGAATAGAGTGGTGGCTAGCGAAGATAAATGCTAGTCATTTGTAAATAAGTTTTTCTTGAAGTTTGATTTGGAAAAAAGTAGTAAAATTGAAACGGGATGAAAATCAGCAGGATGTTGAGGATTAGAGATTTGCGAGCAAGAAACAATTTGGGCAATTTTTTCTAGCGTTTTGTCAACAGCGGTGGAATAGTTGAAAATGTGATTTAAGATATGTGTTACAACATAACCTATCCTTACGATCATTTTGCGCTGATGTAGTCAGTGCCAACAGCATTCCAGGAGGAGACAATATAATTTTTTAAAAAGACTTTTTTTTGTGGAAGGATTGAAATAGAAAAGTGAAAAATTAAGAGTTAGTTTTATTGGTTATAGTTGAAAAATATTTTTTGTTGTTGAGCAAAAACGTTAGAAGATAAAAAGTGCAAGAATAAGTAACATTTAATAATGTTCTGTTGTTACTATTAATTGAAATGATCCATTATATATATAATTGAGTTTTTAAATGATGAACAAGGTCTTACTTACAAATATTCTCATGTTTAGGAAAGTAATTAAGTAAAGAAAAAGAGACATAGAAAACACCAAAAGAATTTTGTAGGAAACATTATTGGGGAACGTACAAATAAGGTTGCGAATCTAATTGTATCAAGATGGAGAATAGGATGCGTTAAGTAAACCAGGCTTTAGCCAAGTTTCAAATAATAAAAGCATTTCGGAGTAATGAGCTGCAATACGTTAAGCTGAAGAATTTTAATTTTTCATATCAATGATATGTAGAATTAAAATTTTTCAGGCAATCTAATAAACATGAATCAGTGGCATTGGAAACCATAGCATGGAAATCGTCTACCTCAAACGTTCTATTCATGTCCATATTTTTAAATACATACTAGATATAAATTATTTATGTTGATAGCATCTTTACAGGGAGTTTTTAACATTTTTTCACTACAAAAAGATTATTGCCAAAAATAATCAAAAAATTAAAAGGTCTCTCCCACGCCTCTTAGAAACCGTCTAAATGCCCTGGGCATTACTAATCTTTTCAAATTATACGTTTTCTAATAAATAAATATAATGTAACAATAATTTCCTATGTCTACACTATACACTGTGGTATTCAGAATGAAGATGAGTATTTATTTATAAAAAGAAATTATTGTACTTTGTTTTATATCAAATATTGCTAATATAGCCAAAAAATATAATTTATATTGTGTGTAAATTAAACCTCATTAAAACTACATAAATGAATCTCTTATACGCCTTAAATATCTACATTTATAGTAATATATAGCAGGTATATTACAGGTACATTTCAGAAATAATAATTACAATTAATAATTAAGGCATACCATACCGCTCATGTGATGATACAAACTAATTAATACCGTGTTTCCTCCAAGTAGGTGTGTTCAGTAAAGTGAAGTTATAAGGCGACAGCTCAAGTTACCGCTTCGTCTAGTGGAAGTCGTTGCGGTCACAGTTAGTTCCAGTCGAAATGGTATCGCGCCTCGCTTTTGCCTTGCCTCCTTCCTCATTAAACCTCATTGTTGTCAATATTACTTAATTACGTCATGACAAATTTACGTCATGCTAATTCTTTTAAGACTTAACCTATAAAAAGTAAGGAGCAATAACGCTTGATTTGTCAAGTGATCAGAAAATGGAAAATTTTATGGCTCGCATTTACATAATAGCCGTTTACTGATTTTACGATCGGTTCAGGTTTGAGTGGGTACGTCCTAAGTATCTAAGCGCTCTTCAATTTAATCTTTTGTTGTATTGATTCAAATAGTAATCGGAAACGATATCTGAATATATATGTATAATCTATTCCGGCTATATATACATCAGCCACATTTTAATTTTCTTATCTTATTTAAGCAATTTGAATTGTATTTCATCTAGGACGAGAGACTTGTCTCTAAAAGATTTTAGCCAAGAGCCTAATAACAAAGCCAGTAACTTGTGGACCAGTCCTTAAGTTGTATAGAAGCAAGCAGTTGCGGCGGCCGTTAGTTTACTAACTCGTAGCACTTTGCCACCGCCATTAGAGCCAGTCTCTACCGCGAGCGCTCCTTATCGTGACGTCTCGTGCTCTCTCAACTTCTTGTTTATAACACGCCTTGCCCATTTGTTTGGTATGAACAGTTTTATTGCTTCCCTCTTTTCTGCGTTGTATTTAACTCTGCATTTACAATCAATTATGACCAACAAATGTTAAACCGTTAAAGTTTCATTGTATTGTGATTTATATATAGGTACCATTATCGTAAAATGAAAATCACAACACATATACATATATTTCAATAGACACAAAAAATAATAAAACTAGCTTATGTTTTATGTATATTATATATCTAGTTTTGTCATTAAACTTTGCACTTTATATGAGTGCGACGCCACCCTTTTACGATTACCTCTATTATCTTAGGGTTCGTAGATCTCAATCGTAATTCCCCTGTTATTCAACTCAGTCGTTCCCTTATCACGAATTAGGCCTCGTAGCTTTCCGTTCACGGTTAAATTGGGCCATTTCGCGTGCTTTAATTTAAATTGAGCACTGTCTCCCGTTATAGGACATACTAATTAAGGTAATCAGAAACCGACTATTGCTTGTTAAATTATGTATGCTATTCACATTATACACATTCTTAGTCCCGCTCTCAATCTTGTATAATATCCCAATTTCAATAGCAAATATCGATGATCTCTAACGTTGCCAACTCGCCAAGTTTGAACGAATGCAGCATATATTATGTGAGTAAGAGTATATGAATTACAGATATTTTAGCGAGGCAGGTAAGTGCCATTTGCAACTTACCATTTTACCTAAGTATATGTGCATTTTAAGTGCCAAATTGAAACGAATTTTAACATGAGGAAATGAACGTTTCGATATTTTTCTTCCTTACTTCGAATTTTTACAACATATTCTGACTGAGTTTTTCGGTAGCTTTACGTTATATGTCACATTTAAACAATTAATCATTTGAACTTTTTAGCTGTTGTAG
Source organism: Dione vanillae (assembly GCA_037178615.1). NCBI lineage: Eukaryota > Metazoa > Arthropoda > Insecta > Lepidoptera > Nymphalidae > Dione > Dione vanillae. The sequence continues at coordinate 480,261 of JAZFAU010000118.1, forward strand.
TTTAATAGTCAAAAATATTTTTATGAAGCGAATGATTTTTATGAATAAATGGTCCAGTTGATGTGTTTATTTTTTGCCGGCCAATGAAATATGACATACTCTTAATTGGAAAACATTGTATATCCATTTTCATTTTTAGTATTCCAATTTAATGGGCAATTATTTAAAATAATATTTAATTAAGTGACAAGATACACGGTAAAATAATATTACCGTCGTGGCGCATAGGTGTAGCGTCTACCTGTAAATACGACGATTTGTGGGTTCGGTTCCCACTAGGGGAAGATGAATTTTCTATTTCCATTTTTTCCGCCGTTGACACTAGGCAGAGCGCGGCGTTCAGTTTCGCCACTTAACACGAATTGCCTCGAAAAAGGCGGAAAGTAGGGACCGAGAAAGCAGGAACGAAGCAACAGAGAGCAACACTAGGTTGCTATGGTTCCTGCAGTTCCCTCTACCTACATGAAGACATAAAAAGTAAATAAATTCCATTTTAATACAAAGGTGGTACTTATTGTGCACAGGTATTTTATATATTCTATTAATTGAAAATTCACATTAACACTATTTTTAAAATGTTTGAAATGAAATATTGTATAAATCTGAATAGTAGAAATATTTAAATGTTGTGATGTGACAAGGAATTAACAATATTTCAATCCTATTGATTTATTATTTATTTAAAGCTACAATAGAATTAAGACCGTCGTGGCGCAGCGGCACATTTTATGACAGTACGCAGCGGTTGTAGCTTTGATTCCCATTTGAGGAAAATAAATTATTTCCTTAATTTTGAACAAGACTACGCGAGGCGTTGAGTTCCGCCACTTAACCCGCAATGCCACAAAATTGTGCGTAAAATGGAGAACAGAGTGTCCTAAAACTATGTTTCTACTCTGCTATATACGAAAAATAACCTTAGTAATATTTTTATACGAACTAAGAATGTGCCGCTGACTAGCAAGATATAAAAATAATTGTTTAACATTCATTTTTATTCATTTATTGGTAGACTTTACGTAAAATTATGATTCGGCTCGATATAGAAAATATATTCTTGTGATGAAACTTTAGGAACCTGCTATGGCTCTATGTTCTTGTTAATTTTGGTATCATTTATTTTTATAATATGTATATGATTTTATATTAGGCATTAAAAAAGCTCTAAATCTAAAGGTTATTGTAATTTCGATCTTTATTCCCCTAGTAAATATGCTTATTTTCTGAATTTAACTAATTATAATAATTAACAGGTACAAAGTGGAAGTAGCGGGCAAAAGTCTGCCAGTGTTGACCACTTTGGATAAGGGGCGATATGGCGTGATTGTATTCGAGTCGCTGTCGAAATATGCAAATATGGACAAATGGAATCGAGAACTTCTCGACAAATATTGTAGAGAATATTCAGTAGGAGTCGTTGGATTTGCAACACCAGGTGAAGAGAGTCTTGTTGGCGCTCAGTTAAAAGGATTTCCACTCTTCATGCATACCAATCTAAGACTTAAGGTAAATTGATTTGTTGCATAGAATATTGCCTGCACAGGTGCGGCCGATAATTTGTTAAGTGTACGAAACGATTATTTCTAGGTTCTCCCAGTTTATACAAGGTTTATACATAACTATAGAGAAAAAGCTTCAAACATTTACTACTACTTAACTGAGCTATAGTTTTGTGGTCAAATATCTTTCTTTATTTTTTATTTAAATGAATGCAATTATTATTATGAATATAAGTAACTGTTAAATTGAATTTCATGTGGTTTCCCTTATTTAATATATTTTATTCAGGATGCTGCTTTAAACCCGGCGTCGCCAGTATTGAGGTTAGCTCGCGCCGGCGAAACCGCTTGGGGATCTTTGCCGGGTGATCATTGGACCGTGTTTCGGGCGAACTCTTCCACTTATGAACCTGTGGCTTGGGCATTACGACAAAACGACTATGGATCGAACGGTATGCACAAATTTTACAATACATATATTTATATATTGGTAAGTAAATTTTAATGACGAGTATAAACACTATGTTAATAAGAGCGATAAATTACTTCGCTATTTCGTCTTATGCTTATCATCAATACGTAAATATTGTAATATCCAATGTATATCTCCGAACGATAAAAAGGTGAATTCTCCGTCAGCTCACGTAACTCGAACGTTTTCTTTCCTTTAGCAAACATGCGTGAAATACGTTATTATACCCAAAAATAAAAATGTGTGGCACGGAAGGGGTTACGTGCGACACAACAGTATTCGTAAAATATCGAATTAGATGACATCACTGGAATTCCGGCACGCTTGCCGCACGTTATGAATACAAATACTTGGCGCCATTCGGACACGCTCTGTGCTAATGACCTATGAAACCTATAGGGATATTGCCTGTCTTTAATATCAATACAGCTTGATAAGACCTTTTACCATCAGTTTATTATTTATATGTTTTCTTTGCTTTGAATTTGCTATTAATTTATATAGTTTATTCAAAATGGCGAGGGAACATTCATATATAGTAAATGTACCTTTCGCAACATTTTAAATATTTAATGTTTGACTGAATTGCAGTCTATTATTATAGGAGCTTAATATCAAATAGAGAATTAATAGCATATCTGAGTGTAGCTGTCAGACATTAGGGCACCACCAATATTTTGACACTAGTGACTTGCTATCTTTTAAGTGACAAGCAAGTAATAAAGGAATAAAATATTAAAAAGATGACTTAGATTGCCATTTTATAATACTATTTTATAATACTATAAATGCCATTTTATTTTAAATTTTATTCATAAACGTGTATAAGAAATTTTGTTAAATAAATTTATTGCATACTTAACCTACATATACTGAATGAAACCATTCAACTTACTCATTAGCAGGGATCGTCTGTTTGCGCTGTGGCCGGATTCACACCGTAAAGTGTGTCTAGGTCAATTGTTTTACATGAGATTACGTGATCTTTTGTGCATTTTGTGCATTTGCTTATAGCATTATACTTTAATAATGTACAGCACCTAAAAGCTGGTCGTAAGTTCAAAATTCCATGTCGATGATTATTTCTTAATTTTAATACGAATTCAATTTGTATTGTCGATAAAGTATATTAATGTGTGTTTAGGTAATTTTAATACTCAATATGGTCATTAAAATATAAAAACAAACCAAGTTCCTTAGTGTTCTTTATATAAATATTATATATTATATCGGTTATTTAATTATTAATATATTTTATTTACATATTTTCATTGTGTAATCGCCCTTTGGGTTTAAAGCTTGTTAAAAGGTCAAATGAATTTGCTACGCTACGCCTCACTGTTAATGTAAGTAGCCGCTAGAGGCCAAGTGATGGCTTAAATAATCATTTTCAAAATAATGTCATTCAAAATTATACTTAATAAATTAACACATAAATTCCTCAAGTGTCTACTATGTAGAATTAATACTAGATTACAACTAAGCCCCTAACATGATTCATATAAAATTATGAGACAATTATATTTTATTAAGTAAAATATACTCAACCAGGCCTTTGCCCTGGTGTGGGAAAGTCAATTACCTATTTAAATTGATAGCCATACCAATAAAAAAAATTGTGCTCGAGCACTCGAGGGGAGCTCGGGGCCTAGTCTATAAAAAGGCGCAAATTGATAGGTCCCCACTTTTCTTCCTGTATATTTACTAGCTTTCACGCGCGTTCAGTTATTTGTATATGTATATGTTGATCCTAGTAAGAATTGTACACATATTTTATTGCGTTCACATCTTTAAACTTACTTTTTATGTTAATACTTATTTATGTTACATATTATGAACATACTAAATGAATAAAAGGCGTTTTAAAATAAACTGTTATCACAAAAAGAGTTTACTCTCAACTATAACGACCAGAAACTTTAAAAATTTAAAAATCCTTGTTATAATAATTGAGAGTAAAATCTAGTTAGGTACTTGATTGAGTTAGGTACTTATTTTAATAAAACTTTAAACTTTAAACTTTAAATTTCAAAAACATTAAATTTTATTTTATCAAGCCTGTATTCCAATCCGAAAAACGGCATCCCTCAAATGACTTACATACTGCATCTATAAACTGTATAAACATACATGTAAATAGGAAACACAAATTAATTCTATAAAAACGTAGAACTTGAGTACTTGAGCCAGTCATTATAATCTCATTATCTAACGAAGCGTCTGATAAACACTTTTAATTAATGATAAAACGAGCAACCGTGGTCTCGTATTCTACTTTAAGCCTATTAGCAAGAACTTGGCTATTATTCCAGACCTCAACAGTTTCTTGGAATTAGCCTTGTTACGTAACGTCGGTGTGTATTTTGGGTCAGTTCCGTGAACCGCAAACACGCTTCGCTAACAGAAACGTTTTAAAGCGACTCTGTTTTTTAGAGCTCCTGACAATTTTGCGGCTTTTGTAGAGAATGTTTTCTACAAATATTATATTGAAATTGCGTTTGTAGCCTCCGGGCAAGTTGTTTGTTTTCCCAATTTAATAACACAAAATGATTCGATAAACGATAAAATTCGAAAAGTTTAATAACGTTGTCATATTTCTATTTCCGTATAGAGGACCGAATGCCATTAGCGACTGTAGTACAAGACCACGGGCGCTTGGATGGCGTCCAAAGAGTTCTGTTTGGATCCGGTCTCCAGTTTTGGTTACATCGAATACTGTTCCTTGACGCCCTGAGTTATCTCAGCCACGGCCAGCTTAGCTTGAGCCTCGATAGATGGATACTTGTGGATATTGATGACATCTTTGTTGGTGAAAGGGGTAAGTCAATATTTGTTTCTATTAATTATAATCATGATTATCACAATGTACGACATTATACTTAGTATATGTGCTCATATATCTAGCTAAGATAGGTAAAATATGTCTTGTAAAAGTTCAGATAAATTTTGAAACTCTGATGTGCATAAAATAATATTTAAATACATTCGCTAAATATAAAGTCGATATTACTATGTTTATGTTATTTTGTTAACGATGAAATAATATCATATTTAAAATAGATGAGCTAAAGCGTTATGATTTATATATAATATAGGAAAAACTCAATTACTTTCGTTGAAAATCAATTAAAAAATAATTGATCTGAATTATTCAAAAACATGATTACATTAATTGAAACATTGACAAATTTATTTAATAACCGATCAGTTAATATCTTAATCATGCTATTTACCAGGAATATAGCATTTGGTTTATGTCAACAAAGTTTTATTTATAATTTAAACGAATATTCATAGTGGTTACACAACAAATTTGGAAACCACAATAGTCGAATTTTGGCCACAAAATTTGTTGCGTTCAATACACATAGGGAGCATGAAAATATTAATATCGGTTATATTTTCGAATACCGCTTGAATGAATCACGAATTATTATGAAATGATTCAATATACAACTAAAAGATACTCTTTTACGTCGTATACTTGCTTGATCTTTGATTAACTAATATATGTATTTCTAGTTAGGTACTTGACTGAGTTAGATACTTATTTTAATAAAACTTTAAACTTTAAATTTCAAAAACATTAAATTTTATTTTATCACGCCTGTATTCCAATCCCAAAAACGGCATCCTTCAAATAACTTACATACTGCATCTATAAATTTATTTATATTTCTTAGTAATAGTAATTATAGAAATGATTATAGAGAGTCTTTTAATTTGCTATTCACTTTTACACTTTACATTTATACAGAGAAAACTCCCCTTGTTAAACATTTAAAAACATAACCCATCTATGATGACGGTCTATTAAAAATGTTTTCCCAGACCAAAAAAATAGCACAAGAGTGAACATTTCCCGAAATGCGGAGGTTTATCTTGATATAAACGATCACTATTCCAAACGTGTCAACGTTGTCACTAATACGTGGCTTTAATATTAAATAAAAAAAAATCAAAATGAGTGACATGTATAAAGAGCGCATTATGCAATAATAACACCGTGAAAATAATATTAAAAATAATTTATTAACTAAATAAGGCTATATTCATGAAAAATCATGGATACCACAGTTTAATTATATTTAATCAACTTGACTCATTTATTATTAGCATCGACGGTCGGTTGCTTAGCTTACCGAATTTATATTACTGTTATGTAGGTTATCTTGCGCGTCATCATTGAGAAGCCGACCGATAATATCTTTGGGTTATCTTGGTATAATTTCTAATACAAAGACGTGAAGCGCTAACCGAACTGACTAGTATTGGCGTAATTAAATTACGTATTCGTATTGTTTACACAACTAAATTGTTAAATATTATATATATGTTTTGTGTTTTGCTTAAATTTATTTTATAAACTTCGAAATCAAAATCTAAAAATTATAATTTCGAAATTTCGAAGTTTTGAAAATCTTCGAGTACGTACGTGCGTATCCTAGTAGATATGTTTAAACATGAATGTATAATATTTAATGACACATATTACTAAGCACAATTAACAAATACTCAGCAAAGGCAACCCACGTCAACACAAAAAATAAATTACTTATTTAAGAGCTTTAAAAGATCTATTTAGTTAAGTATATAAAATATACTTTTTGAGCCACTTGACCATTATTAATGTGTTTAGATTACTAAAGTACTGATTAATCGTCGGCTAGCCGGTGAAGCCGACAATTTTGCTGCCTTTCTAATCGGCGATTACTTTACAGGTGAACGCTAGGAAGGCTATTAATCGGCTTTAACTTTTTTCAGTAGCCATGCCATAAATAACATTGTGTTGATAAATAATATTTTTTGTTTCATACACAAATTATTGCTAGCTGTCGGCGTTCTATGTTGTGATTTTTATTAAATTTTTATTTTGAAATAATTTTATATATATGTGATGTATGATGATTTGGTGTTGTTTAATTAAAACTATATTACGATTATTAACAGTTTGTTTGATAAAACGTACTAAACTTAGAAAGAAAATAATATTGCGTAAAACGGTCAATTTAGTTACAATAAAGGGTACTCCCTTTATATATTAATTATAATGCTTTCATAGTGTGGCTACCAAGCTTTTACACATTTATAAACTCCCAGCTTGCTCACTTGATATGCTGACGAAATTGCAAATAAAAACTATTTACAAGGATATATTTCTATATACAAACGAAAATAAGTTTTTAAAATTTAAACGAATAATGAAATTAAAATATCTACAAAATAACAAATATATATAATGTGTCAATAACTTTTGTAAAGATTTCTTTGTAGCATATTTCTAGAAAAAGCTAAAAAAAAGTAGTACAAAAATATATCTGGTAAGAAGCTCTGTGATTTTACCAACACTTTTCGTATATTAAATTGTTCCGAGGTATACGCCTTTTACGCTTTTATTTTCAATAATACTGTAGAGCGTGTGAAATGGTATTTGTTCAGGATCGACCCATCCCTTTAGAAACGTGACTGGTTCAATTTTATCCCATATTATCAGGTAAATCTATTTCTCTTGGTCTTTAATGCTTTTCTGGATCTCATTACGCTTCATTTATGTTTAAATTTAGCATGAAATATTAAAGCAAAACGTTAAAACTCAAGAGTGCTCTTATAGTCATTATAACTTTCTGGATTATTGACGTGGATACGAAAATAAATCTTGTTATAAGAATTTCTTGCGAGCTTTGTGAATTAATACGTCGTAACCTTTTTATTTAAATAATATATATTGAATTAAAAACGATATATCTTAAAAAAAATTAAAAGAAAAGCCTCTTGGTCTCTTGGTCTACTGCTCTTAAATGACGACGGTAATAATTTACTCATATTCAATGTTAAATTATCATAATTTACATTCATTGTTTAATACATTTCAATTGGCTTAATCCGCAATAATGCAATAAAACGGTTTCGCATGAGAACGCGCTCAAGCGCTCAGAACGCGTTCGCTGGATAAACGAAAATGATCGATATTATACCGTTCACTTTCGTTATTATGTATGTATATAGCGTGTCGGAATCCTTCGCAAAGTTAATTAATAAATTACCATTATCGTTATTACGTTGAGTCACAAACGCTATATAAGTACATGTTTTAGTAAAACTGAATGGAAATAAAAGAGAAAATTTGGTTTAATTTTAGAATGTAATGCGTACAACTTTCACAGATTGATCTAAAATATTCTGTAATATTGGTTCTTCAAAATAACAAATTTATAATGTATCCAAGAATCTTTTACTTACTTAAATTGTGAGCTAAAAAAAAAGATTAACATAGCTTTAGCTAACATTTAGGTGGGCCTACCGGAAATTGAGCTATGAAACTAAACCATAATGCGTCTAATATCAAGGCCCTGAAAGAGGGCGAGCTCTCCGTATAAATATTATAGGATTGGCTATATTAAAATTGGCTTCTTGTATGTTTATGATATATCACTTGAATATAAAACTCTCTAATATGATGTAGATATAAGATGATATAAATGTTGGCGCATTGTACAGCTGTAAATTTACTTTATTTATCTTTTAGCTATAATCTAAGATCAACTATATTTATTATAGTAAGTATAGTTATTATTATTATTATAATAATTATTTTTCTTTTATCTCAAGTGAATTCATATTTATTATTGTTTTTTGAAAATAAAAATAATAACTGTAAAAGTGGTTTAAAATTGAAAAATATATATTGACTTTTACTTTATTCATTCTACAACATTGCTTGTTAAGAACCCTGGAACCGTGCGGCAATTATCATAATTGGATCATGACATCTATATATTTAACCAACACATCTTTTTACGTATATAAATTGTCAGCGTTGAAACGTTTAGATTTACCTCCGCATATTTAGAACAATAGAATAATGTTATACAACAAGTATTATCAGCATGTAACCAAAAGATGATATTGCTTGACCTTTATATATATCATCGCATGTCGTAAAAACTCGACTATATCGTGACCTATAAAAGTATAGATATAACTCCCAAATAAAAAACTTAACTACTTAATTTATATGCATTACGTTTTAATGGACTTTATTTTGATTTCCGTTAAAAAAAAGTACTTAAATACAATAATACAATTAATTACGTATATCGCTATGTGGATGTGTGATGCAAATATTATATAATTAATTACTGACATGAATATTTTTTTTTTGGTAATTTGCACTATACATTCCCGCTGTTTGACATTTATCCACTTCCATTGGTTGGCTGGAAGAGATTTCTTTCAGAAATAAGCCCACCTTTGTAAACCAAAATTTATTTTTTATATATCTCCATTGTATTTTTTGTGTGCAATAAAGAATATATATACATGCAGTTCCTATTGAAATATAAATCATAACCATATCTTATTTATACAAAGTATTTCATTAACTTTACAATATGATCAGTTCGGAGCTTTCTTGTTGTTTAGTTTAGTTAAAACTGTTTACAGATCAAGTAAATAATAAACGAACAGAGGTTAAATTTATCTGTGTGTGTGTTTTTAATATATTTAAGTGTGTGTGTGTGGAATATCAACGCTACCAAAACTAGGTCCTCTCTGATTGCTATATGCGAAATGTTTGTAAACATTTAAAATAATTTATTAAAATGAGAATGTACTAATTACATCTTTAATACAGGTACTCGCCTACACGAAGAGGATGTATCAGCACTTTTAGCCTCACAAACGGCTTTACAAAGGCTCGTCCCAGGATTTCGGTTTAATCTTGGATTTAGTGCTAAATATTATCATCATGGTACTAATTTAGAGAATAGAGGTGATGATGCATTGTTAAAGAATAGAGAATATTTTAATTGGTAAGTTAACATTAAATATGTACTTAATAGTAAAAGAAAATCTGCTATTATGATTATAGAACAAACAGAGATTTTTATAGTATGAAAAATATTTAGGGTATGTTTATTCAATATTTTCATTAAGTTATAAATATTGGTCAAGCTTTTATTGTGCCTGTCTGACAACTTCTTAGCTATCCTTGTAAGGCTAATACTACTGATTAGTTTTTTCTAACTAGAAAAGATATAGCTTTATACTTATAAGTATTATGTAATATAAAATTTAAAAGACAGATTGTTATAAAATTTTCTAAAATTTCATTTGTAAAGGTTTTGCCACATGTGGAACCACCAGCAACCCCATTTATATAACAACGTTTCGCAACTCGAAACTGAAATGATGTTGAACAAGCAGTTTGCAATCGAGCATGGTATCCCAACTAATTCGTGTTACTCTGTATCGCCTCATCACTCCGGTGTGTATCCCGTCCATGAACCCTTGTACGAGGCTTGGAGGAAAGTGTGGGATGTTAAAGTGACAAGCACAGAAGAATATCCTCATTTAAGACCTGCCAGGTTGGTATTTTTAAAATAGACTTTTTTTTTAAATATACTATAAGAAATCTATTTAAATTGGTAATATTATCATTGTTCAGTGGTACAGCGTATGGATGCTAACACGATCGATCCCTTATCTGAGAGAATTAATTACTTCCCCGCTCTAGTAGGCATAAGTTTTTGAGTTACAACACTAATACATAGCTAAATGGAAAGCGAAAAAAAGAACTTAAAGAAAGGAAAGAGATCCACGTCTCTCTGTTTCCTGCCAAGTGGGATATAGGGTAAAGCGAAACCGAAAAAGCAACAGGTTGCATATTTTTAAAGACACTAATGTTACGAAGAGTTGATTAAAATTTACTTACAATATATGAAAGTTGCTTCTCCTGAAACTTGTTTCTTAGATCCCTTTGTTCTACAAAATGGACTTCATAAATATGTAACAATTCCTTTAGACTGATTGCTAAGTTGATGTGATCGTTCATTGAGTCAATATTAAATTCAATTTATGGACCATTCGAACATACAGAACTTGTTTACGACTTCCTATATCGAGTTAGTCGATATATTCAAACTTAACAAACTCAGCTGTTACGAATTTGCTAACTTCACTGAATTTAGTATCGATTTGCAAATTGATAATGAAATAAAAGATTTCCCATAGTAACCGATTGTTAGTCCCATTTTAGGGATAAAGTAGATATTTTAGCAAAAAATAAATACACTAAAATACGCTTGACAAGTTTACTCATACTTTACTATACACGTTTTGCCTGAAGGCTTTAGTAGTAAATCTAATATTTATCTTATCCTTGGGAAATCTAGGACTAAAGCATCGGCAAGCATAAATAGATGTTCTTTCAGAGTATTTATTTTTCTTAGAAATTTTCTTGGGATATTATGATTTAAAATTGTAGCCCAATATAAATATTTTTATTATTAGTTATACTGGTATAATGTTAAATTTCTAAGAATAAAGTAATTACTTAAAGAAAACATATAAAAATTTGAACGCAGCGGGACTCGAACCCGCGCCCTCCTGCGAACCGTGCAGGAGGAGCGCAGGAGGGCGCGGGTTCGAGTCCCGCTGCGTTCAAATTTTTATATGTTTTCTTTAAGTATTTTTTCTATCCTCAGTGTGGATTAACACTTTAAAAACCATCAAAAATATAAAGTAATTAGCCTAAGTAAAATATTACAGTTTTATTTTAAATATACAAAAAATATTGTTAAATTTTTAATAAGTTTACCTGAAAATTTATTGATTTTAATGTGGTATTGTTACCATGTATGTACGTAGTTAGACACGTTACGTCACGTAGAAATTCGAACAAGATAATATATTAGACCAATGAGAGCGTAAATAGGACTAACTTAAACATTCCACATCGTATTTATCTGAGCGGCCGATAAATTAAATTGTAAATGTCACTTATAAATTAAAACGTTTCAAACTGTCTCATTTACTTATTGACGCGTGAATTTAAAATGTCAGCGTTAAATTGAAAATCTATTTTATACATATTAATTAATAATTATCGGTATAACAGTAAATTTTACAGTATATTTTGGTGTTGTCATATTATAGAAGTGATAAATATACTTTGTTTATTTTAAAATATCACCTACGGATAGACATCGCATAGTTAGTTAAAGTTTTATTTCCTTGTTGAACACACAACAGTCGCGTTTTCAGTTAGAGAAAAGAAATAAGAATGTAATTAAGATTTGACCAAAGATCCTCCTGACGCAGAGGATCAGTGTCTACCTGTAAACACGATGATTTGTGCGTTCGATTAAATACTTGGAAAGAATGGATTATTTAATTTATATTTTCTTCGCCCTGGAAACAAGGTAAGAGCCACTCAACACCTAAAGCCTTAAAAGGTGGAAAGAAGGGAACGAAGTTTCTTAACTTTGCGTTCCCACGGTTCCTGCGCTCACCCTGCTCACCTTGTACAGTCTAAAGCAGTGTTTCTCAATCTTTATGGATCCATATCCCATTTTACAGTTGAACATTGCCTCCTTATACATTTTGTTTAGAAATGTAGTTTAGGTCCCGAGAGAACGGGGCCTTAAATTAAAATAGTATTTGTATTAACTTATTTTGGCTGACTAGATCAATTGCAATAATATCCAAAAACTAAATACGGAAGCATATTAAAATAGTTGTAGTAGTAGTGCATCGAGTTTTTGTCTTTATAACACTTTTTCAGTACTTTTTGGTTGACTCTTAAATCTACATATTGTTCCTCTCTAAATTTAAAATTTCCCCCAGGTGGTGCGTACACCTCGCGTTCAGAAACGCTGGTGTAAAGGGTGAAAATATATATGAAAATATACATGATTTGTGAAAGCGTAAATAGGGCCAAGTGAAACATTCAACGCCCTATTGATCTAAGCGTCAATTAATTTAATATAATTTAATATCACTTATTCAAACGCTTCAGTAAATTTGTAGTGTTTGTGTTTCAAGTCTTATTTGTAATTAATAATTTCTGCGAATGAGTGACGAAACCATCGCGTTTAGAGCTAAGGCCTGCACCTCTCTTCAACTAAAGGCTTCTAAAGATTTTACTTGTGTATATTTTAATATAGATTTTATTTATTACCTTATTGGGATATTTATCCCAATTTAAAACGATTAATTTTACTTATGTTAATTTATCGATCTCCGTGTAACATTACTAATGGTAACTTTGTCACTTATCTAAATTCCTCGTGGTTGTTGCAGCGTCAAGCGTGTTATATTAGTAACTTATGCACTTCACGTGAAAATCTATACGGAGTTATGATAAATATTTAGATCGAGTGCCTGATATATATTGTACGTAAGTTAATTTTCATGCCTAAAATGTACGGTCAAAAAAAAAAACGTAATAATGATGAACTACAATAAATAAAATGTTTTCCAATGTGTTTATATTAGAAGATATAAATGATATGAAGATTTTTAGTTGTGTAGGTTTTTATATATTTGACCTTGCTTGCGGCGATAAATTATTCACTTGACAGTTTACGTGTTAGACGTGGAAATAACACTTTAGTTAAGTGTTAATTTTATTCAAGAATATATATTATTTATGTACGTGCCTTTAACCAAATGTAGCATTTATTTTCTAGGTAGTACATATTTAGTATTTTTTTGAAAATTAAAGTAAGATATTGTATTGTTTAATTTAGTGAAGCAAATAGTTAGTCGGCCAATGTTGCGGTTACCAAACTCCTATAAACCGCAAGCGATGCGTGTTGCGTTGCGGCGAAGCTCCACTACTACAACGTACGCGCATTTCTGTAGATACTCGACTATGCAATAGACACCAATGTATCAGATTGAATATCCGATACGAAATAGGATGCAACAGCCAACTGGAGTTTTGGAACAAATTGGATTCTCTTTCGAATATCGGTTCTTGCATCTAGATGGATATTATAATCATATCTGAACAGAATTGCATACGTTCAATATAAGTTTTAAAAATAAAATATTGAAAGCATATTTATTTATGTTATTATTATTAGAAAACAAGCTTTAGTTTGTTAATTTACTAGCAAATATTACTGTGGCTATTTATGTATATACATTTTTATATCGTATTGCCTCGTAATTACCACTTGCAACTTTTGAGCCCGAAAAGTCCAGACACTGAGTTGTTTAATACGCAATCTAAACATGTTTCGCTGTTCGTGTTTTAAGTATTTTATATCACGTCTGCTACAAAAAATACTGCCATTGGCGCTTCGTGTGATATTTATTTTACTGTTTAAATAAAACCGTAGAATGGTGAATAATTCTGCTTTTAAATTACATACAAGTTTTTGTTTGTATGTAATTTAACGACGACTTTTAATTTTATTTCTATGGAAATTAAATGTGTGTTGCAAGCATAAAGGAGTAATCTGGTTCTAGAATGTTTCAACGTAGGTACTCAATCTGTGTAAATATATAACGATGATTTACTGTTGGAACCTCTTTGTAATAATATATTGTTTGAATAACATATGAAAAGAAACGGAAAAAAATTAGGCTTAATTACTCTATCATTAAACTGATGGGCGAAATACGTCATTGTGAATATATAAAAAATCTAATCTATTTATCTATTTTATAATACAATCCGCATTTTTACATGTTCTTTTTTTTCTCTCTATTTTATTTTTATTGTTATCTTTAAACTTATTAATTTGAATTTTTATAATTAATTGTATGTTTATGGGAAGAGCGAGTCCTTCTGACACAGGTTTTAAACTTAAAAGAAGGTCTGTGCCTTATGATTGTTAAAGAAATTTGTGAATCAATAAATAAATTTTATTTATTTATTTATTTTGCAAATGGGAGGTGCGGGTTCGATCTCCGCTCTGCCGATTTTTTGCTGAATTCTGTCGCTTAACACGCAAATGATACTTGCTACTTTCATATACGACGTTGCTGTATAACTTGTAAATTGGAGAAAATAAATATTATAATATAACCCAAGAATAATTAAAACCATAAAAACTTAAAGCTTTATGAACCCAAAGTATTTAGTACTCTCAGAATCCGCCTTAATTTTATTAAAATAGACATTTAAAAAATATCAAACTGTCATAATTCATTTGTTTTAACATAACATCTTTTTTGTAATCTTTTTTGTAATGCGCTATATAAATTAAACTTAAGTAGGCAAGTGTTCCAGCAAACTATAAAAACAATAATCATATTACTTTGTTTTTTCTTAGTAATAATATATATGACTGACTAACTAGTAATTTTTCAGGCTACGACGAGGTTTTCGCCACAGAGGTGTAATGGTACTACCTCGTCAAACCTGCGGTCTGTTCACACACACACTTCTCCTCGAACGATATCCGGGGGGCAGGCAGCGTCTCGACCGTTCCATACAAGGTGGAGAGCTGTTTCAGACCGTCATTAATAACCCGGTAAGTGGGATTTACTATTGACCATTTGCATTCGTAATTGTTGCTACCAAGTTTGCTGCATGCGGGCGGATACTCGTGTGGAACTTCGTCCAAGTGGTTTTGTGTAAACTTTATATGTAGTCACTTGATATATTTCCTTCTCTTGTGCGCGCACTTAATATAGTTGTTTCATAGTTGAAGTTTAACTTATTTGTTGTAGATGGATGTGTATATTAACGAACTTTATAATATTAACGAACATTCTGTAATATGTTTTTTTTATTTACTTTTCCATTCTTTTTTATTAAATGAAAAGTTTAAGAACTTAAGGCTTAAATTGAATTATCCTTTTTATGCTGGTCCTAAAAGGCTATAAGCGCTTTAATAATTTCAATATAATCCAAAGTTCGTTATTCGAACAATTCTCATTAAGTATAAATGAAAGGGATTGTTCGCAAAACGCTCTAGAATTTGGCTAGAATCTATATCGACAATGATGTGGGCTGTCGATGGTCTCGTTACTGGTCGAAACGAGCGGACCGCACGTGAAGTGTTCTAAACGGTCGTCAATAACCGTGCCAGTTCAGTTTACTACTGTCCTTTGACTTTTCACGTATCTCTGGATTTGATTTCCTTGAATACTTATCGTGCTCGTGTTTGACAGGTGCTGTTTTTATTACAATACACTGGTGTTAATATTTTTGTACATGTGTGATATGCTTCGATGGTTTTTTAATTTCATTCGACATTTCTGCTCCGTTGACGACTTCCGGGTTGGATCCGTTTGACTTAAAATGGAAAGTCAAAGTGGAAGCAAAATGCAAATTGAAATATAATACATTCAACCGGCTGCGAATAAATTATGATTGTAATTATTTGTATGTATAAATATTAATTCAAATGTCAGTTAAAATAATTTTCATAAAAAATCTTGTGCCTACAAAGGTTTCATAATAATTTGAATACATTTAAAAATACAGCTCTAAACTTGAAAGCATATAGTTTTGTACAAAACAATTTTATGTTATTCATGGAACATTCATCTGAATAATATATAACGACTGTCACAAAGTAAATCATAAATATAGCAATTCACAGTAAAGCTATGAATAGGCGGCAACGTTTCAAAATAAAACAACTAAAGCAAATACAGAGGGATGTCATCGTGTACGTTTTTTTTATTTTTAATAAATCAAAACATCGTTATCGATAAATTGATTGGATGCTTCCATACAGGCTCAGATGTACCCACAGTGAACTAGACTTAATCTACATCGATATACTCGTACAGCATTCGACTACGAGTCACTCCATAGGGATGAAACTGCATTGCTTTATAAAAAGCAAAATGATAATAATTCTTCTCCCTTGATATGTTTATTCTAATTTTATGCTATTTGTCGTTTCTAATGTGCACAGTTGTGTAGCACGAGTGTACCAATTAACGGCGCACTTTGTGAGTGTCTCATTATCTTAAATCATATATATGTATGTATGATTTATTTTTGTTTTCTCATTCTAATGAAACAAAGCGTTGCGTCAAATTCTACGTTGTGTAGAACATGGAGAAGTAGAGAACCAAATGGATAACGTGAAGACGTAATACCATATTCTCTCTAAGATAAACGCTTAAGAACGCTTTAAGTGAAATAAGCATCAAGTCGAAAAATAAACAGTAAAAGTGGAAGTGAAATGCGTTTTTTAATTATATATTTTAATTATTTTTATTCTCTTTTTGTCACCAGATCAATGTGTTTATGACGCACATGTCAAACTATGGTAACGATCGTCTCGCACTATACACGTTCGAGTCTGTAGTAAAGTTTCTTCGGTGCTGGACTAATGTACGTCTCGCGTCAGCGCCTCCGCTTGCCCTCGCTGAAAAGTACTTTCAATTACGACCGGACGAATTAAATCCTTTATGGGGCGTAAGTAACACTTTATTTTTTATAGATATTTATCGAATTTATTTTATAGAAAATTAATAAGAATTGAATAAAACTTTTATTAAGCTATTCTTTAGCCTACAAAGAAAGATATAGGGTAGAATTTTTATTTTTTTTATTTTTTAGCTTCACGCTTTATCCCGCACATGGCAGGGTCGGCAGAAGGAACCGTAGGAACCGTAGGAACCTAGTGTTAAGACACTCCGTTGCTTAGTCTCTGCTTTCTCCGTCCCCGCTTTCCGCCTTTTTCGATGCATTGCGTGTTGAGTGGCAGAGCTCATCGCCGCGCTTTGCCTAGTTTGCCAGAGCGAAGAAAATGAAAATAGAAAAATCCATCTTCTCCGACTGGGGATCGAACCCAGAAACCGTCGCGTTACAGGTAGACGTTGCGCCTCTTCGCTACAATGGTCCTCAGAAATTATTTTGAAGATGAATATTTTGCATTGAATTATCAGTTGTACGTCATCAGGAATATTTTAAAAGCTTAAAGTCGATGTTAAAGAAATAATCTACTCTCATCTCTGCGAAATTATTGCACTCATCCACTAGTTTGAAAACGCATTCAAATAAAATTATCTTAATTAATATCAAATTTTAAGTGATCTCCTTTAAATTTTATATTCACATCTGGCGTATTTAATAGGTTCATTTGTCAAATTAACGATATCAATTGATGTCTAACAAAATATATATTATAAGTATATAAAAAAATAATGAATAATGTATAAGGTAACATTTAATTAATTTGAAATCAATCTTAAATTTAGTATATTATTGATAAATAATTGTAGTGGATGATCAATTTGCCTATATTTGAATATCCAATTGAATAACACGGTATAATACCTACTTGTACCGTACGAGATATAAAGGGTGCCCACGCCAGGTGGGAACAACAATGCGAAATACTCGATCATTGTTAGACCAGCTCACTCGTGAATATTCAAGCGTTTTAGGCATAATATTGTATTTACCGTTAACTCTATTTGCTTTTATTTGCTAGTTTACCTATAATTATTTATTTAAATTGTTATCATAACAAATTTCTGTATTATAAATGAGGTCTTTTACAATAAGAGTTAATTCTTTTCTATAATATTATATGTTGTTAAACCAAATCAAATATATAGACATCTTCACGCTCAATCCCTAGCGGGGTAGTCAGAGAGAATATATAATAATATAATATGTTTAAATATATTTGATATGATAATCATATATCCAGAGCGGTAAAATATATTTTTGTCTTTGTAGCTTTTGTTAGTAGAATATCTACCATTTGGTAATGATCGCTACTAATAAATATCACAATTAAAACGTAAAACGAAAAAGGACTACTATTGTATTGGGATAGTTATAGAATAATTTATTTTATTAAATTGAATAAAAGTTTCGATATTAAAATATACAATTTAATCTATTATGTTTTATTAAAAGATGTTTTAATTTCCGCTTTTATAGAATTAGTCTTGTAATTATAAAATTAGATAACTCGGGTTTCATTATCGGAACAAATTAGTTGATTATTCTAGGAAATTATTTATACGAAGCAATTATCTTGTCATTTATAATTTATAATTCTCACTTCAATGAGTAAGGTTGGCATAAATACTAATTCAAATTATTTCCGTCATCTTGAAATGTCAAACAAACTAGCTTTCAAGATGTTCTATTAAATAATAAAATTGAATTTTAATGGAACTGAAAATATCTACAGAAAGTGATCCCTTTATTACAAATATTAAAGATCTATTTTTTTATTTTTCTATTTTACAATACTAATAGGCACTGTGATAAAAAATCCGTTTCGTATTCGTTTCAATGCTTCGAGGGAAATAATTGTACATAACTTCTCTGTACAATTGAATGTCAACGTTAAAATTTAATTTAAATAAAATTATATTTAAAAGTACATTGGTACTAAATGCAAATATTTGATGTGTCAGAGAACCAGTAAAAATAGTCAGGAATATATTTTTATTTATTTATTTTAGTTTCACAACACATTAATCCAAAAATATTTTAAATAAACTAAAGCTTTTGAGTGTAAAATCCAAAAAACATTTTCACATGACGTAAAATGTTATGTTACATCATATTCACCGAAGCAATTTTTAAACCACCCGCTGATTCAATTTGCAGAATTGATTCCCTCGGTGATACGTCTACATTCCATAGTCAATATATGTGTATGTAGCTGTAACTTACAAAATATAATAAAGCTTTTCACTTTGATAAATATGAAAACAGTAATCCGCTCATAGATTTAATATTTTTAAAAGATTTCTTATTTGTAATATGAAATGGATCAAATATTATACTTTTCGTACCTATTCTATAAGTAGATGGGATCTGATAATAAATACTATTCTGGTAGACGTAGTTCAGCGTTAAGCTCTGCCACTCGACACTCAGTTTCGAATTCACTGATATTTAACAACATTTACAATATTTACCTGTTTCGAATAAAAACAATATTACATTTTGCACAACGAACCGTATCATTAAAGTCGGGGAAAATAGAGGCAGAATTAATTACGTTTACGGAAAATATTTCCACGGCTCAATTTTCGTGATTGAAATGATCAAATTATAATTTATTATCGTTTCGTGAATATAATTTTGACAGGTGAAGAGGTAGGCAATGTAAAATTATAATTGATGAAAGACGGTTATAATATACATATATATTAACTATAAATTACACCTCATTATATAAGTATGTATTAAGATTATACCTACTATGTACATTCTGTTAATTATAATTGATATTTCGTTGAAAAATCATTAAATTTACGCGTTTGCCGTATTCCTTTTGCAATATTGAGATGAATAAGTAAATCTGCTTTTGCTAATATTTAGTTAAGCACTACTTGCACAAAGGTACTTATAAGAGACATATTTTATCGTACATGCTAATGTGTACTGTGTACATTCAAAGTAAACAACATGAGCATAAGAATTTCTAGGAAACATTTAATCTCGATATGAGATCACAAACATTTCAGTAATAGTGCAGAGCTAAGATTTATTTTTATTCAAACAGAACCCGTGCGACGATATCCGGCATCGTAAAATTTGGTCGAAGAGTAAATGGTGCGATACATTACCAAAGATCCTGGTAATAGGACCGCAGAAAACGGGCAGTACAGCGTTATATACGTTTCTGGCCATGCATCCGACTTTAGTGCCCAATTTGCCAAGTCCGACTACGTATGAAGAATTGCAGTTCTTCAATAACAACAACTATTTGAAAGGATTGGATTGGTAAGTTTTTTATTTAATAGTTTAACATTTCAGTTTTGTGGTTCGTGCCATATAAATTGCCTCGATTTTTCCAAGATAAATTATATTTTGGGTTGTTTCAAATATATATGAACATAAATTTAGTTACGTTGGCTATCCTAAACCTAAATTGTACAGGTTTAGCCACTATATACTTTACTAAAGCCAGTTATTTAAGATATGCTATTTATTGAAATAAATAAGTTCTCTCTTTAATCTAGGTGAAAAGTAGCTTACGACTGCATTCAGACAGACATTTCAGACTTTCGCAAATAGCTTAATTGGCTTCCTATAAGCCATAGCCGTAATACCTACAAATTATTCACCTTCTGTACTGCATGCTGTTTGAATCATAACTCCATTGTATAGAATAAGGGCTTGAGTGTTTAAGTAACTCACAATATGTGAGTTACTGCTGTCTTCGATCCCATAAAAACTTTGTTCTCAGAACCCCTTCCCATTCTTAATTTCATTAACTCTTTTACAGACTTGTCTGAAATTATGAAATTGTCTTACTCTCAATATAAAACGTGCTCTAAGCC
Source organism: Dione vanillae (assembly GCA_037178615.1). NCBI lineage: Eukaryota > Metazoa > Arthropoda > Insecta > Lepidoptera > Nymphalidae > Dione > Dione vanillae. Next base: position 501,252 of record JAZFAU010000118.1, read on the forward strand.
TTAATCAATTTACATCGCTTCTGAAAAAAAACATTATTTATCCCCTTAATGAAGTTTATTATATATATATGATTGAAATTTATATATATATGATTGAAATTTATAAGATGAGTAGAATTATATTAAATGTATGTGGATATCATTCACATGTTTATAGTTTCAAAATAAAGTGAACTTTACGATTATTTTTATAACACAATTCCGACGGGAGTTCAACATTTTCTGTACGTAATAAAGATAAATTGTCTGATTTCACGCATACTGACTATGCATATTTGTAGTATAACAGCCGTATGCTTGAGAAGACATATATTTAGACAGTTATTGAATGTATTACATTTGTAAAAAAATACCAATGATAAAGTTTTTTTTATATTTTAGATTTAAATCACTATTCTGACGTATATTTTTATTTAAAATTCTTAAAATATATTCTTAGATTAATCTACAATTAACCTATTCATGTCAGGTCAATTTGATTAAATTTTAATTACTAATTGTAGCAACTATGGTTAAAGAGCAATTTCATCTCATAATAGTTACATAAAAAACTTAAGTATATAATTCTTACAAAATTACTTAAAGTAAACTTTCAAATTGCATCATACAGAAATTTCTTGAAAAGTCAAATTGTAATTAATGAGATAACCTTAAAAAAAGTAACAAAATATATAGGTGTTACGATAGATTTAAATTCGACATCAGATACCACTATCAGATGCGACCGACAGTTACAAAGGATCACTCCATCGCAAAATAAACGTTTGATCCCATTCAATAAATGTCGCACGTTTGGTAACAGTCGCAGTTATTCACTACATCCTGTTCAAAATACTTTAAAAACGAACTAGTCTTTGGCCGCGATGTACGATTTTTTTTTTCAAAGCGAATGGTTACTGAATTTTATTCTTTTTAATAAATGTTTTAAGAAAATGTTTAAAAAAAAATTGGAAAAACACTCTATTTGTTTTATTTTATCATTTACGATGACCTTATTTAAAATATTCTGTATATATTTAAAATATTCTGAACGTCATGAACGTAAATATTTTTCTTTTTATTTTAAATATAAAGATTCATTTAGAGAGAGAGTATATATCCTTATGTTAAAATTTAGATTGGAAAAATGTGTATGTTAAATTCGGTATTTAATAATTAATATTATTATGCTACATGACATAAAGCTAATGGGAGGAAACATATTCATATTACTTTGTCAATACTACATTACAGTGCAATTACCATTTCTATTCACTTATGTACTATTTCCCATATGCATTTAATATTTGAATACAATTGCAGTCCGTTCAAGTTTATTGAACTTTGCTAGTAATTCAAATCCAGCTGTAAAAGCTTGTACTATTGCGGTGCAAATATTTCATTTCCATTCAATCAGCGTCACTGTTTGTCAATGTTAGATAGATTGGTGCATGCACATTGTATTATAATTCACATATACGTATATATAAGTTCTTTATTGCTATAACATTACATTAAACGGTAACTCCCTAATAAATGCACAATAAATATTATTTTTTTAATATCATTTAGTATCTTATTTATATATTTAGTTACATAAATTAATGTATAATACGGTGATCATATAAATATACTATATTAAATTAATTATATTTATAAATTATATAAAAAGCTATGAACACGACTGGAATCTCTTTTAGTAAAAAGCGTGCCATTGTCGTGTGAATATTTGATTTCAATTCAATCATAGCCGTCGTTTGTTGGCGTAGCGTTGATATCGATTCTCTACATTGTACTCTAAATACTCTGACACAGACAACAATATGAAGTCGTTTTCGTGTTTCTATGACACAAAGTTATGAATATTTTGTTATATAGCTCAGCGCTTTATTCGTGATTTTATTTATTTACTTTTCATATGTACCTATACTCACTTTTATACTGATGTATAAGCTTTATATCGATTCATTTTCATTGTGCAATGATTATATTCAAACCATTTGTTTTCCTCTCTGTTAGTATACAACCTTCAGTTCAGAAAATGTAGTTTTTTAACACTCTGCCTACCTGCCTACCTCCTGCAATATAAAATAAAGCTCAAAGCCACAGAGGAACTGTAGGATAAGTACTGTATTAATAACCGTAGGTTAACCAAACGAGAGAACCATGTGGTATTTTAGATCAAAATAATGGCCTATTTACACTTATATGTAGAGAGAGTGTTTTTTTTTATATTGCTTTATAAGTAAATCTGAGTTTTTAAAACAAAATGGTTTTCGTGCAAAATGGACATTACTAACTTTCATAACCAAACAAATCTCGATACCTACTCTTAAAACTTTCTTGCTGGTAACGTGTAAGCCTTGTACAATTTCGTAAACGACTCAACATCTTGAGAAAGACATGACAAATGTCAATTTGTTTCATTTCGATTTACACGCGTATTCTGTGGAAACTTTGTAACAATCAAAACTTTGGACACGAGACGAGATTTGATCTTAATATAAGCAATAGAATACCTTAGAAAAGTTTTAACTACTGAACTTATAGCATGTTCTATATATACTAAACAAATTGAAAATTACAGGATGTTACCCCAAATAAATTAAGTTTTAAAATGATTTATTCAAATCGATTATAATGTGAAAAAAACACATCGCGTTTGTTATTTTTTTCCTTTAATTCAGTTCTATGTTCGCGCATCATAATGACAATAGACAGTTTTATTTTTTGCACGCAATCATGTCATATAATATTTAAATTGCTCGATCGATATCTACTATTTACACGACAAGTATTTCTACTTGTATTGTACAAAATGGTTTTTATGCAGGTAATGTTTCATATCGTTTAATTTGCTTCCCATAGTGGTTTACATACACAATATAATACTACTGTTTCCACAGTGAGTTGGTTCCCAAACGGAGCGCTAAACGCTGTGGTGTACCTCTTTCGCATTGTCCACTGTTATTGACCTCTGAATATATGGATATATATAGAGGTTAATAAGAGTGGACCGGGTCCGGTTATTCTTTTTACTGTGATCAATACCTTGCTTTCGAAAGTTAATCGAGGTCTAATTATTTCACAGACATTGTCTTTGGTTTTTCTTCCTTTGAATTTTTTTCACAAATACACAAAAGCAAAAACAGACAGATCAGTTAGATTTTTATTATATGTATTTTTCATATATTATTAGATGTACGTGACTACTGGTAAATATTTTATAACGTAAAAAGATAACATTGTAGCATATTTTAAATGACTGGCTGGTTTGTTTCACAGACGATACAGATAGACTGACATAGTTATTAAAATTATAAAAATACAATAAAAATTTTAAAAATATAAAAGCAATAATAATGCCAAGTTTTTAATTATACTTATGTATCTATATCTACACCAGGTACTTGAACTTCTTCCCACCAAGTCTAAGCAACTCTACCCAAATAACGTTTGAGAAATCAGCTACTTACTTCGATGGAGATCTGGTGCCGCGACGAGCTCATGCACTACTGCCGAATGCTAAGATCATTGCAATACTGATTTCCCCATCTAAAAGGTAATACATATGATTAAATTAAGTAATTCTTATAGTTTGATTGGGTTCCTTTTGTATACCAATTGGTTGTATATTAGGTTTTTAAAAATATTTATTTTTTGTGATTCCTTTAAAAGCAGGCTTCCTAATGACATATGACATGTACATATGTCTTCTGCATGCTCGGGGCATGAGGCTATCAAATAAATTAAAATCAACACCAAAAATATATATTATTCTCATCGATAATTCTCCAGATTAGAATGTTCACACAAACCAACATCAATCCTCAGTGTGGATTAACACTTTAAAAATCATAAAAAAAAAAATATTTAATAAAAATAGCATTCTCTCTCGCCAAACGATTGTTCTGTGTAATGGTCTTTGGAGCGGAAATTTGTAAAAATCTCCCTACAGAGATGCTAACAACGATATAAGTTGTATAAAAGCATATAAGAATTTCAACATCAATTTTGTTTTTGAATAGTTAAGTCTTTTTTAAAAAATAGGTCTATTTTCAGCCTTTATATCTTTTTTTTCTTTAAAGTACTTAGTGCTACAGTTTTCCACCTACAAGTTTCTATATAATAATTTTTGGCCTTATACTTATCATTTAATCGAATAGAATTTCCAACCACAACTATCGCGTCAGCCTAAATTAATAGAATGGAATTTCATAATAATTAATGCTTTAAATTATGTTAATTCATTTGCTAAATTCATACACTGTAAACAAATTTGGTAAATTAATTGAAATGCCTATTATCTGGGAAAACAAAATTAACTTTAACAGTTAACCACGTAATATATTTCAAAGTTATCTCGTTGTTAGATTAGCACAATCAATTTTTTGTAGTTTTTTATTTATTCCAAATATATAGTAAATCAAATAAAAGTATTGGCAATAACTGATAGTTAAATTACACTTCAAGAAAATGATACTAGGAGTGTAAATTTAGTGGCCTTCAAAGATCATTCTTTGATCTTACCTATATATCTATTTTATTTGTTTATTTTATTTATATTTTATTTATTAGGAAGCCAACATTACATACTAAGATATAATTGTTGTACACTGTACAGTCCGTATATAATAACATTGTTACATAGTATGTCTCCCTTATAGGCTAACATAACTTGTAAATATAAATAGTAAATAATAAACGTTTTTACACTTTTAATATACAAAGCAAAACAGATACTCTGTTTAAATACAAACATTTTTCAGACACAGAAAGAAAAAAAATCAACATCTTACAAAAGAAAAACAAAATACAAAAAAAAGTAAATAAAATCACAGCAAACTATAAAATACAAAAAAAATAATAATAATATATCATCCTTATCTCAAATTTTTGTTCTTATTGAAAGAAATTATATTAAAGTTACAAGTATATGATAATAATATTAACTATATAATATAAACTATATAAATAATAATATAAACCATATAAATAATATAAACTATATATAATCTCTAGAATCTTTCTCACGAATGTAAAATACTCCACTGCACAACATAAAATTACGCTTCTTAGAGAATAGCTACGTAAAACTTTATTTCAAAAGACACGCTTTCAATAGTTAATTTTCGTTCTCCTTAGTAATCCAGGTTCAAGTAAATAGCTACATAAATATCCGAGCGTATAATCCTCTAGTACGAAAAAATATTTTCTGTATAAAATTACCGCAATACAGGCGGTTAATTTCGTCGTACTGTATCACTCCCTAAACAGGCAATTCCCCGACTAATACCTCTATATTTCTCTTGAGAGCGTTTTTGTATACTCACGTAGCGTTTTGTGTTTTCCAAATTTTTTTTTCTCTGAAATTACATGATTTATTATTTTTAAAGTATATTATTAAATATATTTCAGCTTATATTTATAAATCTATAAAAGTATTAAAATATTCCACTACTTTGAGTTTTAGTTTTCTAGACAGAAAATAATATAAAGCTTTACATATTTTATGATTCATACTTACAGTCGATCGATGGCAAGATGGATGCTAATACGTATTTAACGTATATTACGTAAACATGTAAACACATGTCGTCCATGTTTGTTCATTAAACTTTATAATTGATTTCTGAAAACAAAATCCAGTTATTAATAACAAATTTATTCAACTAATTTCACTCTCAAAAAAGTGTTTGCTTTGGGGCTGGGAAGAGTTTACATTGTTATGCTCAACAAAATAATAATAAAATAATGAAAATGAAAAAAAAAAAGGAAATATGTCCGATATAACATGATTGTCCTTGCCGCTAACATTTGTTATCGAGCTAAATAGTCATTGTTCACTGTTAGAGCTTTTAAGTTTGTATAATAATGTATTCATATATTTGTTACTTCACTCTCTCACACGCTGTTTTTTATTTCCGTCCACTTGGTAAATACCAAAGTGTATTTTCCACTTGTTGAACAAATTGAACCCCAACACCATCGTGTTCAAAAATTGTGGCATCTGTTGTTGATATATCATGGTTAATCCATAAAATTCTATATATTTTTCAAAATTTTAAATATATTACGCTAATATCTACCGTGTGAAATCTATTTGAATCGTTTAACTATTACCTATTATTACTATTGTATTTGCGGTTATCGCTATTTCGGTTATTAACCATCATATTTGAAATTACAAAATGAATCGTTAATTAAATAATTACGAATTGTATTAATTCTGCTCCCAAAATAATAACACAGTTCTATAAATTAGCAGCTTTGCAATTTCCTATTTGGAATATCAATATGTTTTAATGAATGAAGCTGTTAATTTGAAACTTTTAGCTTTTTTTAAATAAAGAGAATAATCAGAGTAAAAAGTTGTTTAATATTGCTTTATTATACATACAAAATAACAAAGAGTATATATGTATGTATGTGTATTATTGATTAATATATATTTTCATCTTATAAATAAATTTATGTTCAAAATAAGTAAAAACCATGATTTCGTTATTATTATTTACAAAGCTATACAAACATAATCGAATAACTCAAAATTACTCCAACCAGACCCTTTATTGAAGCGTAACGTTTCTCTTATTTGAAGTAATATTGCTTGATTAAATTTGTTTTCTATATTTTTATAAGAATTCTGTACTTTATTGCGATTTCCCGATAACAATGTTGTAGGTTACTTTATTTCATGTATTTTGTAAAACTTTTCAGGAATAGAACTGTCTGCTTTAGATTTCATTATTTGCGATCACTTTTTAATCAATTTTATGAACTTATTTGAAATGTTTCATATTTTAATATAAAATGTACTTTCCATTTGTGTTGTTAATAACTTTGATCTTTACAAATTCTATTCAAAGTACTAATTAATATTATTTTGATTGGTTATATTATTTAAATACAAAACAAATTATAAGTTTTTGATTGGAATCAAAGTCCGAGCAACTAATATTTCACTATTAACTAGTTTATGAAAGTTTTAGCTTAAATCATAGCTATAATATTACTTACTTTATGAATATTAATGTGATCATTTAGTATGATAAATTACTGATGTTTTTAGACTTAATAGTGAAAGATTGTATTTATCGAAAATTGTTGTTATCGTTGTGTAAAACAACGTTAATATAAAATATAAGAAACCTACAAATTATAAAAAATGCTTGAATTTTCGTTTGATATAGTTACAAGCTGGATATATTATAAATAAAACAAACAAAACATGTGTTTATCCTAGGGCGTATTCATGGTATCAACACATACGATCACATGGGGATCCCGTTGCCAACAACTATACGTTCTACACTGTCATCACAGCTAATGATTCTGCACCTAAACATTTGCGAGATCTCAGGTAAATCAAAATATGAATGAAATGCTTTTAAATATAATAGAATCAGGCCTTACTTTGCGGAAGTCCATCCTAATTAAGAAAGGGATTTACATATAGCTACTTCCGCTATGCAGTAGTAGTTATGCAATTAAGTGTGACGCTCGCCCGCTGATAAATGCGCGTGCAGTAAGCAATACGAAACAAAACTACCACTATTACTAAACTCTCTACACGTGTTTCAACCCTCAACGAGGCATCCTCAGGAGATGTTAGACTACACCGATTCGGTGTTTAGCGCTTACTGCACGCGCATTTATCAGCGGGCGGGCGGTGCACTTAATTGTATAACTACTACTGCATAGCGGAAGTAGCTACGTATAAATTTCTTTCTTAATTTGAAAGGCTTTTTAAAGCAAATAAAAATGTGAAGCTTTGACTCTTGGGTGCTGCCTACATATGATTGATAAATTAAGTTTACTATGAAATCATGTAACAAATAAAATTGTTTGTCCATGGAAATTAGTTGAACAAACTTTAAATTCGTCCCTAGCGCAGAGGCGTAATGTCTGGCTGTAACGCGACGTTTTCTGGGTTCGATTCCCAGTCGAGGAAGATAGATTTTTCTATTTCCATTTTCTTCGCTCTGGCAATTAGGCAAGGCGCGGCGTTGAGTTCCGTCACTCAACACGCAATGCCTCGAAAATGGCGGATAGCGGGGACGGAGAAAGCAGGACTAAGCAACGGAGTGTCTTAACACTAGGTTCCAATAGTTCCTGCAGTTCCCTCTGCCTACCCTGCCATGTGCGGGATAAAGCGTTAAGCTAAAAAAAAATAAAACTTTAAATTTTAAGTCAACCAAATACCGTAGAAAATATACAGAGACTTAAATTATACTTTTCTATAAACTGATAACTATTACTGTATCTCATATTTAGAAACCGCTGCCTAAATCCCGGTAAATATAGTCATTACTTGGAGCGTTGGCTTGCGGAGTACAGTTCACACCAGATCCATATCCTTGACGGGTCGCTCCTACGCTCGGAACCAGCAGCCGTTATGAATACACTGCAGAAATTCCTCAAGATACCCCATTTGGATTACAATAAGTTACTTAAGTAAGTACTTTGACTTGTTTCTTTTGGTATATGAATATAAAAAATAGCTATAGTTCTCACTTTTTGTATAAAGACATTATGTATTGAGTGGAGTGAACTAAACATCGTGCTTTTGAGTCAGACGCTGTGCCGCTACGCACCGACGGATAGAATATAATATTAGATTAAGTCAAGATTTGTAGGCACTCACAAGGTTTTTATTAACTTTACTGTGGTATCTTTCATATAGTAAGATAAATTGAGACAACCATGTGTCAAGACTGAATGTCCTCCCCAAATTATACTAGCCTTATTATGACTAGCATTTCTGAACACTGCAGCTTGTCTTACCAAAGCGTGAAAATGCAAATATTTTCTACCAGCAATTAATCAAACCCACTACCACATTGTTTACAGTCGCGCACGACGTTTTTACATGTGTTTCTTTCATTTCATACATTATATAATATTATTACTCCACACAACAGTACAAAGCCGCCATTGCATTCTTATCACTGTAATTAATCTACAGACATCCTTTTCTACAGCAAAACTTATATTAAGAAAATCAGATTAGAAACGCTCGTAGCAGTGTAGCATGAACGAATACAGATCAATCTAGACATAAAGAATAATTGCAAACAACGTTTTAGTTAGTTAATTAGTGATTTTTATAAAATAAATTTGAAATAAGATTATTAAGACTATTTACTGTTGGTATTTTCAAAATGAATAGCCGGAGCGTATAATCCTCGAGGACAAAAAATATTTGCTGGTATAAGTACCGAATGCAATACAGGCGGTTATTTTCGTCTCGTACTGTACACTCACATCCTAAACGGCAATGTCCCCGACTAATACCTCTAGATTTTCTCTTGACAGCGTCAGTCATTATTAGTATACTCACTAAGCTTCTTATGTGCCTTTTCCCAAATTTTATTTTTTGCCTCTTGCTTAATTCATTTTATTTATTTTTAAAGTATATTTAGTAAATAATTCAAGCTGAGTATTATATATCGATAAACGTATGAAAATATTCCACTACTTATTTGATTTTAGTTTTCTAGAAGAAAATTATCTAAAGCAATACATATTTAAATGATTCATACTTACAGTCGATCGATGGCAAGATGGATGCTAATACGTATTACGTTATTACGTAACACAATGTCGTCATGTTGTTCTATTAAACCTTTATAATTGATTGTCTAACAAAATCAAGTTATTTAAAAACAAATTTTATTCACTAATTTCACTCTTCAACAAAGTGTTTGCTTTGGGCTGGAATGTGTTTACATTGTTATGCTCAACAAATAATAAAAATAATGAAAATGAAAAAAAAAAAGGAAATATTGTTCCCGATAATAAATACATGAGTGTCCTTTCCGCTAACGTTTTTATCGATCTAAATAGTCATTGTTTTCCTGTTTGAAGCTTTTCATATTTTATATATAATGTATTCATATTTTTGTTTACTTCTACAGCTACTCACAAATATACTCTGTTTTCTTTTATTTCCGTCCACTTGGTAAATACCAAAGTGTATGTTTCCACTTGTTAACAAATTAACCCAACCCATCGTGTTTTCAAAAATTGTGGCATCTGTTGTTGATATATCATGTTAATCCTAAATCTATATATTTCAAAATTTAAAATTAATACACTAATATCACCGTTGAAATCTATTTGAATCGGTGTAAACTATTACCATTTATTACTATTGTATTGCGGTATCGGCTATTTCGGTTATTACCATCATATTTGGAAATTACAAAATGAATCGGTTAATTAAAATAATTCCGAATTGTATTAATGCTCCCCAAATAATACACAGTTTCATCAATTCGCAGCTTTGCATTTCCTAGTGGGATATCAATATGATTCTTTACAGGGAACTGAAGCGGGGTGTAATTATTGCCAACTTTTAAAGCTTTTTTTAATAAAGAAGAATAATCAGAAGGTAAAAGTTTGTTTATCTTGTCGTTTAATTTACTTACCAAAATAACAAAGGAAGTATATATTGTATGTATGTGTATTGTCTTGGTATTAATATAGTCTTTTCATCTCTTATAAATCAATGTTATGTTCCACATAAGTTAAAAAAACCCATGATTGTCTGTTATTATTATTGCACAAAGCTATATCAAACTAATCGAATACCACTATTACTCAACCTGACCCTTTTATTCGGCGTAAACCTTTCATCTTTATTGAAGTAATATTTGCTTGTGTTATAATTTGTTTTTTCTATAATTTTTATAAGAATCTGTACTTTTTGCGATTTTTCCCGATAACAATTGTTGCAGGTTACTTTTATTCATGTATTTTGTAAAAAACTTTTCAGGAATAGAACTGTCTGGCTTTATATTTCATTATTTTGCGATCACTTTTTAATGCATTTTTATGGAACTTATTTAAATGTTTCATATTTTTTAATATATATGTATTTCCAGTTGGTGTTGGTTTAATAATTTTATTCTTATACCCATTCTAGTTCAAAGTAACTAAATTAATAAAATTTATTTTGCATTGGTTAATATTATGTGTCAAATTACCAAACAAGTTTAATTTTTTGATTGTGAAATCAAGTCCGAGCACTAAATATGTCACTATCTAGTTTTATGAAATTTAGCTTAATCATGCTTATATTACTGTACTTATGACTTTAATGTGTCATTAGTATGATAAAATACTGATTTTTTTAGACTTACTAGTGGGAAAGTGTATTTAGCGGAAAATTGTTGTTATCGTCTTGTGTAAACAACGGTTAATAATAACTATAGGAACCTACAAATTATAAAAAAATGCTTGAATTTTCGGTTTGATATAGGTTACAATCTGGTATAATATTACATAAAACAAACAAAACATGTGTTTGTATCCTAGGGCGTATTCATGGTATCACCATACGATCACATGGGATCCCCGTTGCCACACTATACGTTCACACTGTCCATCCACGCTAATGATCCTGCACTAAACATGGTTGCGACAGATATCAGGTAAATCAAAATATTGATAAAGGCTTTTTAAATTAATAGAATCAGGGCCTACTTGCGTTTCCCTCCTAATTTAAAAAGGGGATTTAACATATAGCTACTTCCGCTAAATGCAGTATATTATGCAATTAAGTGTGACGCACTCGCCCCGCTGAATAACATGCTCGTTGCAGTAAGCCACTCACTGAAAACAAAAACTACTACTATACTAAACTCCTACAAACGTGTTTCAACCCAACGAGGCATCCTCCCGAATGTTAGACTACACCGATTATTCGGTGTTTAGCGCTTGACTGGGGCACGCGCATTTATCATCGCGCCGGGCGGTGCACTTAATTGTAGTAAACTCCTTACTGATACGCGTAAGTACTAACGTCATAAATTTGTCTTTCTAATTTTGAAAGGCTTTTTAAAGTCAAATAAAAAAGTTTGAAGTTTTGGCCCCTCTTGGGGTTGCTGACCTACATATAGTATTGGAATAATGTAGCATTACTTATGGGGATCTTGTAACAAATAAATTGTCTTTCGTCCATGGAACATTATTTGGAACCCACTTTAAATTCGTCCCTACGTCAGAGGGCGTATGTCCTGCGTGTACGGCGACGTTTTCTGGTTTCGGGGGATTCCCAGTCGAGGACGATAGATTTTTCTCATTTCCATTTTCCTCGGCTCTGGCACTAAGGCAGGCGCGGGCGCGTTTTATTTTTACCCTATCGCATTCTTTCGGTACCCGCTCTGTTTAATATCGATCACTCAACACGTCATGCCGTCGAAAATGGCGATGCGGGGACGTAGAAACGCTGACTAGAAAGCAACGGGGAGTGTCTTTAACACTAGGTTCCAATAGTTTCCTTCAATTTTCCCTCTGCACCCATGCTCATGGTGCGGGCATCAAAGACGTTAAGCTAAAAAAAACATAAACTTTAAATTTTCAAGCTCAACCAAATCCCGTATAAATATAACAGGATACTTAAAAATTAACTTTTTCTTCTATAACTGATAATCGGATTAACTAGTACTCTCATCATACTTTAGAAACGCGCTGGCACTAAAATCCCTGTAAATAGTATTCTATACTCTGGAGCGCTGGGGCTTTTCCGGAGTCCAGTTCCACCCAAGAATCCATATTCCTTGACGTGTATCGCCTCCTCCTTCTCCGGACCACGAGACCTGTTAAAATGAAGATAACACTGCAGAAATTCCTCAATCGGGAATACCCCATTTGGATTACATAAGTTACTTAGTAAGAACTTTTTGACTTGTTGCCTTTTGGGAAAATATGAAATATAAAAATACTAAGTTTCTCACGTTTTTGTATAAAGACTTAGTATTGAGTGGAAGTTGAACTAAACATCGGCCTTTGGGTTCATAACGCGTGCCCGCTACGCACGCGGACGGGATGGACTGTATAAGATGAGAATTAAGTTCAACGATCTTTTCTGTAGGGCACTCCGCAGTTTATAACTTGTACTGCTGTTATCTTCATATCGTAGAAATTAATTGAGGAAACACATAGTTGTCAAGACTGAAGTCCCCCCCAATTATACTACCTATATTATTGGAACTAGCATTTTCTGAACACTGGGCAAGCTTGTTCTTTACCACGCGATGCAAATGCAAATATTTTTCTTCTAACCAGCATTAATCAAACCGCCTACCCACATTGTTTACTAGCTCGGAGGCGCACGACGTTTTTACATGTGGTTCTTTCATTTCATTACATTATATATACATTTTACCACCCCACACAACAGTAACAAAGCCGCCATTGGCTTCCCTTATCACTGTCATTAATTCTACCAGACATCCTTTTCTACAGTCAAAACTTATATTTTTAAACATCGATTTAGAAACGCCTCGTAGCAGTGTAGCAGGAACGATTACAGGTCATCTAGACATCAGAAATAATTGCCAACAACGGTTTATTCTAGTCTAATTTTAAGTGATTTTTTATAAATAAATTTGACTAATATTATTAGCACTAGTTTACTGTGTAATTCTTCAAAAGTTGTGTCTTAGGACTTCCCAATAGTTTAACAATTTTCAGTTTGTATACATGTCAGTGACACATTCGGTCCCTGTGAATAATCTGACCGGCATTTACTCGGTTACACACATAAAACTCGATTAATCCGCCTATGCGCACAAACAGATTTTTGTAAAGCGAGATCAGTGCTTTTAACCAAATACACATCGTTTCATATAGTTTTATAATGACATATTGTAGATTTATATAGATTTCATATTTTTTTATAATCTATTTTGTCCTACACAAAATAAGAATCAAGTTCTGATTTTTAATATTAAATAACCATTGGTCCATAATAATATTTTTTTCTCGCCGAAACATATCTGGAGAAAATTTTTAATCTTATTCGCACTTTATTATCACTAGCTAAATTTATATCCTATTACGGTGTCATAGTTTTGTCTAAGTAGAGAACTTACCTTTTATCCTTTGTGGTCTTTTAGATATCGTAATTCTATCGGGCAACTAGGATACCGGCTCCTTTACTTAACTTACCTTATGTATTTTATACCAAAGAAACGGCTATGCAAGCTCTTTTCATGTTTTTTAACAAAACACCTGTTATTTATATAATTAGAGTAAAATCGAAATGGATAGTAAGATCCTTTTAACACAATAGCTACTAAAATAGGACTCATATATATAATCTACCTTTTAATTCTTTATATTTTTGACACAGTCCCATGTTTGGGCATCAATTTTATCAACATTGTTGGCCATGAGATGCTCTAACTATTCCCTTTCCCATGCAGTAGACCTATCAGTGGTCCTCGAGTTGGTCCGCTTATCCGATTATGCGTTTAATAAAATATTAAGGTGAGCCCTTTTTAGAAGCGGTGCCTTAATTCTCACTGCAACTCACGATATGACTCTGCAGGCCCAAACCACCTATAGTTTTAGTAAATTCTTTTTGTATTGGTTAGAACCTTATTTACATTTTTAACAATTATGATTTAAACATAAATCAGTTCCGGTACCTTATCCGTAATTAATTAATACCTTTCTATTGCGTCGTTCAAGCGGCGACTTCTTTTACCTGCCTTAGAGGTACATTTTTTGGCCAAAGAGTCGTCTTATCATAGACCCTAGTTATTTTGCATTATTTCTAGCATTTGTAAATAAGAACCTCTATAACACAAATTGTTTTTCAATATACGACCCTCAAAAACAAGGGATTTTTCTTGGCCAATGTAAACAAGGCAACGAGACAAAACGAAATGGTTCTCCGGAAAATCAAAAGGGCCAGAGTGTTACCACTCTATGGGACGAATCTCACTAAATTTCAAATATTAAGCCGCTATTATACCCTCACATAACAATAGCGTTGTCGGAAAGTTATTTTGTTAGATACTACAGGACACCAGTCATCCTTCGCAGTGGCTCAAAGATGAACTGTCTCAATGGGATAGCAAATTATATTCCACCTAAAAGGTTAGGAGCACATACATAAACTCCTTATTAAAGTATGTGTTGTGACGCTCCTTCAACGGGCCCCTCGTGGTTTCTTGAAACGTTACATAAGTATATTCAGGTTTCATAGTCTTACGCGAAGTTGATGGTTGACGTTATCAAAGTAGATTACATGTCCCGCAAACTTTGTCCTATTCAAAAAAAAAAAAAAAAAGAATATAAGTCGATTATGCAGTTTTAGGGATATTTTTGGAATATGAACAAATATTTCCGATTGGTTTGGAAACCCTTAAGGTAATATGGGTTTCCGTCCAAGTTTAAACTTGGGCGTATTCAAACTTAATTTTTGTTTTTTCATAAACTTCTGTGTTCAGAGTATCATTGTTGGAAAATATGACTTAAGATATGTGTAATATACAGAGATATTAAAATGTTTATTTGGATGGTCATATGTGAAATGGATGAAGGAATAGTTTTAGATTGTAATGTTAAATAACTTGTAGCTTTAACTCTTGTTCTTATCATTGTTGCTTGCCACAACTTTAAGCCATGTACGGAATAACTCATAGGGCTAATATGCAATAGGTATCTATATATTTATGTATGTTTTTAATATTTTACCTTGTAAAAAGAGAGAGGAGGACACATATGATAACCCATTTCTATGGGTATTACCCAACGATATCTGTATAGGTGGTCGGGTTTTTCCTGCCTGTCTTTTTGGTTCTTCTTCCTGATTCCCTTCGCTTCTGTCTGTTCCTATCGATTTCTCTTATGCTGGTGCCTTATGGCTATTCGTTAGTTTAAATGTTTAAACCGGCAGCATATGTCAAATTCTGGTAATCTAATCGTTGGTTACTCGAATACGAGCTTGATAAATGTAAGTTAATTCAGATTATCTCATTCCCTGCTTTCGGACACCTTAGTAAATTCATCTACGTGTAATGTACGTAACGTACCTGAGACGATTTGTACATTTTTAGTTATTTTTTTGTACGTTACTGATTTTCAGTAGGGACGTTCAAATAATACCGGCTAGGGAAGACCATCTATCATTTTCCTTTATATATTTAGTTAATGTGGGCGCTTGAATCTCCTCATAAGAGAGATGCAGATGCCAGAGTGTTGAATACTCTCTCAGTCGAACAGATGCCGGCTTTTATTTTAACACCTTATTTTTTATTAATATAGATTTTTAATACATCCTTGCAAGTATTCTGCGTCGCCATCCGTGCCTGTGCGCCCAAAAGTATATATATATTTAAAAAAAATAATATTTATCAAATGCTATTTCTTAACGTCAGTACTTCATAAGTAAATTCCAATTAACTACATACTAGTTTTTTAAACGTCAAAGGACGTGAAGCGTGAATTATAACATTTACGGTTTCAATGGCATCAATGCCACTAAACTAGTCCCTACTATTAAGTCTTTATTGTTTTATATCACAATATACAGTTTATCCCCTTTCAACGGGACAGTTTTCTCTTCTTCTTAAATGAATGTAGACAAAGTCGTGTTGACTATACCGTTTAATGGTGAATGTCGCCTCTTTGTGTAATAATTATATTTACAATTTAATATGTATTATATCTTTATTATACATTTTGTTTTCAAAATAAACTTGATATTATTAAATTTATTGCAATTGTATTGCTATTTTTTTTTATTGAACATTTCCTCCTCGAACTTTGGTCTGTATGAATTTCACTTTACATCTGAAAAATTTCTAAATGTATTTGGTCATATATTTGTTGCTATGCATGAATTTAACGTCGAGGATACCGTCTGAGATTGTTTTATGATTTTACATAACTTTGTAACTAGTTTAGTACTTAAGTTCCATGTAAAGTTATTCTCATCCATAGTAAATTTATTATATCCTATGAAGAAATAATAGTAAATGAAAATCTATTGCTAAATTATAATTTTTATATATATTTATATACTTATTATATACTAATACTATTATATATATATATATATATCGATATAATATATATAGTATATATATATATATATATATATATCTAAATTATTATTATAGAATACAGTATTATTAATATATATATAGTTATTAATTAGTGAAAAAATTGTTTTTTTCGTAGAACAATTGTCTGTAACATGGATGTAAATAGAGACATGTGTAGTGTATGTATAGTTTTAACAAATTTCATACTATTTCATTTGCCTCTGAAATTTTTCCACGCCACACGTGACTCCCGACCTTTTAAAGCATCAAGTTAATTTGAATGAATGGAATGCATTCCCTTTTTATTACAATAACAGATGTGGGTACTGTTAATTTTAAATACTATATATTATATAATTTTAGTGAATATATTTTGAATTGCCGTTAAGTATGTCAGTGTTTCTACGAACGCTATATTTTCAATAATTTTCAGTTTTTCACAAACTTATAGATTTAGAGTATTTATGTCCTACCTTCTGTCTATTTATGTGTGGATTGGTGAGGTTCAGGTTGTGGTAATAGCCAAATGGCCTTACATTTTTTTTATATAAACCTTTTCATTTTTATAATAGTAATGTTTGACTAATTTATTTTTTAGTTTTTTGGATTTAAGATCTGTTATGGGTGCTTGTACGGTAATTTGCTTTTTGTTATTTACCAGCTTACAGAATCTGTGCTTTTTTACAATGTCGTAAACCTATAAATATTGTTATTACATTCAATCAAAATAACCTTTAGTTTATTTAGAATGCAGCTATATATATTTTTCTAAATTTAACCATACGTTTTTACATGAAGTTTTCATAAATGACCTTAAAATTTTTAAATACCATCACCACTAAAAAATTAATTTTCAATTTAATAAGTCATGTCCTGTATACTAGCAAAAAGTCAAGCATTAACCATGCTGAAAAATTGCAATTTTTTAACTCTTTGTGTCCTAGCTCGCTTAATATTGTTGTAAGTGCAATCACTGCTTCTTAACAATGTGCTGTATACGAAATTAATACGTCCCTTATTTTATTTAATGATTCATAATTAAGATTTTTTTATTTTTTTTAACATATTATGAATGTAAGTGAAAGTCCATAGTTACAAATATTTTATTCTATGAACAAGTATATGTCTAATTGAATTATTGATTTATAAAATCATATTACATATGTATGTTATTAATTTGAGAAAGTCCCATGGGCAGGACATATTTGGGTTCAATATACCCCATCTGGGGCTAGATGAATTCTTCCATTTCCATTTTCATTTTTCTTTTACTTTTAGTGGCAAATACGGCAGCGCGCGGTTGAAAAATTCCGCCACTTAACACATGTAATTCTTTAGAAATGCGAAAAGCGGCAAACGGGTGTGTTCTAAGGGGGGATATTGCGAGTGTCGAACTTTGGAAAATCACTGACAATTTTTTTTCAAATTTGTTCCAAAGTAAAATTTTGCGTTTAAAATTTTTCCTCAATATTCCTATTATTTCCACACTTTTTGTCAGCCGTTTAGGTGACGTTACATAATCGGCTTCCGTCCGAATATCTACAAGTTACAAGACGCTAGGGCTTCCTCCCGAGACCCCTACAATATATGAATTCCTTTTGCAATTGTAATTGTATTACTTTTAAACTTTCATATTTAATTGAATGTCACAGAAACTGCTTTTGTTTCAATACTGGTCCTTTTAGTGCTTTTCCTTAGTTAAAGTTTAAAATTGTAGAAAACTTGTCTCAACACTTTAAACACGTTTTTTCTCGCATTACTTTATTTTTCGAGCTGGCGGATAAGGAGATACCTTCGAGTTCCTAATGGCATACCGATTTCTTCAAATTGGAGAGTATGTTTTTTATAACTTAGCTTTCGTCGTTGTATCTTAATAAATTAATACTACGTATATATGTAAATGCAAATTTATATGAGTTTATTAATCAGTGAGGCGTGTGTGAATTTAAATTTACGTCCTCACTTCTTTATTTTACCCTTTACATACCTTATCGTAATGAACTTGTCAAGGACAAAAATAACTCACAAAGACCGTGCTCTTTGCATCAAGGAACGAAATAAGCCTGCGAATAATTTATTCAGAACAATCATAAGCACAACAGCAAGCCACTGATTGGTACGAACTTGCAACAGAATCTGAAAGAGATTCGATACGTAAAATCTTTAAAATTTTTTGAGCGGCGGCCCAGCCAGTAATTTGGTCGGTGCGGTGTATTTCCGGAAATGTATTGCACATTAGCCCTCGTGCCCATGTAAGCTTTTCATTACAAATAACTTCGGAAAACGAAGCCCCGCGTCCGCTGGACCAAGTAAACAGGTAAATTTGTTTACTTTGAAACCTTCATTTGAATTGTATTGAAAAGTCAAAGTTATCATTTCAACATCAAGACTCGACCTTTCGCAAAAGATTCGGCCAATCAATGAATCTGTACTTGCAATCGGACGACGATAAAGTTTGAATAGAAAAACGATAGAAGTCCGTTCAGTAACCTATACTTCAATGGTCTCTGACTTGAAAATCTACTTTTTTTATAGAAGTCTACCAGGATCAGGTCATATTGAGTAGAACTTTACTTGAGCTTTACTTTTTATTGTATATTATTATATGTTATAATTCGGTCATTCAAGAAATTTAAAAAATTAGATATTTTTTATTTACTTAGGGACTGAATAAAAATATTAGCACTTGCGATACAAAATGATTAATGTATACATATAATGATTGACAAGCAGGTGTGGTGGCAGAGTGGTGGTGGTCTTTTTAATAAAATTAATCCCTTTACTATAAACTGTAATTCCTTTTAATAAAAATAATACCTTCTTTTGCTTTTGCCGATACTCAGATAAAAATAATGTACCACTTGCGAATAGATTGTCAGGCTTTATAAGCTCCTAAGTCTACGATATGTTGGTGAAATGGACAACCTGTGAGCATTACAGGCATTACAGCTTTTATCTTAAAATAACTGACAGTGATAGACGACGGCGGCCGACATAATTCATTTATCTACGATCGAGGAGCGCCCGATAACCGCCAGATGCGCCAGTTTCGTCAAATACGACAATGATTGACATTGAACAGCCGACGATTCCTTAAAATTTTGTATAACTTACAGATTTCTTTAATTTTTTATAAAATTTCTGGTCATAGAATATCAGGAACGTATTTTATATACCAAATTAATCTGCAACTACTGAAACGTAACTAAGTATCTTATTAAATAAGTACGTACTAGTTTACTTTTTATTAGAATTTAAATTTTTTCATATTTTTTCAAAAATATACTGAAACCTTACCGGACTGGATTATTTTCTTTTATGCTTAATTGTTTGCATTTCGTATGGAAATCGCCTCGTAATCAAATTCTAACTAACCTTTTGCTAACCGTGGAAATATATAAAGATAAAAAATGCTAGACAATTTGGTGGAGTCATTATAAAGTTTATATTTATTTAAGAAGACAACGTCATCTTTATGGTACAGTGGAATGGTGTCTAATGTAATGTTTTTTTTTCCGCTGGGAAAAAATGCTATTACGCATCCCCTTCTTGTCGGGGGACGGGAAAGAGGTATATAGGACTCCCCGGTAAAGGCGTTCCCACTAAAAATACTCAGCGGCACTCCGACCTCACCTGCGCGGAAATGGCCTGGGAGTCCATAGCGTCCAGGCTCTCGCCGGTGGTTGGGTCGGGAGGGGTCGTTACAATGGCCGGAGTGCACGGCCATTGTGTCCCGATGAGTGGGGTGATCCTGGAAATATAGGCGGTGGCGCCCCCGCGCCTGTCGCCTGCGGACCACCCTCACCGCCGCCTTCGTTTGCGGAGCGGCGCCGCGAGCGAATCGTCCTCCCGCATGCGTTCCGCTGCCTCTTTCTGTGACATTATGTCCTCACAGAAGGAGGCTACCGCCGCCCATGCCTCCTCTCTGCTCAGCATGGCGGCGATCACGCTGGGGAGCGTGAAGTCGGTCCCGACGACTGCCACCAGGGCGCGGCGAGATTCGGCCCACGATGGGCACACCTCCAAGGTGTGCTCCGCCGTATCCACCGCGGCTTCGCAGTGGTGGCATGCTGGAGACTCCTTCCTCCCGATCCGGTGCAGGTACGATCCGAAGCATCCCCTGTAATTTCTCCTCCGGGCAGACGTGCCACGGAGGAGATTGCCCCGCAAGAGCCAGTCAAATCCGACGTTTCACAGAAGCGGTCCTAGAACAGAACCCTGTGGAACACCAGACTCGACGCAGTATCTGTGGAGCTCGCCCGACCTGTTGGTTAGGCGGACTGCGCGGTCCTGCAAATAGTCCGGAAACGGAGCGCCTCTAGCACGGTGCTAGGTCCGGGCCAATAGGTGGCTGTTTATACGGGCGGCGAGGATCCTCTAGAACGTTTTGCCGACCTCATCGAATAAAACGATGGGTCAGTATGCCGAGGGGGATTCCGCCGGCCGCCCATCCTTCCGAAGAAGGCACAATTGGCCCTCCTTCCATGTCTAATGTAATGCTACACTAACTGCCCCAACATCAACTGATGTTGGGGCAGTTAAAGCACCGTAAATGGAAACTTAGCGAAAACTTAGCGACTTAAAATTAAGATTATCTTGTAATAGTTGCTTTTATAAATCGTTTAAGGCTAGTATGTCTAGATCACTCATATATCTTGTGTACAAACACATTTCTACTTAGAACCTATATAGAACTTGATGTATTGATGACGATTTTTTTATCAGGTCCTATATATTTATTTATTTATAACTTTTCCACTTAGAATTAATAAGATGATCACATGTGTACGTCAGATAGAACAGAGGAGTGTCAGAGGAGCCCAATTCGATATTGAAGCGAATTGAGCCCCTCTGAAACCTACACACTCCACGACTTAAAACTAAAGTTACGAGGATCCAAGCGCGGCCTAGTGAGAAAAGCCCACAACAAACTCAACCAGGTTTCACTAAACCTATTCTGATCATTCCACAAACGTCATTCTAACTTTGGAGCAATTCATTAATTCCATGCCGTTTTATCATTAATCTAATCCTTTACACTATAATAGGATTTACTAATTAATTGCCATTTTTTACCAATTTTAAATTTATTTAAGAAGACATCAAATACTTCAGCTCTTCCTCTCTCTCATACTTTCGGCAGTTTATTGTAGAAACAGACACAATTATTTGGGAAGCAATTACCTATTTTATAGAGCCTAGTGGTGGCCATAAGTTTATACTTATTTCTCGTATTAACATTCTGAACATCACAATTTATTTTAAATTTATCAATATTTTTATGAACATGCATTAAATTTTCGAATATATATTGACTGTGAAGAGTCATGATTTTAATATCTTTAATTTTATCCCTAAGAGAATCTTTGGGCCTCATGTTATAGATTGCTAGAATAGACCGTTTCTGAAGAACAAATATAGTATTAATATCAGCAGCATTACCCCATTATAGTATACCATATGACATAATGCTGTGGGAGTAACTAAAATAAATTAGTCTAGCGATATTGACGTCGGTTAAACAGCGGATCTTTTTGATCGCATACGCGGCTGAGTTAAGTCTGTTCGATAAATCGTTCACATGAGGGCCCCACTAAAGTTTTGAATTTAATATTGAGCCCAGTGGCACGCCCATTAGAACGCTTTCCATTAATGATAAAAATGCTTATTTTCATAACAAAAATGAAAACATCAAATACCGAATACATGAGGACCGTCGTGGTGCAGAGGCGCAACGTCTGCCTGTAACGCGACGGTTTCTGGGTTCGATCCCCAGTCGAGGAAGATGGATTTTACTAATTCCAATTTCTTCGCTCTGGTAAACTAGGCAAAGTGCGGCGTTGAGTTCCGCCACTCAACACGCAATGCTTTGAAAAAGGTGGAAAGGGGGGACGGAGAAAGGAGCAAAAAAAAAACGATTGAGTGGTTGAACTCGGACAGAAAATTTACTACTTTATACATTTCTAATTTTTGTGTTCCCTGCTAAAAACTATATCGTAATATGCGAAAAGTTACAGTTTTTCATACAGTGAACACTAAAAATTGATTCATTACTTAAATGCACTAATATTGATGCATAAAACCTAAAAGCTTTTAGCGTGTCTGAAATGTAATCTAAAGTTAAATATTTAATACTCTATCAGTAATAATATTTGTTTTAAGCAAATAATTATTTACCTATAAAATTTTATCATTCTAAACGACTTATAATTTTAATATTTTATTAAATATAGTTTAATGTGAATGTCTTATATTCGAAGTATAATTTTAATTATAATGTCAGCTCAATTGAAATTAAGACACAGATATCAAATTTATATGTTTACTACCCAATGTATTGTATATGAAATTGATAATTGAGTTATTCTCAATTTAATATGTATATTTTTGCGTGGAAGGAACGTTAATCTATTTCAATTTTTTTTTCCAGTGTGTTCGATAACCTCTTTAAGTTTAACCGGTCGCCCTGAATATTTGTTATCTATAAGAAACATAAGGACTCCTCGGAGGGCATGTATGAAGAGATTAATATCAGGGGACGAGGCGAAAGAGGTATGCAGGGACTGCAGCGTTTGGCGCTCCGTTCCCTCTGACTACCCCGCTAGGGATACAGCGTGAAGCTATGTATGTATGTATAAGAAACAAAACTCCAGAAGTGCATTTTTATACAATTGACATTTATATTACCTTTCTTTAACGGCTATATCATCTCGTAACTTTTGGGCGGATTGCTGGGTACTTTCTATTACTAAAGGTTACTAATAAAGCAAAATAACGAAAATGGTTAAAACTTATAAAGTCATAAAAAAAACGAAATTGAAACAAAATATAGCTGATAACAGCAATTAGGTACTTAGTTTCCAACCTATTAAATAAATACGTGTGGAGAGAATATATATATATATATATATATATATATATATATATATATATATATATATATATATATATATATATATATATATATATATATATATATATATATATATATATATATATATATATATATATATATATATATATATATATATATATATATATATATATATATATATATATATATATATATATATATATATATATATATATATATATATACATATATATACATATATATATATATATATATATATATATATATATATATATATATATATATATATATATATATATATATATATATATATATATATATATATATATATATATATATATATATATAAATATATATATATATATATATATATATATATATATATATATATATATATATATATATATATATATATATATATATATATATA
Source organism: Dione vanillae (assembly GCA_037178615.1). Taxonomy (NCBI): domain Eukaryota; kingdom Metazoa; phylum Arthropoda; class Insecta; order Lepidoptera; family Nymphalidae; genus Dione; species Dione vanillae. The sequence goes on from JAZFAU010000118.1 coordinate 525,382, forward strand.
TATATATATATATATATATAAAAACGAATTTTCTACCTTTTCATGAAAATCCCTGGGAAACTATTACGTATCTACGTCCGTAACAAAAAGTCGTCCATTGCAAAATTAAATCCACCAACTGTGCTGAGCATGCTGTACATTTAAATTATAGCATTTAAATTTCACGTTAAGCGCTATTAACTCTTCTCGCAATAAAAATGTCTCAAAAGGTGCATTGCATTTGCATCACATAATTATATCTCAATTCATGTCTAGGAAGACGATTCCTTACGGAAATATTGCATTTCCATTCACGATGTGACTGTTAACAAGGTATCGTTACTCGTTATAAAAACACAAAATAAACATTCAGAGAAACTTCCAGATCGCTGCTCGCGTTTGTAAAAGCTTCAGTCTGTTTGATATTGTAATTACTTTATTTGTTTATTTTTTTATAAAGTAAAGAAATAATTAACACATTACTAATACGAGTATAATATCAGTTTACTATTATATGTACAAAATATTAGTTGCGTTAACAGGCAGACGCTACGCCTCTACGCCACGATAGTCCTCAAGTTTTAAAACATAATTATAATTTCCATGATAATTTTCCATTAAAATAATATAATGTGCGCAAGTACTAACTTACTACTTTAAACAATTGCTTAAACACTGAAATTTTAAAAAGTAATTTTGTATAAATTTAATGATCATTTAAATCTTTAAATAATGATATAGTGAAATACGTTGGGTTCGTACAGAAGGCAATCTCTTATGTCAAGGTCGATGTATGCAAAGTTTTTTTAACTGTTAATGCACTTTTTCCACCTATACTTACTACAAAAAAACAAGTTTTAGCTATCTTGAATTTGAGATTTTGTATGTTGACAGGTTAGTAATAGACGTACTTGTTTAAAATCGAGTTGTACACTACTAGAGCATTACAATAATTTAAAAATTATTTCTAAAACCACCATACATACAATCTCTCTACGCCACTACGTCGTAATTGCATATAGTAATACTTAATATTGTATAAGAATATAATATCAAGGATTTACAGTGCGCTGTAGCGTGATCTTCCGTCTCTGATTTGTTCATCGCCGGTAACGTGATTTTGACGAGCTTGCACTCGCAACACGATCACTGATACTCATTCAATCAGAAATGTGTGATGAATCGTGATTTAACTTTAATAAGCTATAGCGATAATCAGCTATCGGTTCTGATCAGTATGCGCGTTATAAATCTTTTTATTATTTAAATATAAATCAATTTTTAATCGTTATACAAAAATTTTTAATACAAGATTAAGTTTAAAGAGGATATTTATAAAATTTATGCAAAGAAAATCTAATACGAAGGAAAATTAAATATGTAATATTCTATATTATTTAATTACAATTTATTAGTAAATATATATATATAGATACGTACATAATACCATTAAAATAATATTAAAGCCTTTTTTATTGTGATTTAAATAAAAATACAAGAAACATTAATATTCATTTGGACGTTATTACTAAGGATTTAATTCAGAGAATGAAATTCCAACGATGCAAGCCGGCATATTGGATTTGATTTTACCGAATATCAAAGTCGAGGCAGAGACCGTCATTTAGCAAATATTTCCCGACATTGGGTACGCCGGCCTCGGACGACTGACTCAATTAATTAAAGGCCCATCTAATTAGTCAGCCGGACAATCAATCGATCTGACCCGGAGTAGTGTTCGATCTATTGAGCATTAACGTCGATTATATACGTAATTTAACTATATAAGAGTTGTTAATATACTTTTATATTAATAATGTTATTATACAAAAAATAATGCCCGAATTTAGGTATAAATGTATATATAATTTTTCATCCGAGATTAGGTTGTGGGAATTATACTAAACCAAAATTAATTAAAACGATTCAATTACAATTTCAAAATAGTACTATTATCATCTAAACAACACAGGACCAATAAAGTACATTAATAGATTAATGAAATTGGTAACATTTTCACGAATTGGGATTAACGTAACTAAGCCAGTTTAAAATATAATGTAATATCGTGGCGGAGGGACATAAGCGTCTAGACCTATAAACGCGATGATTTGAGGTTTCGATTCCCACTCGGGGAAGACGGATTTTTCTATTTCCATTTTCTTCGCTCTAGAAACTAGGCAAAGCGCGGCGTTGAGTATCTACACTCAACACGTAATGCCCCGAGAAAGGCGGAAAGCGAGGACTGAGAAAGGGCTAAGCAACGGAGGTAAAACTAGGTTCATATGGTTTTTGCAGTTTCCTTTGCCTATGCTGCAAAGTGCGGGATAAACCGTGAACTTTAAGAAAATATAAAACATTTTGAATTATGATTCTAATAAAGTATATAAAAATTATATATTCTAATAAATAAAATACTTTATTCTACAAATACTTAGTCATAATAATTAGTTATAAATTATAATATTTATATTATATACTACTTTTAACGTTTATTTATAATTTATTAAGATAAATCAGCTTTTTTGTCGTCTTCACGCTCTTTTACTCACATGGCAGGGTAGACAGAGAAAACCTGCAGAAATTGTAGTAATCTAATTTTATGACACTCCGTTCCCCAAGGAAAGTAATTCGAACTCCCCGAGTGGGAATCGAACCAACAAGCCGAGGCGTTAACAAGCATGTGCCACTATATCACGACGATCCTCAATTACGTTACTTTAATCGTTTTCCTAAATGTGCATTCCTAACTGATTAACACACTAAAATAATTTTTTTTATAATGACTATTTTATAGAACAATGCTATTCAACAAGAAGGTGCATTATATTGCAAATTGTAACATAAATATTTAGAACTATAAACTCGTAATAACGTTCTAAACTATCTTCGCAACACAACAACATAATCTCATATTAAAGCCGCTTGGTTTAAACTCAGAAGATTTCGTACCAAATTGTGACAAAGCGACATGAAATATGATATTATTGTTCCGACATCCTGCTCTACTCGTCTTGGTCTACAAGGAGCAAGGTATAACGTCCAATGCTTCGTCTATAATTAGTCAATTCTCTTTGTGAGATTATAAACTGTTGAACATTAGTATTTATTTCGTAATGAGTTTAATTGTCACTAAAGTGTTTATTGCTTTTAATAAAAGACTAAAAAAAGATATAGAAAATATAATTCTTAATAATAATTAAAATAAATAAATGTTATTTTTAATAAGCTTTTTTTTTCTTTATTGACTACTTTTAAGTTTTCTTACGGTCTTTTTTCTTAAATTATATATTATAATTATTAAGTAAAAAAAACGGCAGTGAGTTCCGACACAAGTCGCTTCGTATCTCAAATTAAGAGAGAAAGTTAAGAACGGAGTGACCACGCGCTATTCTCCTTGACTACGTGGGAAAGTACTATATGAGGGATAAAGCGTAAAACTAAGTGAAATAATTATAAACAAAGCTATCAACGCTCTTAATAATAACAATACTATATAAAATATTTATGGGAGATGCAAAAAAGCCATCATCAAAAAAAAAATTTAAGCACATTCTTGAAAAGTCTCAGTAGATCCTTATTCTTCTGAAATATTACTTCCAAGTCTCAGTAAATTCTATGAATCTACGTTTCGCGCATAAAACTTTTGCGGCGCAAAAAGAATATAAAATTTCTCTCCACTGAATACTATTGAATTTTCTAGAATATACCGTCCTGACCTTAATGTACTGACCTAAATGTACATTTCTGACGATTCTTCGCTATCAGTAAGCATTGCAAATGGCAAAAGCAATGAAATATTTCTAAGTCATGAAGTTAACAAGGTGTTGGTGTGCACGTATTCTAAAGTTAACTTATGAAGTTCATTATGTTTCCTTGGAAATTGGGTATTGTGCCAGAATTTCTATAGTCTATAATGGTGCCCATTAGGTGACAAATCGACTGTGTGTATTATTATTATATAAAAAGTAGTAGTAGAGTATATATATATATATATATATATATATATATATATATATATATATATATATATATATATATATATATATATATATATATATATATATATATATATATATATATATATATATATATATATATATATATATATATATATATATATATATATATATATATATATAGTAGTAGAGTATATATATATATATATATATATATATATATATATATATATATATATATATATATATATATATATATATATATATATATATATATATATATATATATATATATATATATATATATATATATATATAAAATACTACACAGAAACATCACTCGTTCCGTCAACACTCATATTTATATTAAAAGTATTTGAAGAAATTTTTCATCATTTCCATGTAAAATTAGTACGTCGGGCAAAAACGAAGGGACAGTTACATTGCTGCAAGTGAAAGCCAACACTTCACTTCGATATTATAATTCCTGAATAAAACATACATATACATATGTATGCGTGACATAAATATTTACCCTCGTTTCCAATTTCAACTATTTCAGCGTTCGTTGCACATCAATGTCACAGAATTCACAATGACAATTTATTTTCAATAAAAATAAAAGACATCCTTTGTTTAAGCAAGTATTTCAGGATAACTCAATTGAAAGCTATTATGATGTCCATAGCACAAATATTAAATTTATAGAGCGTTCGACCATACAGAACTTGTTTATGACTTCCTATATCGAGTTGCAGGAGATATATTCAAAGTTGCTGATGCAGCTGTTGCAATTCACACATTTGTTATGTTTCAAACTATTAGTTGGTCATACACATTTTGTACTCGCACATGTGTTTGAGTAGATTTTAATAGCATTTAAAATTCAATTCGACGATTCAATACATTATATAATTATGTCGCTTGCAACATGCAAAGTAAATTGAGTAACTTATGCATTTATGTACATTTTGTACAAAGTTCTTAGTCTCAGTAAGTAGTAAATTCTTAGCATATTGACAACTTCTTTTTTCTTTCATTCGATCCAACAATAACGAGTTCGGAATAAGCTAAGCAACCTGCCGTATTTGTAGCACCTAAGCTACGTACAAAGTTCTTGTTCCCGGTAAAGAGCTACGCGTCAGCTACGACCATTTTTATATATTTTACAAATGTTAAATAACTAACAAATAGTACATTACTTTCCTCAATTAAATCATAGTTTGCTTTATAAATTTGATTTCGATAGAAATAATACAAGTTAATTTCTAGATCTTCGTAGCTGTTGGTATAATTAATTCGAAATTGGTTTGGAAAAGAAGAATAAGGAAGAAGAAGAGAAAGCGAACGTTATTTTTACGCATTTTAAGAATTGTCGCTATATATAAAATAATTTTTATGTACTTAAGACTAATTGTATTTAATAGTTAAATCACTATCGTATTCTATATAATTGTTTTTTCGTTGTATACAAAACCAAAGAAGATAATGTTAACATACAATAACCAATACAATGGAAACTACACACAAACTGACAACTAACCGCATGCACTAAATAGAAGCTTTTTAGAACTAAACATACCTCATTAACGTAGGAACTATAATGACAATATAATATATATATATATATATATATATATATATATATATATATATATATATATATATATATATATATACATATTAACGTAGGAATTATAATGACAATATTATATATATATATATATATATATATATATATATATATATATATATATATATATTATATATATATATATATATATATATATATATATATATATATATATATATATATATATATATATATATATATATATATATATATATATATATATATATATATATATATATATATATATATATATATATATATATATATATATATATATATATATATATATATATATATATATCTATATATATATATATATATATATATATATATATATATATATATATATATATATATATATATATATATATATATATATCTATATATATATATATATATATATATATATATATATATATATATATATATATATATATATATATATATATATATATATATATATGTATATATATATATATATATATATATATATATATATATATATATATATATATATATATATATACACTACGTATACGTACATATATAAGTATATACACTAGACGGGTACCTTTTTTGTGGAAAATTATTGTTAAATTGGATCTGTCAGTGACTAATTAAATAGAATCAGTAAATAAAATTGTTATAAAAGCTAAAATTTTACAGCTGCAAAAGGTTTTTTATATTTTTATTACTATTACACATTTTCATGAGATACGCAGATAGGTAACCTTTTATAAACGATGTTGCTACAACTGACAAAAACAATTATTCCATTTTATAGTATGTGTACCTTACAGCTAAAAATAATTAATCTGTGTACATTTTGTATTTTGTTTTGTATTTTTAATAATATTAATTTTATATTTCAAAATGCCTTGCAATTAAGTAGTATAATATTTAATTATATAACTAGTTGTTAAAAAAATAGCTTAAAATATGCTTCAACATCTGAATAATAGGTTTTGTGAAAGTAAAACAGAAAATGAAACGACACATCATATAAAATATACGAAGACGAAATATCTCACGCAAAAGCTCCATAATTGCCAGAGAGATAAATCTTATTTTTTATGTTTAAGTTAGTTATCGTTCCGAACCAGTTACAATCAATCAATTCCAATAAAATGTCTCAAAGTGAAATTACCTTCCTATCCGTCCATCAGCCGATTCTGAACGATAATTAATTGCCCAAAAGAGTTCTTTTATATGAAGGTGAATTTTGTTTTAAATTTGATTTCGAACATAGTTTTATATTGGGCCTCACTACTTTAATTAAAAAAATTTAGAAATCGTTTTGAAAAAATATATATATATATATATATATATATATATATATATATATATATATATATATATATATATATATATATATATATATATATATATATATATATATATATATATATATATATATACATATATATATATATACATATATATATATACATATATATATATATATATATATATATATATATATATATATATATATATATATATATATATATATATATATATATATATATATATATATATATATATATATATATATATATATATATATATATATATATATATATATATATATATATATATATATATATATATATATATATATATATATATATATATATATATATATATATATATATATATATAATATGTTTGTGTGCTATATGTAGGAACGAATAAGGTAATAAATCCGTAAAATTTGATTGTTTTGATTGTCCATTTGAATTTATTTGCGTTGGTAACTTTGTGCCTCCAACAGAATAACGTTTATTTATTAACGTAAAACGATGCATGTATGTAGTGTGAGTAAAAATATTTTTAGGAAAAATTTATTTACTTGCAAATCCAATTTTAGCGATAGCACTTTGCCTACTACATACTGTGGTTTATGTAAATTGATTTAAAAAGTATATTTTATATGAATATATTCGAGGTCTCTCTTGATTTATTCTATCTTATACTGATTATTTGATATATATATGAATTTATTATTTAATAAAAAACAAATTTTATATTATATAAAGTCTTTTTACAATCAAAGTAAATATCAAGAAGCTATAAAGAAGTGAAAGGATAATTGGCGTAACTAAACCAAAGTCGGCACAAATCTGAAAGACCATTTTGATTCATTAAATTCTCGTCTTCATTAAATAGCTCGGAAGTATTACGAGGGACAATACAGTGGTTTTATTGTTGTCATTTCGTGTGTAAGCAACGGCGTGGATCGATGACAGACATTTAACTGGTACGAGTGTCACAAGGTTGCGTGCACAAGTAGCGACCAACCACTTTGTCCCTGCCGTGACGACTCCCAGAGAGATGTTTCACTTTGTCATTATAGTTCCTACGTTAATGAGGTATGTTTAGTTCTAAATAGCTTCTATTTAGTGCACGCGGCTAGTTGTCAGTTTGTGTGTAGTTTCCATTGTATTGGTTATTGTATGTTAACATTATCTTCTTTGGTTTTGTATATAACGAAACAATTATATAGAATACGATAGTGATTTAACTATCAAATATAATTAGTCTTAAGTACATAAAAATTATTTTACATTTAGCGACAATTCTTAAAATGCGCAAAAATAACGTTCGCTTTCTCTTCTTCTTCCTTATTCTTCTTTTCCAAACTAATTTAGAATTAATTATACCAACAGCTACGAAGGTCTAGAAATTAACTTGTATTATTTCTATCGAAATCAAATTTATAAAGCAAGCTATGATTTAATTGAGGAAAGTAATGTACTATTTGTTAGTTATTTAACATTTGTAAAATATATAAAAATGGTCGTAGCTGACGTGTAGCTCTTTACCGGGAACAAGAACTTTGTACGTAGCTTAGGTGCTACAAATACGGCAGGTTGCTTAGCTTATTCCGAACTCGTTACTGTTGGTTCGAATGAAAAAGAAAAGAAGTTGTCAATATGCTAAGAATTTACTACTTAGTGAGACTAAGAGCTTTGTACAAAATGTACATAAATGCATAAGTTACTCAATTTACTCTGCATGTTGCAAGCGACATAATTATATAATATGTTGAATCGTCCAATTTAAATGCTATTAAAATCTATTCAAACACATGTGCGAGTACAAAATGTGTATGACCAACTAATAGTTTGAAACATAACAAATGTGTGAATTGCAACAGCTGCAACAGCAACTTTGAATATATCTCCTGCAACTCGATATAGGAAGTCATAAACAAGTTCTGTATGGTCGAACGCTCTATAAATTTAATATTTGTGCTATCGCCATCAAAATAGCTTTCAATTGAGTTATACTGACATACTTGTTTAAACAAAGGATGTCCTTATTTTTTATAGAAAATAAATTGTCATTGTGAATTCTGTGACATTGATGTGTAACGAACGCTGAAATAGTTGAAATTGGAAACGAAGGTATATATTCATGTCACGCATACTCGTACATATGTATATGTATGTTTTATTCAGGAATTATAATATCGAAATGGAGTGTTGGCTTTCACTTGCAGGCAATGTAACTGTCCCTTCGTTTTTGCCCGACGTACTAATTTTACATGGAAATAATGAAAAATTTCTTCAAATACTTTTAATATAAATATGAGTGTTGACGGAACGAGTGATGTTTCTGTGTAGTATTTTACAATTATACATTACATCTTTTTTCAGTTGGCTTTAGTTATTACAGTAAATAACTAAAGAAATGACCTGTTCAGTGATACGAGTAGCATATATTACGACATAGACAAAGGAGAATCGAAAATATTTGTTTTCATGAATTTATAACATATTAAATAAACATTAAACCCTAAGTTAAAAGTTAAAAATACATGCTTCGAGAGAATAAATAAAATCAACATTACCTACTCGTACGTGATATAATTGACTTTGCCAGATGAAGACCAATAGACTGAATTAAGCGGCTCAAGATACCGTACATAATTGCTTCACGCTAATCGTAGGCCTATAAAATACCACAGATAGCGAGTTCAATTCAATAAATAAGTAATTATATTATTATTATAATAGGCACATATTACTATGTTTTTTAAATAAACATGTACTTCTAGTGGTAATATTAGATTATTTTAAAATTTATTATGTATCATAATAAATAAAAAAAATAAAAAATAGCCCTTATTGGCTGCCAATGTGTTGTGTGCCAAAATTAAACTTAAATAATTTCATTCAAAATAATTAATCTTTTGCCGCTGTAACCAATTAAGGTTATTAAACTGATACGTTTCCAACGAAAAACATTTAGAATTACTAATGTTCTTGACAATGCGAATGTACACTGGAATTCAAAAGAAAAATATTAAAAAAAAAACATTTGAACGCAGCAGGATTTGAACCTGTGTCCTTATGCCAACAACGTCAAATCGCACTGACCTCTAATTACTACATAAGATTGTCTATAAAATAGCACAGGTAGTCTTACCATAATTAGTTTTAGCAATTACATAAAGATAATTTTACATTAATGCCATATAAATACGTTCGTTAACTGGAAACCGTTAAGTAATTAAAACAAACTTGCTCCATTAACTTTTATATAAAAGAGGTTTCGAAAACGTTGGCAAAATTTGTCTTGGTGTATTGAAAACCCCAACTTTTTGCTCACAAAAGCGACGCAGATAACAATATGTGGAGGCAGGGATCAACCAGCCACTGAACAAAAGTTACTACAGATTTATCCAGAGTACCATGTTGCTGACTATTGTAAAAAAGTTGTATTGTACAAATATGCTTTAGAAAGGAAAACTTATTGAGTTAAGTGACTCTTTTTATGAATGTTTTCTTTACCTTTTCTTATAACGATGTCGTTAAGGATATTAGTGAAATCGACTCATATGTTTGAGGTAAATATTTGAGTGATGAAATTGATATATGCTGTATCTTATTTAATATGGTACTTAAAATGTAGACTTCTACAAAATAATATAGCAGAGTATTACATTTACCGCATATAGCAGAATAGGTAGGAACATCAGAGGTAAGATACTCCTTTTCCCGATTTCTGTCTTTCGAGACACAGTGTGTAGCGGAACTCAACGCCGCGGTTAATCTTGTTACCAGACCTAAGAAAAAGCCCATTCTCCACTAGTGGGAATAGAACCACAACCGCCAACATGTCTAAAATAATATTTCTTTTTAAATCTATATTCTACACTGACCACGTCGGTTCCAACAAAACAATTAACAATATATATTAACTGCAGTATGCGAGATTTTCGCTTACTAACGTTTGAGAGGATATGAATTTATTTGCTATCTCAAAGGAGGAATGCTGACATTTTGCTAGTAACGCTCATTCGACATGTATAATTTATCGATGCTACATCCGTGACTTGCTGCGTATCACAAGGCCCCGCATGCTTGTGATTTGTTTCTTTTAGAATATCATTTTGTATTTTTTATATTAAACTTTATTATTCTTATTAAGTGGGATATGATATACAATTTATATACTATTAATAATCTATACTCGTTTTGGTGGTGGTGTCTCCTTGTATGTCTCATTTTAAGTTTATGGTATGCCAGTGTCGTAATGTGTTCTTATACGAGCTGAAGCCGAAGTGTGCCTTGAAAATTCGCTTACACATAGTATATCTGGCCAACATCGTATGTGCGTGGCGTAAGTGGCGTTTGGCGTCGAGATCTTCAAGTGCTTGTTTTCGTGCTCGGCCACATTTTACGAATGTTGTTGTCGCTCCTGCCAACACTCTCCAGGCACATAGCAAGCGAAGAGTATGCGCTTGAAGTTATCTTTATAATAAAGGTATTGTTTACCATGGTATATTCTAGGCAATCTACTATCTTCCATCTCATCGAAAAACGTGACTACACTATCTCAGTTGCCGTTTCATAATAATTGCTTTTATACCTGCATTCTACCATTTAATTCTTACTAGACTTTTATATTAAAGAAAGTATATTATAAATAAATATAATATTATAGTAAAAATCCATCCTTCTACTTATTTAAGATTTACTAAGAATATAATATATTTAAATTAGAGGAAAGTCACCAAATATGGAATAGTGTCCTAATATGGAATTCCTTAATTTCTCTAAAACTATAAGTATGAAACGCAACACTCGACCATATATTTTTTCCATTTAGTCTACTAACTATCGCATTCACACCATCGAAACAGTTGCGCGAATGTTTCACGTGTGGTAAGTTTGTTTTGATTTGTTATGTACAATAAATTTTAAAAGTAAGTAATAAATAAGTATTACCAACTATTATGTTTGTATATATAAGTGTCAAAATATATTTAGTGTATCGATATAACGTTTATTTCACCATTTTGTGATCTTTTGTCACTAAAATGTTGTGACTTGACAAAATATTTAGAAGAGTTTGAAATGGTATAAAAATCCAAATATGGACAATCGTCGGTGTCTAATTATGGAATAGTCCATAATTCAATTTTAATATTTTATATGATAGATAATTGATATTATTTCTTTATACAATATATGGAATGACTGTTTTTAGAATGTCCACTTCACAATCAACCAAACGAAAAACCTGGAGTGAAGAAAAAATGACACAAGCTACAAAATTCGTCCGGGAAAAGAAAATGGGGTATGTGAAAGCGGTACAGTATTTTCAAGTGCCTAGGAGAACTTTATTACATCTCTGCCAAAAAGATCAACAGTCTCCAGAAGTAGCAGCGGCTACTATATTAGGAAGAAAAACTATCTTGGGCTCCGAACTAGAATATGGATGATAGTGAAGAACAAGACATTGAGGAACTAGGTGCTATCCAGTTTAATGAAGATAGTAAACATGATGAGTTGATGGACCACAGGTCCACTCCTGACTTCTGATGCAGAATGTATTTTCTGTTCAAGCCTTTTTTCCATACAAGTGGAGAAAGCTGGTTTAAAAGCTTGATGTGTAGGCTCTGGGTACATTATGATTGTGCTGATCCAAAGTTTGATACTTGGATCTGTAACTTTTGCAAGTAATTGTATTACTTTTTTCATTTATCACAAGATATTAGATATTAATGACCATTTTGTTATTGTTATGTTGATTTATATTTATATTCCATATTTGGGGTCCTATTCCATATTTGGTTACTCATTTGTGATTTTGTTTTTTGTGTTAGATTTTAATTTGATAATTAATATATTTGATTATAGACTGTTAATTACTTCTCATAAATGTATGCCTGGTCAGTAAAAACATTAAACTAACCAAATGTATATAAAGTTTTTTTTATACATCCCAGAAACAAAATGGTATTCCATATTTGGTGACTTTCCTCTACTATATAAATTCTTACGAACAATAAAATTCAAGTAACAAAATTATAATTTGTAGTTTTAAAGTCTTAAATAAATTACATTTTTTTTATTTACAATAGAAATACTAACGCACTACGCGTAAACTCGTGTCGCGATGGTGTCGCCGGCTTCCGCGCTGCGAATGCTTCCTTTCGGGAACAACCACACTTTCTTATTTATTTTCAAGTATTTGTGTCAGATATTTTTGCATTTTTAAAATAGAAATCAAGCTCATTTAAATTTAATGTACGTATAGTATTTATTTACTTTTGATGGAAATTGAAGCTGTTTTATATGCCTAGTGATAAAATACAATTTTCATCATTTTCCAGAAATTGAAATTGTAATACTTCTTTAGACATATATCTGGCAGATTAGTGGAATTAAATTTTATTGAATATTTCTATCCGAGTAAGGAATGAATATATAACTAATGTGCTATACGGTGTCTTACTACCTGAAAAGAACACTCCAATTTAGTACATATCCATTGACTACATATATGTAAAATACTCTATTGTAGTACCTACTCATTTGTTATATCTATGAGAGGAAGACTAAACAAAATTGATACAAGACAATATCATCTGCCATCCCTTTCTAGAAATGAATTTTTAAATATAATTAATACTACAAAGCCTATCTATTTTGAATTTTTTTTTTGTTTTAGAAGTGAATTTTGAACGGAAAACATTATCTATGAAATAATTATTTATATGGACTATACTTCAGGTAATGTTTTTTGTAATTTCATATGCACCACTTTTCTTATTGTGCATATATTAAATAGGAATATATTTGTCATAGTATAATGTATGAACACGAAGATCGAGAATGTGTCTCTAAGACATTCCGGATTGTAGTGACAACTCTTTTGTGGCTACGGAGCAATGCACGTCGTCTAGTCTAATATCGTCGGCCAAAGATACGCCTGAAATGGGGTCGTACGTTTCTACTACTTGCTCTACTACAGATGAAGATTAAGATTTTGGTTTGCAGTCGCTTTGGCCTTTGCCTCAGCGGTTGTAATCAATTACTAAACCTAGTGAGATATTTGTTAATTGCTTGCAATATTGGACATTTTACATTTATGAAATAGCATTGTTTCAAGGATATATTAATGTAATAAACAGTATTAATGTATTTTATTACATTACATATAAAGTAGAAAATAAAATAATAATTAATATTTTTTGAAAGTCTCAAAGTTGAGGCAGTCTTGACGCAGCATTTATCTGAAAACTCGACGGTTGTGGGTTCGATTTCCACTCGACGAGAATTATCTTGCTCTGATACAAGCACGGCGTTAGGACCTGGAACTCAACAGTGAAGAACGAAATTTAAAATACAAATATTATACACTAGGATTATTTGGAGAATACCCTAAAAGAGTAAAAATATATAAGATCGTTTATTAAATTTACCTTAAGATTTAAAAAAAGTCAATACTCTTTTGTTCGATATACACATTGACCAAAGTTAGGCGATATAAAGAAGCGGTTCCGTAATTCATTGTGTAGAGCCCATCAATCTTAACAACTACAGAGTGCTTAAGTGGCTCAAAATGTACTAGCAAACAATTTAAGGATGAGCTATTTCTTTTATAAAAATTTGAGAAGAAACTACTTAGCATTCCATGGATTCACCGTGCGGGTGCCGGGCCGGGCGTTGTAGGTAGATGAACTCTGATCAGCGCGTGGGACTTGCAATCCAAGTGTAGGTTTAATGGGCCCCCTTTAAAATGTATTAACGCTCACCTCCACTGTCCGAGCTCCTCCCACTACCTAACCAAATTCGAAATGATTCTGCTAATGCCGCCTTTGAAGTACGGTTCAGAAATGTATTAAATATATGTAACAGTTCTAGAAAGGCCGAGATCTTTTAGCAAGCTATAGAGAGATTTCGCTGTAATACCTCTCGCTCCTACTTCTACCGCATATGAATTTACTTTAAACCTATTTCTGGTCAGTTCGTTAGTAAGCTCGAAATATTTATTAAGTTTGAAGTTATGACTTTTACGGATATTTGTCTCCCAAGGAACTGTAAGTTCTACCAGTACTATGCGTTTTAGGTTTCGGGAATAAAGAAAAATATCCGGTCTGGATGACGAAACACCAATGTCCTCAGGGACTTTGTACTGTTTTTCATACGTGTGATATAAGATACATTGACAGATCCGTCGGGATATCATGAAAGGAATGCCATTGGTACATTGGAGCGGGCCCGCTCTCCCGTGAAATTGCACCATTGAGTCACCAATAGAGGCGATAATTTAACGACTGCGGAACACTACACTCAAGATAAAGAATAATTTCTTTTCTTTTTATTGTATAATACTCGCATTCAAGTCTTGCAAATATGAGTGCAGTCTTGTAAATGTAGCAAAATGTATGAGGTGGAGTTGCAGTTTCACTTTCACCAAGAGGGAGCCAGTGTAAAGACATTTTGTTCCATACTTACAACCCAGTTTCCGAAATATTGCATGCTGTACAATTTAAAAACAGACGTTCTTTTTTTCGCCTAAGATATTTTCACACCTATTAATAGAAGTTTATTATTTAGCATTAATTATTTACATTTTATACAATAATAGTATACAAATAATAGTTATATAGCCTAATACAGCTTACTTAACAAGTTATGTATGGACAAGGGTTGTTAAACAAGCTCCGTCTATATACGTTAGGTATTTGATCCAACATCCACGACAGTCGTAACAGACAGTTGAATGGTTGGGTCACAGGTATGACTACGGGTCATGCGTATTTCTACCAGAATAAGTCGTCGTCGGATTTTCAATATTAGATTGAGGTAGTTTCTCATAAAGGAGATTCCGCAAAGCTCATGTTTATAAACTCAGCAAATGTCATGTTTTGTAAGCAAATAAGATAAAAAATAAAAATATAAAAAGTGCTAGATTATCTGATTACGCAACCGTAGTGGTAGAAATGGGTTCCCAGGTAGTCAGGTAAGTTAAAACATAGGGTAATAATAATAATAGTAATAATTCATATATATATATATATTTTACTTTTTTTTCGCGGGTAGACACGAAAGTGCACACACGTATTTTAACGCTCTATAGTTTTTTTTATTTTTTTTATTTAAATTATTAAGCATATATGTTAATAAACTAATTACCTGTGCTTAAGTTGACTAGCACTACACTTTCCAACATAATTTCTGCACAAAGAACTTAATAATGGATGTAGAAAAGTTACTCAAAAACATGGAGGAACTATCTGCTACGTTCTCTTCAAGAATGGGAGAATTTGAGAAGAATCTGTCTCAGCCTAGCTCTGCAGCTCCCACCCCCACTATCAAAGCCTTGGCCGCTGAGTTCTTTACTTTCAAGGCCTTTGTATGGAAGACCCTCAGCCTATTAAAATCTCAGGTTGAACTGGTAGCTCTTGGACTGGATCGTTTAGAGACACATTCAAGAAGAAAAGTGCTTTTATTCCATGGTGTTAGAGAAGAGAAAGACGAAGATGTTTTAAAACTGACTATCGACGTTTTATCGAAGCATATGAAGTTGTCTGATGTTGGTTCTTCTTCAATTGAATAATGCCACAGACTCGGTTCAAAAAAGGATTCCTCCAGGCCCATCCTTGTACGATTTTCCAGTGTACAGGTACGGTCCAGCGTTTGGAAAATGAAGACCAGGTTAAAAGGCACTAAAATAACGTTGACTGAATTAACGTTGACTGTCCTTTCAAAGTCGCGCCAAGAAGTGTTCGTCGCAGCTCGCAAACACTTTGGAATTAAGAAGTGCTGGTCAGCTGATGGTATGATAGTGATTTTAGTGCCTAACAAATCTAAGGTGAAAATATCTTCTATGTCGGAGCTCAAACTGTTAATCACACAAAATCCAAAATCTTCTAACAACAGTTAGTCGGGTATCTGTTATGTTTTTATTTCCTCCATTTCGTTGGATTATACGTATTTCTTTTTATGTAATATCCATCTTAAGTATAGACTTATTTTCTTAATTTCTTTGTGTAATATTTTTTTGGTTAGTCAACTTGTGCGCGTGGATTATTATTATTATTAGTTTTTTTTTTAATATTTTTTTTTAATTTATATATATATATATATATATATATATATATATATATATATATATATATATATATATATATATATATATATATATATATATATATATATATATATATATATATATATATATATATATATATATATATATATATATATATATATATATATATATATATATATATATATATATATATATATATATATATATATATACATATATATATACATATATATATATATATATATATATATATATATATATATATATATATATATATATATATATATATATATACATATATATATACATATATATATACATATATATATATATATATATATATATATATATATATATATATATATATATATATATATATATATATATATATATATATATATATATATATATATATATATATATATATACATATATATATATACATATATATATATATATATATATATATATATATATATATATATATATATATATATATATATATATATATATATATATATATATATATATATATATATATATATATATATATATATATATATATATATATATATATATATATATATATATATATATATATATATTTATATATTTATTTTTCGTATATATATATATTTTTTTGTATATTTTAAATAATTTAAAACTATGAACACAAATGATGAGTTCTTGTCTTGCTCATCTAGCAATTATGATAGTGTTAATAGTAATAACTCTTCTTTTTCAGATACAGATACTCTTGCAGAAAAGTTATCAAATATATTTAATAATCCTTTTGATTCTCTTTCCTTGGTGCATATCAACGCGCAGAGCATACCTGCTCATTATACTGATCTTCTCGCATCCTTTGGCTCCGGCACAGTCGATTGTATTCTAATATCTGAAACCTGGCTTAAACCATGCCTTTCATCTGCTTGCTACTCCCTTCCAGGTTTTCAATTATTCCGGAATGATCGCACTGAGCGGGGTGGGGGTGGTGTTGGTATATACCTTCGCAACAACATTCCTGCCAGTGTAATCTCTTGCTCTCCTAGTCAACCTGTAGGATTTCTTGAATACCTTTTCTTGGAAATAGTTATATATATATATATATATATATATATATATATATATATATATATATATATATATATATATATATATATATATATATATATATATATATATATATATATATATATATATATATATATATATATATATATATATATATATATATATATATATATATATATATATATATATATATATATATATATATATATATATATATACATATATATATATATATATATATATATATATATATATATATATATATATATATATATATATATATATATATATATATATATATATATATATATATATATATATATATATATATATATATATATATATATATATATATATATATATATATATATATATATATATATATTTATTTATATATTTATTTTTCGTATATATATATATTTTTTTGTATATTTTAAATAATTTAAAACTATGAACACAGATGATGAGTTCTTGTCTTGCTCATTTAGCAATTATGATAGTGTTAATAGTAATAACTCTTCTTTTTCAGATACAGATACTCTTGCAGAAAAGTTATCAAATATATTTAATAATCCTTTTGATTCTCTTTCCTTGGTGCATATCAACGCGCAGAGCATACCTGCTCATTATACTGATCTTCTCGCATCCTTTGGCTCCGGCACAGTCGATTGTATTCTAATATCTGAAACCTGGCTTAAACCATGCCTTTCATCTGCTTGCTACTCCATTCCAGGTTTTCAATTATTCCGGAATGATCGCACTGAGCGGGGTGGGGGTGGTGTTGGTATATACCTTCGCAACAACATTCCTGCCAGTGCAATCTCTTGCTCTCCTAGTCAACCTGTAGGATTTCTTGAATACCTTTTCTTGGAAATAGTTCTACACCATAAAAAAATTCTTCTCGGTGTCTTGTATGCCCCCAATGATAAAATAAGTTATTTTAGTGTTCTGGAGGACATTTTGGAAAATTTTTCACAACAGTATGAACATATAATTTGTATGGGCGACTTAAATACATGTTTATTAAAAAACGACACGAGAAGTAAACAGTTAAGAGCAATTAATGAATCTCTCAATTTACATATTTTACCCATGTCTTCTCCCACGCACTATTTTCCTAACTGCAGGCCTTCCCTCATTGATATTATCTCAGTCTCTAAGCCTGATCTTGTGATCTCTCACGGCCAATTGACTGCTCCTTTCTCTTTTCACGACCTTATTTTCCTTTCATATAAGCTACGCCCTCCTAAAGTTAGAGGCAAAATATTTTTTCAGCGTAATTTTAAGCTTATCGACATGGAACGCTTCAGAGCGGATTTGGAGAACATCGACTGGTCACCCATAATGTCATTAAGTAACATTGACGATATGGTAGAATCACTAACTACTGAGTTGATTAATATCTACAACACTCATGCGCCAATACGACCAGTTCGAATGAAGCATGCACCTGCGCCCTGGTTGACCCCAATTATCAAAAGATACATGGCTAAGCGCGATCGGGCCAAATCTAGAAAAAAAAACATCCTTGTGATGAAAATTTAGCTGCATACAAAAGACTGCGTAATATTTGCAACAGAATGTGTAGGGATGCCAAACGCCGCTATATTCACAATACTATTCAAAACCTATCTTACGACCAAGTTTGGAAATTCTTAGAGTCACTTGGTATAGGGAAATCCACTGATCGCCATCATATTTCAGTGGATCTTAATGTTCTGAATTCCTTCTTTAGTAAACCTACTTCAAGTATTAACAACCAAAGAAAACAGGAAACACTTTCTTCTTTGTCTTGTATTGACATTCCTGAATCTGCCCTATTTGCATTTAACTCTGTATCAGAAGATGAAGTCAAGAAGTATGTTCGCTCCTTATCCACTAAAGCCATCGGAAGTGACAATCTCAGCCTTGAGATGATTCTTCCCGTGTTGGAGAACATTGCACCAGTGCTTACCCACATTATAAATTTCTCACTGTCACGTAATGTCTTTCCTTCTCGGTGGAAGAATGCTTATGTTGTTCCGTTACCTAATCCTCTAATCCCACCTTAGTCTCTGACTATCGCCCTATCTCCATCCTGCCTATCCTATCCAAAGTACTTGAATCCATTGTTTATAACCAACTGTATTCCTTTCTCTCCTCAAACAATCTCCTATGTCCCTTCCAGTCTGGTTTCCGTCCCTTCCACAGCACAGTTAGTGCACTGCTGAATATTACGGAGGACATTCGGTGTGCCATGGATAACACCAAGCTCACCGCAATGGTACTACTGGATTTCAGCAATGCATTTAGCTCTGTTGATTTCGACATACTTCTTGCTTCTCTTCGTGCAGTAAATTTTTCTTCCTCAGCCATAAACTGGTTTCATTCTTATCTCTTCGGACGCCAACAATGCGTGAAAGTGAATGACCATACGTCATCTTGGCTAGATCTCACTGCTGGCGTTCCACAAGGCGGCATTCTCTCTCCTCTTCTGTTTTCTATTTTTATAAACAATATTTCCAAAGTCATCTCTTCTCCTTACCATCTGTATGCAGATGATTTGCAGTTGTATCGACATGGCTATACACATGAACTGTCGGATGTTATCAATATTTTAAATAACGATCTAGCTGCTATACAACGTTGGGCTGAATCTTTCGGTCTAATAGTAAACCCGAAAAAATCGCAAGCAATTATAATCAGCAGTAGCCGACTTGCAAGTAAAATTAATTGGAATGCAACACCCGCGATTATATATTCTGGAACTCAAATTCCATATTACGATAAAGTTAAGAATTTGGGTCTAATTTTTGACTGCAATTTGTCTTGGACACACCACATTAGCGAACTTAGTAAACGTATGCATTTCTCCTATCGTTCTCTTAAGCGTCTCCAATTCTTTCTCCCCCATAAAACAAAAGTAATGCTAGCGCAATGTCTCCTTCTCCCAATTCTCGACTATGCCGATGTCTGCTATTTGGATGTGACTGGGGAGCAATTTAACAGATTAGAGCGTCTTCAAAATCTCGCTATACGCTTTATTTACGGTCTTCGTAAGTATGACCACGTATCCCATTTTCGTGCTCAGCTTAATTGGCTCCCTATTCGTTTTCGCCGTGATATGCATATCCTTTCTCTTCTGTTTAAGATAATCAATTACCAAAATTTCCCTCCTTACCTACGTTCCCGTTTTAAAATCCTTCCCGCTCCTACACGCTCGAGAAGGTCTGGTGTTTTACCAACGCTAGACATTCCTAAGAGCAATACCAAATTTCTCCTAAAGTCCTTTCCGTATAGGCTCCTCTACTTTGGAATAAACTGCCCAAGGCCATTCAAGAGAGTCAATCTATTCTTTCATTTAAATCAATATTGAAAAAACACTTTCTTAATGAACTTAAAAGTATCTGAAATCTTAATTTAACTATGTTTCGTTTATATTATATTTTTTTGTGTACATATGTATATGTGTATGTATATATATGTATGTATTTATATAAGTATATGTCTATTACTTATGTTTGTGTATGTATGTATATTTTCTATGCCTTATGTATTGATTTTTGTATTATTATTTTTTAACCTTATATTGCATTTTTCTGTCTTCTCGTACATTCTGCTTTCATCCACTTTCACAGGTTGGCTGGAAGAAATCTCTTAGATAGATAAGTCCACCTTTGTTAATGATATTTCTGTGTTTATGTATTTCTCATTTTTTTTTAATGCAATAAAGAATATTGATATATATATATATATATATATATATATATATATATATATATATATATATATATATATATATATATATATATATATATATATATATATATATATATATATATATATATATATATTTTTTTTTTTTTTTTCATGAAGGACCCCCCACATGATCTGGAACAAGCTCATATAGATTCAGTAGGTTCAAATATGTGGCTCAAGGGTGGTAGCTTGTTCCCCGAAACTGAAGGATTCATAATAGTCATTCAGGATCAAATCACGTACACCAACAACTCCAGAAAAATCTTCTTATAAGTTATACGACGACCGAGCAGTTCTGACAGATAAAACTATACATTTCAATAGACCTGATATCATATTACAAAATAAGTCGGATAAGATTACCTACCTTATAGACATAGCTGTGCCTAACACCCATAACCTATAAAGAACAATAACCGAAAAATTATATAAATATGAAGAATTAAAAGAGGAAATAATAAGAATTTGGAAATAGAAAAAAGTATACATAGTTCCTATAGTCCTCTCCACTACCGGAGTCATACCTAAACATCTTCATCGTAGCATTAACATTTTAAATTTAAAAAAATACCATTTATATCACATTTTTACATATATTGTATCTCCTTGGTTTCAACCTCTAGATATAATAAAACCCAGTTTATGAACTGAGAAAATAATACATTTAAATAATAATAATAATTTTTATTCGTTTCTTTCTTATAAGCTAGTGTACAAGGTGTAGGAGGTTCTCAAACTTCCTAGTAAATTATGGAAAACCTGAGTCAGGAGACCTCGCTCTTCCATAACTAATACATTTTTTTTTTCACGAGAAATAAATGTAAACATTACAATAATGAAATACTGACAAAAAAGAAGCCTTATATTACCTAAAACAATATAAAAATATAAAACTAAACTGTTTATGTGTGTGTGTGTGTGTGTGTGTGTTTGTGTGTGTGTATGTGCGTGCGTGCGTGAGTATTATAAACGGAATGAACTTATTTATAGATATGTATGTCGTTTTAATTATCATTTAATTGTTATCACAGAGACTAACTATTAAATATTAGAGCCTCCGTCTCTTCGTAACTAAAGTTTATAATCCAGTTGGTAATACCTTTTTTACATTCGTTATTTTTCATAGGATAAATAGTAAGTATATTATTTGTTTTATTGGGAGGATAGTTTATTAAGCTGCCAGCTGGAAAATTTAGTTTTTGTCTTACTTATAGGAGATACGTTGTAATATGTACTTTTTTGTGGAAGTGATGAGTCAAATTTTAGACTTTTATGAGTTTTTAAAGGGACCATAGACATTAAACACATTATACATATATAATTTTCTTTTTAATATACAAAGAAGCTACTTAATATAATAATAAACAGTGGGTTTCAAATAACATTTATATACAACTTATACATTTATACTCGTACATATTAATATAACTTCTCTCATCAAATCAATGTTTATATAAGCATAACGATAAGACAACGGTACGTGTGAGAGTTTGAAGTATAAATTCACGACGACACCTCAAGGCGCAAAGTAAATATTATATAGTTGAAAGGAAACGCCTTTAAGAAACATAGGGAAGATCTGATATATATTAAAGGCTGTTCAGTAATAAATCTTAACTTGGGCTGCTTTGTACAAATTGTATTGTATATTTAAATTATAAGTTTTGTTATTTTAAGAAATTTATATGAATTGTTCACCTAAATGTATAAAAAAAGTACAAAATGATCTTAAAAGTACATTTTAATATGTTTTCAAGACCAGTAAAGTTTGTTAGTATTTGGTATAGAATATAGAATAAGTTGTTCTGAGATGACAGTGCATTTTTTTATTATGCAGTCATACAAATTTAACGATATAGAATACTTTTCTTAATGCAATGTTACATACCTTTTTAGAGTATCGTCGTTGATATTTTGAGTTCAATAAAAACAATGTCTGTACTAGACAGCCAGTTTTTGCTAAGTTACAAAACTAAGTGCCGGGCGCCTCGTCGGTGCGACTTGAGCGATGTGAAAGTACTAATCCTTTATGATTTATGATTCACTCGTATTTTATTGTAGATTCTCTTGGGCGTGTCCATCAGAGGACTGACAGCCGTTAATTTAATTTTCTTTTCATCATATCATGATTTAAAACTATACAGTTGACGACTGTCTTCGATAAGTAAGAAAAAGATCCACATACAAGCTAAAGAGATGAGATTGTTGCTTATTATAGATTTGTTGTGGAATTACCAAGCTGCTCTAGATTATTGTATAGTTTAACGCGCATATAATGCTAATTTACAATTTAATTAACAATTGAAAGTAAATATGCAATTTATCTCGCTTAAAATGATCTTTACAAATTTCTACAAATTATTGTTACAAAATTGTAATATCAAAAATATGAATAACAATTTTAATCTATTTAATGTTATGGTGTTCAAAAAATATAATTCAATGTTATCTTACGGCTATTAGACCATTGCAGTAATAAAATTACTACAGAAGCCACACTTTCCTTTAGCGTATTTCATTATCACTGTGCAATAGACAGTACACACATTGTACATGACTTATTGTAGCTCTCTGGATTATTCAGAAACAAAAGTATAAAGAAAAGGCACAAAAGCCGCTGTTTTTTATCCCTCGCTGCAAACCGCTCGTAGGAATCTGAAGTTGTATACGCAAACCCAAATGGAACTAAAATTAAAGTTATAAATGTTTTTCATATAAAGAATGATAAACGTGCTTTGTACTTTTACATATACATCTTAGTGGAATTTTACTGCAAAGTTTTTTTTAATGATAACACAGTAAAAGCAATTGAAGTTTATTTCGATCTGTTCGTTATGTATTATGCTTTTTGTTTAAAAATTACTAAGTGCCTTTAATATTTAAATAATTGAGTTAGAGATTACTATAGTGATGATAAAATCGATGTTACAACACAGCACCGATCATTAAGGTGTAGAATAATAAAGATATAGTATATATAAGTAAGTTATTTTGAATAAAAAATCGTCCTTCTCAACTCCTTTATGAATTGACCGAGTATATAATTGAATTTTAATTTTTTCTTTCTAGTATATAATTGAATTGAAATTTTTCACCCTCTCTGAGGGTGGTCTCTAAAAAAAATTTTAAAAAATTAAAATTTTTTTAGAGACCACCCTCAGAGAGGGTGATTTTTTTTTTGCATTTTCTTCCCTCTGGTAACTACATAAGCGCGGTGTAGAGTTCTGCCGCTCAACATGCAATACCTCGAAAGGCGGCAAGGCAGTAATAGAGTGTTTTAACACTAGGTTTCCACAGTTCTTGCGGTTCCCTCCACCTACCCTGCTATGAGCAAAAAAAGCGTGAGGATAAAGATAATAATTCATATTTTATAAATTTTACCCATGTTGTAATCGTATAATCAGAGAAAGCCTTAATTTAAAAGTAAATTTTATACAGTTTGAAGATGATAAAACGTATATTTCAACGCCATCAAACATAGCATTGAACATGTTTTCTTTAAATACTTGGGTCAATAATATAGACAGCTAATCATTTATTAAACATAATGTAAATTTCATGTATAAGCCTAAAAAACAATATAATCCCCTACATTTGAGTAATCTGTTCAAACGTTTTATTGAATCTGAATATCGCAGATTCAAAAAAGTTTTTACAGATGGTTCTAAGGAGTCTGAGGGTTCAGGTGCTTCGTTTTATGATGCAGAACAAAACATAGGTTTGAAATTGCAGATAAATGCCAATATATGCATGATGGAAATTGAACTAATTGCTATCGCAGAAGCTCTGTCATATGTAGAATCGACCCATCAGGTGAATATAGTAATATTAACAGACTCAAAAAGTTCACTCCAATATTTGGCTCGATGTACCTCGACTTTTCGAGGAACACCGATAGCCTACATTATCTTGGATACCATTATGAGCCTGCAATCATTAGGAAAACACATAATTCTTCAATGGATACCATCTCTTATTGGTGTAGAGGGTAATGAAACTGCTGATTTATTAGCGAAAGAGGCAATATCTGATGGTGTTCCTATCAGTATTCTCCCTTTTTATTTGAATTACTTGCCTAATTTAAAACAAATTTGCCATGGGTTTTGGAAGGATTTCGTCAAAAGGTCCATAGATAAAGATATCTGGTATAGAACGATCTAACCTCACCCTTTGAGCTCACCTTGGATTAATAACCAAATATTGAGTAGAAAAACACAATTATGGTGCTTAGACTTCGTTCTGGACACATTTCAGATAATAAGTTTTTATATTTAATAAGTAAATCGTCGTCACCTCGTTGTGACTTTTGTGGACCAGATTCTGTAGATGACACATGATAACCTTCTTATATAAGATGTTGTTATATTGAATATTTTGGGTTATTTCGAAAAGCTTATGAGAAATCCTTCTTTAATACTTAATTTCAGAAACGGCGAGCATTATAGGAACTTCTCGGTACCAATTTTTTGGTATCTTTAGCAAAACCAACAACCGAAATGAAGCCTATGTTATGAAATAATACACCTTCTTGTTTATACAACAATGCAAACCGCGTAAATATTGCCCCGCGCAAAGATTTTTAAGGGAAAATTCGTTTCTTTTCGAAAATACATATATTATTTTACGCAAACATTGTTCTGTTATAATTCTACCTTTTTATATAGGTTCGTTTAGAATTTACAATATTAACGTTATGTTCTCAAAATAGTTTACAATACTAGGTTGTAAATATTGTTAGATATACGATTTGTATTTTATAATATCACAATTCTGATTTTAGGATTCCATTAAAATTTACTTTCGTTCGTTAAAATGCCAATGGTAATTCGTGTGATTCACACATATGCAGTTAAAACGTACTGTATAAGTACAATTGAATTTAGGATTATACGTGTTACTTTTTTAAACATCAATACTTTTATATAATTTTTGATATACTCTTCTATAAATGTATTGTTTTATACCAAAGAGATTCTACAATCATTATTAGTTACAATTAATCGTGAACACCGATGATGTCTATTCAAAACACCATATACATTTATAACGCATGTGAATTAGATTTTCATATACCTGTTGTTTATAGCCTTATCTGTGCCGAACATAGAATAATAACTGTTTCTATTTTAATTACATTTATATTGGTTGACGTGCTAGATAGCAATAGCTATTAATATAAGTCAAGTAGATCGTAAAATATCATAGAGTAGATTTAAAAAAAAAATACATAAATAGATTTTCAACTAAACTAATTCTTTACTATAAGTTTGTCTTATACTTGTCAGTCAATGCAGTCGTTGCAATATTTTTGGTGACACGTACACTTTATATAAGTATAAGTTGATACACTTTCCTTTTTCACTTTAAGACACAGATCAGGTTTTTAAAAATTGATCAATTAACCAATAAATCAATGCGAATTCATAGCATAACGTACAATGTCTGTAAATAGGCCTAGAATAGCGAGAAAATGTATAAACGTAGTTTTAAAACCATTTTAAACTATTTCATAACAATTTATTCATCTCAAAAGCGACATCTCTGAAACACACACGCTTAACTTCTTTACTTTATGTGTACATTTTTTTATTATAGTTTCGAATAAAAATAATAATGTTTTCGAAGATAATCTCTGATTAAATTAGAAATACAATAAAGATAAGAAAGGCGTCACCGTGGAATATTAAAAACAACTTTTGTTACTTTAGTTTACATTAGTCAATACGTTAAAATAAATAATTTTATTGGATAACTATTTTCCTCTTCATACTTTATTCTATATATAGCAGGGTAGGTAAAAAATCGTAGTGTTTAGATTCTATTCTTTCAGCTTGTATTTATGACATTGCATGTTAGATAGTAAAGTTCGTCATCGTATTTTGTTTTGTCTGAGCAGGAAAACGAACCTCTTCGAGCTAAAATAGAATCAGCGACCGTGCTTACCATGGTCATATATTATTCCATTGTGCCACCATTACCTCCCAATTTGAACCTAATAACATTTTATACACTGTATAAATTCAAAATTAATCGAATATACGAAAATCGATTGTTCTAAAATATGAACTTTGCTTGTTAAATTTAAAAGTTATGCCTTCGGGCGACTGACTGCTTTAGGCTTAACGTGGAGTTTGTTGTGAAATTACGAAATAGTTTAGAAATTTTCCTATGTACCTGTTTTTAATAATATATTTTATTAATAATTTCATGAGAAGGTTGTTTTGAATAAACGTTAATTTATAACTAATATTGAAGCTCGTCTTGGCTCAGTGGGACAGCGTCTAACTGAAGACCGCAATGCGTGTGAATTCCACTTTGAATTCTGCCATTCCAAACAAAAAATAACTACTAACTGTAGTGTTATTATTTTGCGCTACAATTTTTGACTGTAAAGCACGCTATCTGGCTATTGAGATGTTTCGTACGTTAACTGGATTAAAACCATATTACTCGTGATCCAGCTCTCTAGTACTAGACCGTGGAGCTAACACAATGAATTTGAGAAGCTCTTAGCTTATCGGGCTGGATTCGAGTGCCCTTTGTTTAGTAACGCTGCAGTTTAGCTGAAAATACCTAGGACTAATGCGTGACAATTGTCAATATATCTCAATAGAGAGGAGGAGGATGTTACCTCCTATTTAGAATTTCACCGTATTCATTTACAATCTGTTTTAAGGTTTGTGTCTTTGTTCTCATTATACCTACAAAGTTTAATAACAACTTTAAGCAATGAATTAAGTAATTCAAATTAATTAAATATTCTGCGCTTTTCGCGTCAAAAATATATAGTTTAAAATTTGATATAAATAATGTAAGCACTGTATTTTATATAGAAAATATTCTTATAAGATCTGACTATAACTCAGATGCGATGGGATCGAATATAAGAAAATAGGTTCTCGGTAGATTCATGACGGATATATCCTGTCGCGACAACACGACGACTCCTGAGAGGTTTTGATTTTATAACTTTAGTACATATAAATATATATATACAGCTTTGAAAAAAAGTAGTCGTGGCGAAGCGTCGGAGCGTGTAACTGTAAACACAACATTTGTAGGTTCGAGTCCTATTCGAGGAGAGCAAATTATATTCATTTTCTTTTCTTTTGTAACAAGACTTTTCATCACTCAATGTTATATAATATATATAAAACATATATATATATATATATATATATATATATATATATATATATATATATATATATATATATATATATATATATATATATATATATATATATATATATATATATATATATATATATATATATATATATATATATATATATATATATATATATATATATATATATATATACGTAGTAAACAGAGTGTTTTAACACTGAGTAAAGAGATAAGCTTAAGGTAAAGGGTTGTCTTCCTTACAATGCATACAACGTAGGAAAATAACTGTGAATATAAAGTTGTTTTTGTTGTTTTGAAAATGCTGCAAAGCTTCGAACAAAATCATTTCTACTACTACAAATAATTTTTTACTCGTAATAATACTAGTATTTTTATAGTGTTACCATTGGTTTGAGTGCAAAATTAATTATACATTTATACTTTGTTACGATGAGCTTTTAGTGTTTGGTTACGTGATTTTTATTTAATAAAAAAATAGATACTTTGAGTATATTTATTTTTGAATAATAATAACAAAAAGCATTAGCCCAGTTCGAATAATACATCGAGGGTTTCGTACCAATTTCATGACTCTCAATATTCTACCGGAAAAGACACTAATAATATATACTAAATAAAGGTGGCTGCGATATCTACACATTTTATAGTATATTAAATACAAGTAGAAATTTGTAATGGTTTTTCCAATAGTAAATCTGTAAATTGTCACCCGATTATATAAAATTACATTTATTTCTTCACTGTGGTAACTAGTGCTGCGGTTGAGCTCCGCAAGTCGATTCAGAAGTAAGACAAATGTAGTTAATTTTAAAGAATCAGTACTGTCTTCAAATATCAAACTTAAATAAAATATTTCTAAATCGTCGAAGAAGACGGTTTGTGAGTTCGATACACTCAAGGAAGGTGATTTTTTTCATGCAACGCTTCGAGTGGCGGAAAGCGAGGAACAGAGTGTCTTAATACTAGGTTCCTCCGTTTCCTGCGGTTCCCATTGCCTACCCTGCTGTGCAGGATAAAGCGTACAGACAAAAAATAAATAAATAAAAACAAAATATTTATAGATTAAAAGAAATAAGATTTTTCCCTTTATACAAAGTTTTTAGTTCATTTGTTTAAGTGCTCATTTTTCCTCGTGAGGTAAGCAATCCTAAAGCATATTAAATACAAAACAATTATTAGTATAAAATTATAAATCAGGGTGGATCTAGTTTGTAATAAAGTGAAGACGTTATAATAAAAATAAAGAGGACTTTTGTAAAGCGCGATCATTATTACACATACCAAGAATTTTCTCAAGAGCGCTCGTTCTTAATTCTGTTTGTAAAATAATAATTAGCTAACTTAGTTGTCCGTATTACGAGAATTTGATCTTAATAATATAACAAGATCACAATGATTATAAAGAGCAAAATGTATTTTCATAATATAATACCATGTATCCATCACCATTATAAGCAAACAGTATTGGCTTTGGAGTAAGTAGCAAAAGTCACAGACAACCGTTAATTTAATATTCTATATTAACGAATATTAATTTATTATGAAAGCAAAATTGAAAGTAATAGTTACAGATTGTTTTTGTGGTGCACTTAATCTACTAGGCTATAATCTAGGCTTTTGTATATTATCACGAATTTAAAAGATCCTGAGTATTTCTATAGTTTTTATTAATTGAACATTTATATATATTATTATATATTTTAAGTAAAATCAAAACCAGGCATAGCACGTAAAACGGGACAGGGCATTATAATAGTTTATGTATTACGATTGTTACGTAAATTTGATTTCTTTGGCAGCATTTACTTATTACTTTATCAATAAATATATAAATTTTAGGTCGTTTTAAGTGTTACCTACAAAAATAATAATGAAATTAATTTTGATATTTTTATTTAGGTTGATAGTAAATGTATATTTTGTGATATGTAAGTAGTGACGTGGCGCAGAGGCGCAACGTCTGCCTGTGACGCGACGGTTTCTAGGTTCAATTCTCAAAATATAGATTTTTCTATTTCTATTTTCTTCGCTCTGGCAACGAGACAAAGCGCGGCATTGAGTTCCACCACTTAACACGCAATGCCCCGAAAAAGGCGGAAAGCAGGAACTAAGCAACAGAGTTTTATGAATGTAGAACTACAAAAAATATTATTTGCAAATACCGTTTCGACAAATAAAATTATTTCAGTAATTATTTAAAAAATAACATGATCTTCAAACGTATTTATAAATTTAAATTTTTCCACCCCTTGTTTTATTCTAACCTCATTCATCCCCACCATTATACCATCTGTATATTAGAAGTCTTTTAATACTACATAATTAAGTATAACATAAATTTAACCATAATAATCATTTAAAAAATTTCTTTTTAAAATGTTGGTTTGGATAATTTGATTTTATAAAGCAGTCGTACAGCTCGGACTTGGCGCCGCTAGTCACGCCCGCGATTCAGGGAAGCGCTGACAAATAACTGAAAACTTCCTCGGTCCGAGTTTACTTCCTTAACATACTACGTGTTAAGTTTTACAAACGATTGCAATAAATAAATAAAATTAAATTGTTAAAAGAGGTTGTATATATATATATATATATATATATATATATATATATATATATATATATATATATATATATATATATATATATATATATATATATATATATATATATATATATATATATATATATATATATATATATATATATATATATATATATATATATATATATATATATATATATATATATATATATATATATATATATATATATATATATATATATATATATATGTAATATTGTAATTTGTATTGAATCGTTTAAATTTATTATTAAGGCATCACTTTTTGTATAAATATATTAACACATATTTCTTACATATTGAGCTACATGATAGTGTTTTAAATGCGGTCGTAGCTATATCGCGACACACCACCTACTACAGCGAGGGCAAAGACGATGCAGTCATAAGACTAGTTCGTAACGCGACGGGCGCAGCAACTAAAAGATAAAATATATATATATATATATATATATATATATATATATATATATATATATATATATATATATATATATATATATATATATATATATATATATATATATATATATATATATATATATATATATATATATATATATATATATATATATATATATATATATATATATATATATATATATATATATATATATATATATATATATATATATATATATATATATATATATATATATATATATATATATAACCAAAACCTATAGAGTGCTTTCCATTGGCTACAGTTGTAAAATTTGTCAATATAATAAAAATAATGATAAGAAACTACTTGGCATTCCATAAATACACAGTGCGGGTGCAGGCTCTCGGAGATAGGTGACTTCCAGGCCAAATGTTTTAAATCTTACAAAGCAATTAATTGTTGTTTTTTTATTTTTTCTTTATTTAAATAATGACATGTATATACGTGTCATCACTTAAACATCCTTATCTGTATGGCTAGGCAGAGATAACTTAGCTCAGTCAAGAGCCAAGAATACTGCCAGTATTATTAAAAGTTGTGAAAGTCAAGGCCATGCAGTCTTGTAAGGGTGCGGAAATGATACTAATTGAATAATGTGAGAATTGAATCCACAACCATTAGACGATGACTATATGTAGTAAATATTTATATTTATGAATTATGTAAGGGTAGAAATAATAAAGAAAATGTTCATAAATAAATAATATAAGAATTAGAACTCCACAATGTCTAACTTTCGGAAACGCCTGATGCATCTGTCCATTCCTTTCTTATAAGTTGTCTTCGTGCTCTGTTTCCTTAGTGCAATAGAAGAAATATGAGAAAGCTTTATTTTAATTTGTAAATATCTATAGTATAAATTAAAAATTTTTATTGTGACTTTAAGAGGTTTCAAAATGTAATTTCAGTTTCTGTTACTATAGAATATCAGTACGCTTCGCGGTCGTATTCGTTTATTTTGTATAATAACAACTACATACGTATTTTTATTTAGCATTTTTTAGTAATATCTTGTATTATCTTCTGTCCTCCTTTTGTAGTATAAATTCTTATTTCTTGTCAAAAACACACTACATTTTAAAGTTAAACCTATAGGGTACTGTAGGGTACCTGTTAATATCAACAGGAAGTACCCTGTGTTGATTGTGACATTTTGATTGCGCGTAAATGCTTGTTTTTATAGCGTTCACTGTTGTTGCTGTTCCATTATCTATATGTTCTGGGTCTTCAGAAATTAGAAATATTTAGAAATTTCCATACTAAATTTAAATTTAAATTCAAAACAAATTTACATAACTATAGTAAATATTCTCAACAGGCGGACAAACAGATAGATATAAAACAATGCGATCCTGTGAAGGTTTTTACTTATGGGATCACATTGTGAGATATGGTTGGATAAGTTTTAATAAGTAAAAATATATTCAATATAACAACATTTTATATAAGAAGATAACCCACTTTTATGATAATGACAGTTATCATAAAAACTGATGATAACCTTCTTATATAAGATGTTGTTATATTGAATATTTTGGGTTATTTCGAAAAGCTTATGAGAAATCCTTCTTTAATACTTAATTTCAGAAACGGCGAGCATTATAGGAACTTCTCGGTACCAATTTTTTGGTATCTTTAGCAAAACCAACAACCGAAATGAAGCCTATGTTATGAAATAATACACCTTCTTGTTTATACAACAATGCAAACCGCGTAAATATTGCCCCGCGCAAAGATCTTTAAGGGAAAATTCGTTTCTTTTCGAAAATACATATATTATTTTACGCAAACATTGTTCTGTTATAATTCTACCTTTTTATATAGGTTCGTTTAGAATTTACAATATTAACGTTATGTTCTCAAAATAGTTTACAATACTAGGTTGTAAATATTGTTGGATATACGATTTGTATTTTATAATATCACAATTCTGATTTTAGGATTCCATTAAAATTTACTTTCGTTCGTTAAAATGCCAATGGTAATTCGTGTGATTCACACATATGCAGTTAAAACGTACTGTATAAGTACAATTGAATTTAGGATTATACGTGTTACTTTTTTAAACATCAATACTTTTATATAATTTTTGATACACTCTTCTATAAATGTATTGTTTTATACCAAAGAGATTCTACAATCATTATTAGTTACAATTAATCGTGAACACCGATGATGTCTATTCAAAACACCATATACATTTATAACGCATGTGAATTAGATTTTCATATACCTGTTGTTTATAGCCTTATCTGTGCCGAACATAGAATAATAACTAGTTTCTATTTTAATTACATTTGTATTGGTTGACGTGCTAGATAGCAATAGCTATTAATATAAGTCAAGTAGATCGTAAAATATCACAAAGTAGATTTAAAAAAAATTACATAAATAGAATATAGTTTTCAACTAAACTAATTCTTTACTATAAGTTTGTCTTATACTTGTCAGTCAATGCAGTCGTTGCAATATTTTTGGTGACACGTACACTTTATATAAGTATAAGTTGATACACTTTCCTTTTTCACTTTAAGACACAGATCAGGTTTTTAAAAATTGATCAATTAACCAATAAATCAATGCGAATTCATAGCATAACGTACAATGTCTATAAATAGGCCTAGAATAGCGAGAAAATGTATAAACGTAGTTTTAAAACCATTTTAAACTATTTCATAACAATTTATTCATCTCAAAAGGGACATCTCTGAAACACACACGCTTAACTTCTTTACTTTATGTGTACATTTTTTTATTATAGTTTCGAATAAAAATAATAATGTTTTCGAAGATAATCTCTGATTAAATTAGAAATACAATAAAGATAAGAAAGGCGTCACCGTGGAATATTAAAAACAACTTTTGTTACTTTAGTTTACATTAGTCAATACGTTAAAATAAATAATTTTATTGGATAACTATTTTCCTCTTCATACTTTATTCTATATATAGCAGGGTAGGTAAAAAATCGTAGTGTTTAGATTCTATTCTTTCAGCTTGTATTTATGACATTGCATGTTAGATAGTAAAGTTCGTCATCGTATTTTGTTTTGTCTGAGCAGGAAAACGAACCTCTTCGAGCTAAAATAGAATCAGCGACCGTGCTTACCATGGTCATATATTATTCCATTGTGCCACCATTACCTCCCAATTTGAACCTAATAACATTTTATACACTGTATAAATTCAAAATTAATCGAATATACGAAAATCGATTGTTCTAAAATATGAACTTTGCTTGTTAAATTTAAAAGTTATGCCTTCGGGCGACTGACTGCTTTAGGCTTAACGTGGAGTTTGTTGTGAAATTACGAAATAGTTTAGGAATTTTCCTATGTACCTGTTTTTAATAATATATTTTATTAATAATTTCATGAGAAGGTTGTTTTGAATAAACGTTAATTTATAACTAATATTGAAGCTCGTCTTGGCTCAGTGGGACAGCGTCTAACTGAAGACCGCAATGCGTGTGAATTCCACTTTGAATTCTGCCATTCCAAACAAAAAATAACTACTAACTGTAGTGTTATTATTTTGCGCTACAATTTTTGACTGTAAAGCACGCTATCTGGCTATTGAGATGTTTCGTACGTTAACTGGATTAAAACCATATTACTCGTGATCCAGCTCTCTAGTACTAGACCGTGGAGCTAACACAATGAATTTGAGAAGCTCTTAGCTTATCGGGCTGGATTCGAGTGCCCTTTGTTTAGTAACGCTGCAGTTTAGCTGAAAATACCTAGGACTAATGCGTGACAATTGTCAATATATCTCAATAGAATACTATAACTAGCGTATTATTGCTGTTTGATGTTTTTTTTTTCTTAATTTAAAGGGCTTTATCGCTAATGCGATCATGTCGCCCTGGTAATGTTTTCAGAAAATTTAATTGCCTCTAATTATTGCTAATTTATAAAACTTTAGCTTTCTCAGAAAGAGGAAAGGCAAGTACACTATTACAATAGCCTATTTCATAAAATGCCTGCCTTCATAAATTTACTTCTGAGAGCTTCGTTACGAACACATTCCATCAATAATGATGAACAACATCTTATATAAGAAGGTTATCATCAGTTTTTATGATAACTGTCATTATCATAAAAGTGGGTTATCTTCTTATATAAAATGTTGTTATATTGAATATATTTTTACTTATTAAAACTTATCCAACCATATCTCACAATGTGATCCCATAAGTAAAAACCTTCACAGGATCGCATTGTTTTATATCTATCTGTTTGTCCGCCTGTTGAGAATATTTACTATAGTTATGTAAATTTGTTTTGAATTTAAATTTGAATTTAGTATGGAAATTTCTAAATATTTCTAATTTCTGAAGGCCCAGAACATATAGATAATGGAACAGCAACAACAGTGAACGCTATAAAAACAAGGATTTACGCGCAATCAAAATGTCATAATCAACACAGGCTACTTCCTGTTGATATTAACAGGTACCCTACAGTACCCTATAGGTTTAACTTTAAAATGTAGTGTGTTTTTGACAAGAAATAAGAATTTATACTACAAAAGGAGGAAAGATTTAAAGATAATACAAGATATTACTAAAAAATGCTAAATTAAAATACGTATGTAGTTGTTATTATACAAAATAAGCGAATACGACCGCGAAACGTACTGATATTCTATAGTAACAGAAACTGAAATTACATTTTGAAACCTCTTAAAGTCACAATAAAAATTTTTAATTTATACTATAGATATTTACAAATTAAAATAAAGCTTTCTCATATTTCTTCTATTGCACTAAGGAAACAGAGCACGAAGACAACTTATAAGAAAGGAATGGGCAGATGCATCAGGCGTTTCCGAAAGTTAGACATTGTGGAGTTCTAATTCTTATATTATTTATTTATGAACATTTTCTTTATTATTTCTACCCTTACATAATTCATAAATATAAATATTTACTACATATAGTCATCGTCTAATGGTTGTGGATTCAATTCTCACATTATTCAATTAGTATCATTTCCGCACCCTTACAAGACTGCATGGCCTTGACTTTCACAACTTTTAATAATACTGGCAGTATTCTTGGCTCTTGACTGAGCTAAGTTATCTCTGCCTAGCCATACAGATAAGGATGTTTAAGTGATGACACGTATATATATGTCATTATTTAAATAAAGAAAAAATAAAAAAAACAACAATACATATATATATATATATATATATATATATATATATATATATATATATATATATATATATATATATATATATATATATATATATATATATATATATATATATATATATATATATATATATATATATATATATTCTTATTTCAATACTCTTATTCATTTAATGGTTTCAAAAGCTTTTTATTACTAAATAAAATTGTTCTATTTCAAAAATATACAACCTCTTTTAACAATTTAATTTTATTTATTTATTGCAATCGTTTGTAAAACTTAACACGTAGTATGTTAAGGAAGTAAACTCGGACCGAGGAAGTTTTCAGTTATTTGTCAGCGCTTCCCTGAATCGCGGGCGTGACTAGCGGCGCCAAGTCCGAGCTGTACGACTGCTTTATAAAATCAAATTATCCAAACCAACATTTTAAAAAGAAATTTTTTAAATGATTATTATGGTTAAATTTATGTTATACTTAATTATGTAGTATTAAAAGGCTCCTAATATACAGATGGTATAATGTTGGGAATGAATGAGGTTACAATAAAACAAGGGGTGGAAAAATTTAAATTTATAATTACGTTTGAAGATCATGTTATTTTTTAAGTAATTACTGAAATAATTTTATTTGTCGAAACGGTATTTGCAAATAATATTTTTTGTAGTTCTACATTCATAAAACTCTGTTGCTTAGTTCCTGCTTTCCGCCTTTTTCGGGGCATTGCGTGTTAAGTGGTGGAACTCAATGCCGCGCTTTGTCTCGTTGCCAGAGCGAAGAAAATAGAAATAGAAAAATCTATATTTTGAGAATTGAACCTAGAAACCGTCGCGTCACAGGCAGACGTTGCGCCTCTGCGCCACGTCACTACTTACATATCACAAAATATACATTCACTATCAACCTAAATAAAAATATCAAAATTAATTTCATTATTATTTTTGTAGGTAACACTTAAAACGACCTAAAATTTATATATTTATTGATAAAGTAATAAGTAAATGCTGCCAAAGAAATCAAATTTACGTAACAATCGTAATACGTAAACTATTAGAATGCCCTGTCCCGTTTTACGTGCTATGCCTGGTTTTGATTTTACTTAAAATATATAATAATATATATAAATGTTCAATTCAATAAAAACTATAGAAATACTCAGGATCTTTTAAATTCGTGATAATATACAAAAGCCTAGATTATAGCCTAGTTGATTAAGTGCACCACAAAAACAATCTGTAACTATTACTTTCAATTTTGCTTTCATAATAAATTAATATTCGTTAATATAGAATATTAAATTAACGGTTGTATGTGACTTTTGCTACTTACTCCAAAGCCCATACTGTTTGCTTATAATGGTGGTGGATACGTGGTATTATATTATGAAAACACATTTTGCTCTTTATAATCATTGCGATCTTGTTATATTATTAAGATCAAGTTTTCGTAATACGGACAACTAAGTTAGCTATTTATTATTTTACAAACAGAATTAAGAACGAGCGCTCTTGAGAAAATTCTTGGTATGTGTAATAATGATCGCGCTATACAAAAGTCCTCTTTATTTTTATTATAACGTCTTCACTTTATTACAAACTAGATCCACCCTGATTTATAATTTTATACTAATAATTGTTTTGTATTTAATATGCTTTAGGATTGCTTACCTCACGAGGAAAAATGAGCACTTAAACAAATGAACTAAAAACTTTGTATAAAGGGAAAAATCTTATTTCTTTTAATCTATAAATATTTTGTTTTTATTTATTTATTTTTTGTCTGCACGCTTTATCCTGCACAGCAGGGTAGGCAATGGGAACCGCAGGAAACGGAGGAACCTAGTATTAAGACACTCTGTTCCTCGCTTTCCGCCACTCGAAGCGTTGCATGAAAAAAATCACCTTCCTTGAGTGTATCGAACTCACAAACCGTCTTCTTCGACGATTTAGAAATATTTTATTTAAGTTTGATATTTGAAGACAGTACTGATTCTTTAAAATTAACTACATTTGTCTTACTTCTGAATCGACTTGCGGAGCTCAACCGCAGCACTAGTTACCATAGTGAAGAAATAAATGTAATTTTATATAATCGGGTGACAATTTACAGATTTACTATAGGAAAAACCATTACAAATTTCTACTTGTATTTAATATACTATAAAATGTGTAGATATCGCAGCCACCTTTATTTAGTATATATTATTAGTGTTTTTACCGGTAGAATATTGAGAGTCATGAAATTGGTACGAAACCCTCGATGTATTATTCGAACTGGGCTAATGCTTTTTGTTATTATTATTCAAAAATAAATATACTCATAGTATCTATTTTTTTAAATAAAAATCACGTAACCAAACACTAAAAGCTCATCGTAACAAAGTATAAATGTATAATTAATTTTGCACTCAAACCAATGGTAACACTATAAAAATACTAGTTTATTACGAGTAAAAAATTATTTGTAGTAGTAGAAATGATTTTGTTCGAAGCTTTGCAGCATTTTCAAAACAACAAAAACAACTTTATATTCACAGTTATTTTCCTACGTTGTATGCATTGTAAGGAAGACAACCCTTTGCCTTAAGCTTATCTCTTTACTCAGTGTTAAAACACTTTGTTTACTACTTATCATGTATATGTTATATATATATATATATATATATATATATATATATATATATATATATATATATATATATATATATATATATATATATATATATATATATATATATATATATATATATATATATATATATATATATATATATATATATATATATATATATATATATATATATGATGTATCATGTATATGTTGCAAAAGAGAAGAAAATGAATATAATTTGCTCTCCTCGAATAGGAGTCGAACCTACAAATGTTGTGTTTACAGTTACACGCTCCGACGCTTCGCCACGACTACTTTTTTTCATAGCTGTATATATATATTTATATGTTCTAAAGTTATAAAATCAAAACCTCTCAGGAGTCGTCGTGTTGTCGCGACAGGATATATCCGTCATGAATCTACCGAGAACCTATTTTCTTATATTCGATCCCATCGCATCTGAGTTATAGTCAGATCTTATAAGAATATTTTCTATATAAAATACAGTGCTTTCATTATTTATATCAAATTTTAAACTATATATTTTTGACGCGAAAAGCGCAGAATATTTAATTAATTTGAATTACTTAATTCATTGCTTAAAGTTGTTATTAAACTTTGTAGGTATAATGAGAACAAAGACACCAACCTTAAAACAGATTGTAAATGAATACGGTGAAATTCTAAATAGGAGGTAACATCCGCCTCCTTCTCCTTCTCTTAATTAGGAATGTTACACAGATTAGCTGTCTAACAATATTATAAACAGAAATATTATTTGACATAATACCATAGTAAATTTTTCATTATTTTAAAATTACTTTTTTTTAAATACTGAGCGTCTCTCACAGCTTTTTATTTAAATATTATTAATTTGTTGAAACTTTTTAATATTTATTTATTAAAAAAACAATTAATTACAAATTTATTAATTTTATATTTAGAATAATATTGAGGGTTATATTGACATTGTAGTAAATATCTATAAGATAAAATGACAGATTACACGGTTCAGCGTTGGGTCTGGAGGAGCGCCAAAGCGCCTGGAGGTAACAATGCGGCCCTGCTAAGAGCCTACCTATAAATGGCTTTGATTATGGATGGGATTGCGATATCTCTGAATATACGCTGCCTGATTAGATCGAATATCGAGGAACTGTACCAAGACTATTTAATGTAAAACATATAACGTAAAAACATATTTCCTTTCCTTTATTTTAATATTAAAGATATAAAATTATGTCTAAGAATAAAAAGTCATCTGTTTTAAAAAAATGTAATGTTTGAATATAACAACAGTGTTATATTGCAGCCTGCGAATAAAATCAGGTCAAATTCAGCTTTCAACAAATTGTAGGTAAATCTTAACGTTTTCATTTTGTGGAAAAGAAAGCATCACCCTTTTTGCTACACAAATAAGTTAGTACCTACTCGTACTATTATAAATGTTACCTAGTACTTTTATGTATTATTAGATACACTTTGTATATCGTCTCTATGCAGGGACAGAAAATTCGATTACATTTTGACAAAGTACGATTACTCGGCGCTTGTTATATACAATTTAAAATAAATAAGACGAGAAAAAGAAAACATGTACGCCATATATATACCTATATTAAAGAACTATATATACACTATATTTAATATTAAAATTTACTTTTAGTAACACGTGTTTTTAGAATGTTTTTTAATATTAATAAAATTACTACAAATACTATATTATCAACGTAACAAATTTCAAATATATAACGAGTAATACGAATTGACATAAAAGTAAACTACTTAACTCCAATTGTAATTGACAGGGCTTCAGACTTACTTCTTACATATTCAATGGATCTGTTGTGATTTTAACAAAGGACTTTCAATAGGTAGAAGGGTATTTTCAGCGCTCAGGCAGTAAAGCAGCATGCAGCGCACGTACTGAACTTTCAGTGTACAATCTCGCCCCTCGAAGTTAGACAAAGTGCTCGGCCATTTCTGACGATGCAGTTTGAAATCTATGGCGTCACTCTGTCGAGTTTTAGATATTCTTATATTGAACTCAAATAAAATTATGATATTGATATTTGTTATTGTTTACTTTGTATCCAAAAATACTACTTACGGAATTATAATAGGTTCATATTTATGAAAGCTATAAGTTTAAGTTTACATCAATAATTAAGGACTCTAAGCTTTATAGTAAAAACGATCGTAAAGTATTATTGAGAAATGCTTTCTATTTTACCACAAATAATATTTATCAATCGAGAATATATTACTTATATTTCACATGTATATCTTATTGCTATAATGATTTTAATTGACAACAATTTTTCTGATTGTGGACATATAAAACTTACGCTGTTGAAAATAGCCAAAAGAGCGTTGTTTCGAAATCAATGATACTGCTATCTGCTAAGGGTTCTCTTTGAAACGTTTCAACTGTATTTCGGTTCAATTCAGACATTTTTTGTAAAATTGATTTTATACGATTAAGATTAAATTATTACTCAAATGAGTAAGGAAAAGGATAAAAACTATCGTAATCCTATTTCAAAAAAAATGTCACTGAATTTTTCTATATTTTTTAAGACGTCTGGCTTGTATCTTATTTAGACTATTTTTGTCGGTTCTGTTTTTATCAGAGCAATTGGTTATTCATGTGTCTACCTATCCACCAATGATAAATATCAGTAAATCATATGGAACTATAAAGTTGAAATATAAG
The DNA here is from genome assembly GCA_037178615.1 of Dione vanillae. Taxonomy (NCBI): domain Eukaryota; kingdom Metazoa; phylum Arthropoda; class Insecta; order Lepidoptera; family Nymphalidae; genus Dione; species Dione vanillae. Next base: position 567,791 of record JAZFAU010000118.1, read on the forward strand.
TGTTTATGATTTTTTATTAACCTTTATTAACTTCGGCACATTATCAAAACCTTGAAGAGAGGACGAAGAAAATAAACATTACTGTAAGAAACAAGTGAGTGAACCGCACATCTAAGTTTGTCATCTTAATAACTTCAGCTACAATTACAAATTTAAGTGTATCAATATGACTCGAATTCAACCGATATTTTATTTTACGTGACCTATAATTCATTGACTATTTCAATGAAATCTTGTACTGCATTCATTACAAACAACTTGATACATAAATAAAGTAATAGTAGTACCTTACCTCACTTCCTTTGTTAGCACTACTGACGAACGAGCTCGTTACTGGTGGCGATGAAATTGGGTCTTATACTACTACATTCTTCATTACATTTTTATTATTTCCTCTCTCGGGTCCTCTTTATGACTCCTAAGTTTGATATGAACGGATAACAAAGTTAGTTCCTGTGGTGTAAACGTTTATTTTAGGAGATATTATTCTGAAACTGGTTTCATTTAATATATACACTTTTTTTTTTTAGCTTCACGCTTTATCCCGCACATGGCAGGGTAGGCAGAGGGAACTGCAAGGACCGTAGGAACCTAGTGTTAAGACACTCCGTTGCTTAGTCCCTGCTTTCTCCGTCCCCGCTTTCCGCCTTTTTCGAGGCATTGCGTGTTGAGTGGCGGAACTCAACGCCGCGCTTTGCCTAGTTTGCTAGAGCGAAGAAAATGGAAATAGAAAAATCCATCTTCTCCGACTGGGGATCGATCCCAGTAACCGTCGCGTTACAGGCAGACGTTGCGCCTCTGCGCCACGACTGTCTACACTTATTAATATTAATTTTAACAATATTAATATTTAACTTTTTTTGATATTCGAAATAGTCGATTAGTATAATATGTTGAATATTGAATTACATACGATCTCCTAAATGCAGTAAATTGACTGTTTGTCTAAAAAGGATCGTCCTTGTAAAAAATGATCTAGAACCATTCTTGCAACGCTATATTTTGTAATTTTTTCCATGTCTCTGTTATAGCAGGGTGTAATCTAGTGTTAAAACACTCCATATTCGATTCCTGCCTAACTTTAAGACATTACGTGTTAATTAAAAAATCTTAAAGACTTTTCTTTACAGCGGAGAAAGAAAAATAATTAATAACTTTATGTATTTACAATGAAAATACTACTACTACTATGGATTACCACGCTGTGGATTACTGTGGATCCATCTTATCACCTACTAGAATCAAATTCACTACGATCTCACTTACAGCCAGACTTTCGCTGTATGCTACATTTAATATTCAATATACAAAATTTTGTAAAAAAGTTTCATTTGCACTCCACTGCGAAATAAAATACTTAATGCCTTTGCTATTTAAATTTATGTAGAAGCTTTTTGACTACGCCTAAGCTCATGTTGAATGATTTATTATAGCAACATGTAAGTTTAATATGTAGATTCACATATCTTGAAATACTGTGCATTAAGAAGGCTCCAGTTTATTCATTATAAAATATATTTCTTTATTGCATATTCAATTAAGATAAGTGTTTTCAGTTAAAAAACTCTTCACACTTAGCTTTCCTTATTTCGTGTTTCACGGGTTAAAGATAAATCTATGGAAATTATGTAAGATTTTAACAACTTTTATTTCAAAAAAATAAAGCTGGACGCATTAACAATATTCTTGCTACGTACTTTTTTTTAGTATATTATTTATTAGCATAATTGAGAGCAGCCACGCCCAGCTTCTTTCATTATAATGATATTACGTTTACAACCTCGTTTAATCAGACAAAATTGAGCTTTAAAGGTGAATTTGAAAAAAAAAATTACCTCATTTTGCTGAAATTATAGCTGATCACGCTGTGAAATTATCTTGTATGTTGTATGAGTACATTATCATATAAAATACGATACGTATGTTTCTTATATTGATTATGACACACAAATTTAAGAGTGCTACTATTAGGTTACAATATTTACTCAGAAGCTACTGCTGTAGATAATATTTAACATACGTTAAGACAATTTGCTTCGACTTAGGGTACGTTGAACAATCTACATTATTTTAAAGACGTTAAGGAAGGTAAATTAACTAGTAAACTGCGGAACGGGAAAGGGAGATTTTGATTCCCTTCCCTGGCCGCAGAAAGCGCACTGGGTGTAGAAGAAGGGCGGACAACGCCCTTTCCAGGCCCCCATGAATGGGTTTTGGGGCGAGGGACTTGGGGAAGTCTCCGATAGACCCGAGATGGAGACGGGTGCGTGTGTCGGCGCGCGCCTCTAAGGCGTAGTAAGAGAAAGACGAGGCCCGCATGGATCGAGCCAGCACCAGTGCGAGGTTGCGGAAGAATTTGGATTCCCGCGGCCCCACGTGAACGTGCGACACCGGTGGAGACACCGTGGTGGTTTCAGTTGGTAAGAGTCCGGCACGCCCCTCCGCCTTTCCCCAGGCGGAGGTAGTCCATGAAGATTTCCCCCTGTATAAAAAAAAAGAAAGTTAAATTAACTAGTAATATAATAAACTGGACAGCAGGTTATTTGAGTTGGAGTCTTGGCTTAATTACTCCCACGAAACTTTATATAACGCGTACTTTTTTAAAATTAAGTTTCACTGTATTTGAGGGAAAATAGATGTTTTATATTTGTAAATTGTAATTTTTGGAAGTAAGTTAAATATACTTGATAATATTTAGTAAGCCTGAAAATACTGCGCAATTTAGTATTACTATTATAAAGAACAAACCACACACACGTGAAAAAAATATAAAATTATAAATATGTAGGGTATGTCTGTAACAAAAATTACTCATTTGGATTATAATGTTTAGTTTAATTTATTACCGCGCCAGTTTCCAAATGGCGGTGAATCGAGTCCTGTTAAGTACAAAAAATTAATATGTTTTTGAAATCTACTAATTCTTACTTCTTTTAATTGTTTCAAAAAACACGTTAACTTTAAACACTATAGGTAAAAAAGGAAAACACTTTAGTAGTTGAGGCACTAAAAATGTGCCTGACTCTATTGAATAATCAAAACAACATATTACGGCCTAAAACGCTTCTTTATAAAGCTTTTAGATGTATTATGTAATGTATTCGTAAATTCATAAAAGATGAGAACTTTAAACTCAACTACAAATTTTTATTGTAACTTTACAACTATCAACTTGTCTAAAACGACATACAATTTGTATTTGTTTAACAAAAGACTTGCTCTGTAAATACTGGGATTCTAAAGTAAAAACTGTCTATTGTTCACTACATAATGAGAATTAAAAATGAACTAAAATACAGAATATTTGACGTTTGGATTTCTTTATGGCGATTCAAGCTTACGAGTGTGTGTTTAGAACGTAAGTATTTTTAATAAGATATTTAAATCACTGACAATGAAATGACATGAAAGCTTCAGTAAGTTCAGTCGTGCGTCGTTTATCGGTCTAGCACTGACAGTAAAGTTTTATATATATATTTGGATGAATATGGTTTTAAATTACCTAAATTGTTAAGAAGATGATTTTTATGAACTTACATAATGTTTATTTTTGTTTTATTTATATAAAGTGGAATACAAAAAGATATGCTTTCAAAAATAAGATTTATTTTATTTCAATTATTTGTAATATAGACAGTAGCTTTTGATTTACAACAAACATAACCTTACTTAAAGCTCGAAAACACATGCTCAGCCTCCTACGAGCTCTCCAATTATTTGATAAGTTTTGCAAACGAGAAAAAAAAGCTAATGGTAGCTTTTTAGGTGTGCTTGAAACATATCATTAAATTAATCATAATTTTATATACGTTCTGTCTAAAATGATTCATACTGTAATATATATATATATATATATATATATATATATATATATATATATATATATATATATATATATATATATATATATATATATATATATATATATATATATATATATATATATATATATATATATATATATATATATATATATATATATATATATATATATATATATATATATATATATATATATATATATATATATATATATATATATATATATATATATATATATATATATATATATATATATATATATATATATAACCAGCACGCTTTGCTTACATCTTAGGCTTTGAGCTTTACGATATGTGTCTTTTATAACTTTCATTGAAACTTTAGCCGATTTAAATACAAATTCATGCATACAGTGCAATTTCTAACCAAGGAAGATCCATGAACAGACAATGTTACTTTATGTATTGTAACGTAAAATTTTGTTAGCTACATACTTATAAAATTGTCATTGTTTTTATTAAATAATATATAATATTTTATAGACTATTAGTATTTTAAGACAAGACAAGAGAGAAGAGGAAAAAGGTGGTTATACAGGGGTTCCATTGTTTTTCTTGGGGCGGTATCCTATAACTGAAAAATTAAAAATACTCGTCGCATTCTTTTTTATTTTCATTTCGTCGCGTTTTTACATGATAATAATTATTAAATACAGTAGAGACTCGATTAACCGGACTAACTGTTGTTGTAAGGCATTCGGATAATCGAAAATCCGGATAATCGAAACTACATATGGAATAACATATGTAAGCACATAATATTATACTTTATTAAAAACAACTAGTATATATTAACAAAAATCAATGCTTTTTAGAAATTTGGTTGAAATTATTTGGTGATTGTCATTTGACGTAGGACCATGCTTGCACAAATTCGACTTGTAGGTACATTTAATTCAATTGGCCTGTAGTCCGGATAATCGCAAATCCGTATAACTGAGGGCCGGATAATCGAGTTTCTACTGTAATGTTAAACATTGGTTTAAATGTTAATATTTATTTCTATATTCCGTATTATTAATATTCTCCTTTAAGCAACTGGACTGTACTAGTCATTTTGAAGTGTTAAAAGTAATATTTATACACTCAACAAAAAAATCAATTGCTAAGTAACAAAACGAATACAGCATACAAATAGCAATACCTCGACTCCCGTTTTCAATATTGTGCTCGAAGTAATCCGCCTTAAATGACAAAATAGAAGTTTCTTACACAAATAGTAATAAGCTTATGAACGCTAAAACTTTGCAACAGTAGTTTTGGAGTTTTGCCGAATATTAGGAATTAGGAGACAAACTTAGACAGTTTATGTTGGATACTCGTCTTGTGTACATATCTCTTGTTGCCTGCATTTGACAAAAGTTGAAGTAGTGGTTATTATATTTGTTAGTATCTTGTAAATAATATATAATTTGCAGCAAAAAGGGATATCGTTAGAGGTACGTTTTCACTGTTTACAAATTTATAGAGGTCTCTTCCCTTTTATTATAATAATATTAAAAGTCATTAATATTCAAAAATGTATACTAAATCTCTACGACTAACACAAAAATCACAAATTGCTAGTCAGAGCAACGAATGACCGCGGAAAATCAAAAAAACATGCTTTTGATGATACGAAATCCCTCAAAATCCAAGCCTTCTTCTAATGATCACTAACAACATGTGCCGTTGGTTCTAACTAGATGTCCATTTTGTTTATTTTGTCACTACCTTGATAATTAATTTGAATTTGTTCTAATTACACAATTGATAGTTATTGATTTATATGTTTATTTATATAGAAGAAGCTATAAAATCTTTTCTATTTTGCGCATTTTTAAAAAATGTTTGCTACTTTTTGTAAGATTTCTTTCTTAATTTATAATGCACATATATAAATATATATAAATGTATACAATAATTATTTATAAAAATTATGTATATATAAGATTTAACTACTAAATTTTAATATGCATCCTATGCATGCTTATTCATCAAGAAAACTGTGTTTACAATAATAAGACAATTTGGCAATTGACATATCAACTAAGGGCTGCCTTATTTTCTAATATACATATGTGTTATAGATTCAATTTTTTAGTACATAAAATTTCTACTATAAATTTAAACATATTGATTTACATTATAATATAAAAAAATATTATCATTATTTATAATATAGAATCATAAAATGTAGCAAGCAATCTTTTAACAATATAATATAATAAGCTGATTTATAATCCGGTTACAATCGTATAACATTCCTAACATTCTGAGCAGAGGTTACCAAATCGCTCCTCGTTCTGTAATTTCCGGTGCAGTCTGAGATTCACTCTATCGGAACCGGAAGATATTGATAATGTAAAATGTTCCCCAACGCGAGCGGTGAGACACGAATGTGACAAAATATTATAACGAAATCGACAAATTTAAGTGCTCAAGAAACCTAATTAAATTTACTGTACATTTATTAATTTCATGAAGAATATTGTATAGACAAGGTAAAACACTTATTTCATATAATCTACGAGTATATATTATTATGATTCGATAAAAAATGCAATAGGTACTTTTCGGCGTTACAAGTTATTTGAGCTACACAAAACACCTGTATTTTTTATATATGTACTGAAATTTAGGGTATATATTAATATGTAGATTATTTTAAGTGTTTTCTGAAATATAGTTATTAAATATAGTCGACAACATTAGTATATAATTATTTTCATATTATTTTACTCTTATTGAATACTATTCAGAAAAAGCTTACGTTATAGCTAACTGAAGTTACCGAAAAGCGAAGGAGGCGAATCGAAAATATAACATATATTCCAATTATAAGTGATAATATATTAAATTATAAGTGATCACGCGCCTGTAGTTAAAATTATGCACTTTCATGATATAAATTTCAATTTTCCACTCTTAGGATGATTTTTGCTTTAATAAATATTATGTAGCAATGCATGTAAAAAAGCACCTTGAAGAATAATAAATTAGAAAGTAACAGACGTTGAACCAACTTAAAGAAATTTACTAAGCATCATATTTAATAATTAAATTGGTGAATGGATGATTACAATACCTTAAATACATATACCGTGATGTCTCCAGATTGGAACATGATTTTATTGATGTTAAACAATTTATGAGATATATTGACATTTATGAGGTATATTGAGGTATATTGTACAATATTTAAATATTATGTAAACTTTAAGGTGTTATTCACGTCATTATGTTTAAAGATTTTTTCTTTAAATGTTTAAAGACCCCCAAAATGTTATTAAGTAAATATAAGAAATTTAATAAGTTAGATTGTAATCTAAAATTATTCGTTCTATCACGAATTGTAAGCCATGTAAGAGGTAATAGGCCGCGCTAGGGTTAAGTGGGACCACATTTAAAATAAAATCAAGAATATGGAAATGGCACTATGTTTTTTTTTATGGTAAGGACAAGGCAAACTGAGCTGTCGGGTCACCTGATTGTAAGTGATCACCGACGCCCACGGCCCTGAGTAACAGCAGAGGTCTTACAAGAGCGTTATCGGCCTTTAAGGTGGACGTAGACGCGCTTTTTGAAGGTACCCATGTCGTATCGACCTGGAAACACTGCCACAGGTAGGCTATTCCACAGTAGTGTGGTGCGTGGAAATAAGTTCCTACGAAACCGCACAGTAGAAGAGTTCCACGTGTCCAGGTGGTGGGAATGATAATTTAATTTGTGTCGTACTATGTGGTTCGAGAATTCAACGGCAAGCACCAGATCAAACAGCTCTCCAGAACGCTTCCCATGGTATAAGCGGTAGAGAACGTACAGCGAGGAAACGTCTCTACACAGCGCGCAGTGTCTAGCCTTTCACAGATAACTGGGTCCCTAACGATACAAACGGCTCTACGCTGTATGCGATCAAATGGTTCAAGTTGATATTGTGGTGCACCAGACCAGAGATACGAACAATACTCCATGTGATGCCGAACCTGGGCTCTATACAGAGCCAATTGGTGTGCAGGCGTGAAGTATTGTCTCGCTCTTCCGATGACACTCAGTTTTTTCGCGGCCAACTGGGCCTTGCTATCCAAATGATCGCGATACTTACAGTCATTCGAAACGCTGAGCCCTAATATACTGATAAAACGCGAGGCTTTAAGAGTAGAATGGAACAAGATTCCTTGCGGGGTGCAAGACAACGAGACATTTCTGAGGTAGGAGGGGGAGGAGGGGAAGTATACGGCGTCCACAGTACTATCATCCGCATAGCAATGAATGTACAGAATCTTCTAAGATGTCATTGATATGCAGAAGAAAAAGCATGGGGGACAGCACACAGCCTTGGAGGACACCAGCATTTATGGGAAAATAATCAGAGCAAAAACCGTCGACAGCAACTTAAGAACCCGGTAAGAAAGCTAGCGACCCACATGCACAAATTCTCGGGAAGCCCATACGTTAGAAGTTTTGCTAAGAGTGCTCTATGCCACACACGATTAAAGATTTCGCCATATCCAGACTAATTGTCAAGCCTTCGCCTTTACTTTCGACAGTTGCACCCCAACGTCCAACAGTCCCATCCCAACAGTAAGGTAAACTAGAAGATCACCAGTTGAACGATCATGGCGAAAGCCATATTGACGGTCGTTGATCAACTTGTGATCCTCTAGATAAACTAATGGCTGGCTGTTTATTACACTCTCCATAACTTTGGAGAGCAGGGAGGTGATAGCGATAGGCCTATAGTTTGCTGGATTCGAGCTGTTACCTTTCTTCGGGATCGGGTGGATCAGAGCGCAAGAACGGAGCACTAACGGAGCACTCTGGAGATCGGCATTACCTAATACGAAATGCAGTAACAAAAAAAGCTACTACTTAACGCCGGTGTTAAATGCCGAGAGTGGTAAATATCCGGTGGCGTCTACCCAAGGGTTTTCATCACTGACAACATGACTCTACCACCTAAAAATGTCTTCCTGATGACCCTTACAAATTACACCAATGATATTAAGCTGCACTATTTAGGTTTGCCTTAATACTTAGAAGTAAAATATTTAGATTCTTGGTAGCTCTTAGGAATGAGGACAAGCATTCCGGCCTGCACCTTGGTAAATATTAGCCGTATATTACTAAATACCTAGTACCGACTATTCGCCACTTTCTGGTCCTACTAGTTGAGATTTGTTGCTAAAACATTTACTTAATATTAAATTCTCTTCACTGATTCGCTAAAATTCGCTAAAAATTCTTTGAATATTAACATAGTTCTTATGAAGTATACACGTATTTTATAAATATACTTAACTACAGTGATTATAAAGTAATCACTACAGTTAAGTATATATAACATACGTGTATACGTATATGAATACGTATGTGAATACGTATATGAATTCTATAAATTAAAACACATAACTGTAACCGAGTTAAGCATAAACTGATTTTTATATTAAGTTGTTAAATATTTGTGTATTTATCTTATTAAATCAAATCTATCAAATTTAAAAACGTTACCACATACAATTTTAATTCTTTAAAGTAAAGTTCGTCAGCCATGCATGGAAGAGAACAATGAGGAAAATTAATTTCCAATACCTCGAACCAGATAGCTCTCGAATTTATAGTTCATTAGGTGTTTGACCTACTTGCACATGTTTGGTCAGCTATTTAACATACACACGTTGTGTGCTACCTCGTCTCGACGTTGACCGTAGAAGTTCTAATTTTATCTTTGATCTATCTATATATGATATTTGGAAAGTTTACTGTAGGGAAGTCCAAGAAGAAAAAAGAACATAAAAAATAAATATTACTATTTTTAAATTTTAAATATTCAGATTTTAATATAAAAACTTACGTCTTTATAAAAATATCCTAAAAGAGATTGTAGTATAAATAGTAGTTGTTTCAAATAATTCGTGATACTTCTAATTTAGTAGATTATATTAAAACTAGTAACCACCTCCGGCTTCGCACAACTGTAATGCTATACGCTAAACAGGATGTTTTCAAGTCCTCTTAAAAAGCAACCGTTCCAAATCGTTTCTGAACATATGGTTTTCAGTGAAATATAATAGAAAAATATATCCGGCGTTATGTATTACTTGTACAATGTCAATAGCAAAGAGGCTCTCTATGGGTAGATAAAATAAAAATAAAATACAATTATTACTCTGTTGGTGCTTAAATGATTTTTGAAAATTTTACTATTGAATTATTTGCATGACTTGCAGTTCATTTAACTCTTTTGGCGTTTCAAGTATGACTTTTGAGTACAGATGACACTCGAGGAAGGTTGGTTTCATGTTAAAGAGATCTAGAATATTATAGACTTCACTTATAAAAAAATAAAAAAATATATGTGAAATAAATAATTCTATATCTATTGATTACAATAAACGGAATTAGTAATAAAAGAGGCTGACCTCTGAATATACTTTATTTCCATTTTTTTCAATTCATATTTGTTTGAAACTTTAATAAAAATCTGTATACATTTTGTTGACGAATTTTATTGTTGTCATGTAAAAAGGTAAATGTGTTATTTTATGGCTATAAAATTTCCAGCCTACTTAAAATAGACATGCCTAAATTATCATTTAAAATGTTGACTAAACTTTTTGTAATCTACTTTTATTGTGAGCTTTCGATAACAACTAATTCGCTGTCTTTGAAATTATTATTGATTTTATTACAGAAATCATAAGAAATATAATATTTAAATTAATTTTGTAGATAAATATACTATAAAATAAAGATACAATTAGCGAAAATGCAGTAATAGTACTGTTATATTACAATGCAATTGGTGATTACAAAGTCCAAATTAGCTTTTCTAAGTGTTAAAACAAAGCAAAGTGCCAACTCTAAAAGCTTTGAAGAAGCAATAATCCCCAAAACATTACAGTTTGTATATTTTCAATAAATAACATTCTATATTATGTTTTATACTGAAATTATATACTCATATTCTTTTCCCATATAAGAAGCATTCGAATGTACAACAATGAAGATTTCATTTCAACATAAACTTAAAAAGTTTATGTTTTGTAAACTTTTAATAAATTTTATAAGGTAAGTCATTCTGGTATTTTATATAACAGTGTGCAAACTAGAATATCGTTTGTGATGAAACATTGCTTTTAGTTTTATAATACATTTATTGATGCCATCCGTCACCTGCAGCTATTGATAGTTGGATGTTTCAGTGACAGAAGGTTAACGAAGAGAAGCTGATTCCATAATTTTTCTAAGATTTATGTATTAATGTAACAAAAAATATTGAAATATATCGTATAATAATAATACTAATATTAAAGAGTGCCTATTGATTAAAATTACAATATCGAATAGTTCTTTTGGATTATAATCTATTTATTTGCTTTGTAGTATATATTATTTATAATGAATATTAATTAATAAAAAAATAATTAATTAAAAAATAGTACATATTATTTATAATTTTCTTTTTAGTTTCACTCTTTATCTCGCATATTACACGGTAAGCAGAGAGAACTATTATATTCATAATTTTAAAAACAGGATAAAAAACAGAATTAATTACGATTCCTCGCTCTCCTTTTATAAATGCTTCCTGTAACATTTAACAAAAATTCCTGCAAAGCATTTTAGTCACATTTTTCATAAATTTGAAATTTGGACAACGTTATCGAGCTTTATGCATATGCATATTTTTTAATACAATAATTTTAAAATCTCACTTAAAATATATACTGTAGCATCTAAGTGTTAGTAAAAGTTTGTTAAAATTATATAAATGCAGTTAAATAAATTCAATTTAAATTAAATAAAGGAAAAGTTTATTCAAATTATATAAAGTAATTTCAATTTGTAAATAGGTAAATAGATATATCTATAGTACTTAGATATTTTTTACATTATCAATGAAAATATTATATTTTTCACAAACTACAACTGCAAGAAATGTAAAATATTTAATCTCTTATACTTTTATCATCAGAAGCTCGCCAAAATTTTATAGTACATACTCTTTCCTACCACAACTACTACAATTGTTGTTTATAAAACAATACTGCCTATACAAAAATATTCTATTCTTGAAAAAAATATTTGTTCCAACGGGACAATGAAGAGCCACCGCAGAGATATACATCGCTTGCTTTCAATTTCATCAAAACTTCCACTAAATTTCTATTAAATCCGTTATATCACTCACTCACACTATCATTGTACATTACACAAGCTTAATAATTTTTTATTTAATAAAGTGCCCGTTTTTTACGATAAATTAACACAGGTTGCACGTAAGGGAGGGTGCAGGGTGCATATATATTACATTGTTGGAATGTGCATTGTACATAGCCAAATATTATTAATAATTTTCACTTAAAATTTTTAGATAAGTCGTTTTACACTGACATGAATACGAATAGAAAAATACCGGAGAAAATATTCTCGAGTATCTTGGTCTTTGCCCTATTGGAGATAAAGCATGAAGCTTAAAAATATATATAAACACAAAACTTACTGTAGGGAAAAAGAGTATTTACTATGAAATATGAAATCGCAATATTATAGTCACGTATTATGTTTGCTTAGGCGATAAATTATGAAGTACAATATCGATACAAGCATTTACGACGAGACACCAACAACAGTTTAGGAAGGGCCGGTTTTTGTAAGAGGCTTTTTTGGAGGCTACGCAATATCGTAGTGCACATAAAAGTCTTTTATGTAAAAATCTTTCATGAGAAACGTAATGGCCAATGTATAATTTCGTCAATATATATTACATATGTAATAACTAAGTACTACTACTCTTATTATACTACTAACATTTCAGACGGTTTTGTAGTTTTAATTCTGATCCAGGGAAGATGGAATTTTTCAGATCCATTTTCTTCGCTTTGGTAACTCTGGCTCAACTAGGCAAGCGCAGCGTTAAGTCCCACCACTCAACTCACAATGCCTCGAAGAGGCGTAAAGCGGGGCACAGAGTATCTTCCTACCCTGCCATGAGCAGAATAAACCGAAAATCTAAAAATTTTATTTCTTATTTACACGTTTTTACGATTTAACTAATGTTTAATAAAGTTTTATTAGAATATATTTTTTTTTTAACTTCACGCTTTATCCCGCACAAGGCAGGGTAGGCAGAGGGAACTGCAGGGACCGTGGGAACCTAGTGTTAAGACACTCCGTTGCTTAGTCCCTGCTTTCTCCGTCCCCGCTTAGAATATAATAAAGTATATTAAGATGCTAATGATTTAAGAAGGCTACAAATTATAACTTAAGCTATACTACAACTCTCTTGCGATTTATAAATTATCCAAAGGAGAGAAGAGATGTTCTGTTCTGTTCTGTTCTACGGTAATGGCGCGAAGAGAAGTTCTCATTTTGAACAGAAGAGTATTTACTATCATTTTATTTCTTTTATTAAAAATTAACTACAAAAATATTGCATATTAAATAATCATTTTCATTCATATATTTATTATTTTCCTGCAATAACGCATTTACATTGTGTATACAATGTGATTTAGTAATAAAAAATAAATATAGTTTTAAAAATCAAAAAAATATGCTGTTTTTAAGTATATCAAATTAAAAAGTAAAAAATAGTGCTTAAAACAAGTAAAAACAGTAATGATCGAAAAATACTAACATTATTAAGAAAAAGCGTGGGGCATTTTGTGCCATATTTTCCTATTGAGTTGGACATTCTCTTTTACCTTAACCTTCTTCTTCTATAAATATGTACAATATAGTTTCTGTTGCTTGATATTGCTCTTCTCAACCAACCGTCACCAGCCACTTTGTGTTCATTGTTAATTTAAGATATAATTTATAAGAATTAATTTTCAATATTATGTAGCATTAAATAAGTTATACTAAGGAAATAAAGTAAAATAGTACTTTATTAAATATACGATATTGCATTTAACGTAGCATATTATTGTTATAATTGATTGAACAGTGCTATAGTTAATTAGTGAATTGTCCAAGTGAAATTAATTGAAACGAAAAAACTACGTGATGAAGGCTTTTGTATGACGTAGCATATATTATACAGGAGACAAAATATTCTTATAGCACATTTCACAAAATTGAAAACGGTAATTCAAATGTTGTAATTGTTAATAATAAATTATTTTAATTGTTTTGTCAATTAGTCAATACAAATTAGATTCTGATTTTGAAAACAATAATTGTGGGTTTGACGCTGGCTCAGTGAAATGTGTGTAGTGACATGTTTTTCATTATCCCTATAATAGACAAAGTGCTTTTTAGTTCCAAGAAGCTACCAGATTCTCTGCCTCCTGTATCGTAGACAAAAAGTTATGTCTAATTTTAGTATAGTCCTGTAACTAATAAACTCAAACGCGAAAAAAAAATCCGGAAAGTATATTAACACAATTAAAGTAATTAACTGTCGCCGCTGGATAAATCCGAATCGAACAAGCAAAGTTGGACGAACTCGTTCGTCGCGAGCTTTTCGTCCAATAAATGTTTGGAATACTAGAGCTCTATCCTGATTTATATAAATTTTTGCCAAACTTGTTCCGAATTGGACGGCTTTTATTATTAAAAATATTTATTGCATTATTTCTGTAATTTAGCAACATAACACAGACCGAGAACGAGAAACCTGATGAATATGTCCAAGCTATGCTGCATTTTACCTAACTCTGACTGGAAAAACATTGTATATATTTGGTAGTATAATGATGAAGGACTAAATAACAATATCGATGGCATTAGAGGCGGTTACAGTTAAAAGTATTTAAACCTGTCATAGAATCAACTCAATTAACGTGTAATTTAAAAATTTTATTTGGAATTTCTATAGCAATGTGAATTAAGTAACGTTGAAATTAATTACAAAATAACATATCACACATTGTAAGTACAAAGGCGGCCTTATCACTTCAAGTGATCTCTTACAGGCAACCTTTTTTATAAGAGGAATCTAAGTTAACCAATTATAGTTTCTTTAGTTGGTTTACAATACAAACATATAACATTTATATACATATATACATAAACACGTATATGAATATACATACACTCGACCATATACAGAGATACATACAATCATACATAGTTATATACATAAAGAACACATATTAAAAACAAGTTATAACCATAAATAGTACTCCTTGAGGCGACACTTAAAGATGTTAAGAGACGTTCAATGTCTGATATGACGTGGTAATTCGTTCCACAGTTTTATCGTCTTAGCTTTAAATGATTCATTATAGCACTTGGTGTGATATAGTGGCACCTCCTGTACATTGTCAAATCTTGAACGGAGATGAAAGAGAAGATTGAGAATGGGAAGCCAGAAAGGTAAACCTTTCTTTGAGGTATGAAGGAGTTGTAAGCAGAAACAGAATAGAGTATAGGAGATTCAGTGCATGATAATTACGTCGATGTCTCACTGTCAACCACTAACTGAAGTGGTTGACAGTGAGACATCCGATATTGAGATATATGATCATATTTCCTCAAACCGAAAACAAATCTTATGATCAGGTTATAAGTACTGCTAAAAGAATGTCGACAACAACGGTATTAAAAGCATTCGAGAAATCTAACAAGGCAAGTATGGTAACATTCTGATAATTTATTCCGCTTCTAATATCGTCGCGTACCTTGTTGAGTGCTGTTACAGTGCTGTGTCCAGGTCGAAAACCAGATTGGAGAGGAGATAATATATTGTTTTCCGTCAGATAAGAAAACAGCTGTTTGTGCACAATTCTTTCGAGTACTTTGGACAGAAAAGGAAGAATATAAATTGGTCTATAGTGAGTGAAAGATGTAGGATTAACAATTTTAGGTACAGAAATGACAAAACACTTGTGACACTATCATTAAATCCAGTAATAATATCATTAAATCCATAACCCAAATGACATTATCATTAAATCCAGTAAGGAAAGCGGACGCTTTCGAAAAAAGTGAGTAGGGTTCGAAGGAGAACTATGTTTAAATTTACACCATTTATAATATTTTGGAGCTGTTTCGCGCACCCATCATTCTTTAGCAAGCAAGTATTAAAATCGCCCATTATAATAACATGATCCGCATCCGGTACATATTTATCCAATAACTGCTCAAATATTTCATAGTAGCTAATTTGTGATGATGGACAGTACAATAATCCTAATAACAGTTTAAGCGTACCAAAATGTACCTGGATAAATAAGTGCTCGGAAGTTTTTGAGTATGGTGATCGCAACTTGTGTAGAATGCTAAAAGGGATATGGGTGCAAATATAAATGGCAACCTCGCCACTTTCTTTTTCAGTTCTGTCATTGCGAATTAAATGGAAACAAGGCAGCGCAAATGACGTTAATGGTAAACACGGTTTTAAAAACGTTTCGTAAACCAGTATCGCATGTATATTTGTTACATCAAACGAACTGAGTAGGTCGGGAAAGTGGGCTGGTATACTCTGTGCATTAATGTGTACCACATTAAAATTCTTTGCAAAACTTGCAAAAGTTGAATTTTGTGCTGAATAGAAAGGTAAACTATCATCAGACGTCATTGAATCAGACTGGTAAAATAAATTACTATCAGTACTATCACAACTAAAATAACATTAGTATGCATGTTTGAAAAAATAAAGGCAAATAAAAATATATAATTATTATATAAATATGAAGTTTTGTTGCTAAATAAAACAAAATTAAATATATAAATAAAGTTATAAATATTAATAAATATATAAAATAAAACCAAATATAATAACATATATATTTCACTTAAAATAACTAGTTAACCTTTACATCCACCAGCTAGTGTAAGTAAAGTTTGCCTAACCAAAAGTAGCTAGTAACAAAATTAGACAATAATACAAAAAAAAATAGTAAGCTTTGTACATAACAATATAGTACGTATTAATCACACAGAAGTAAATAACATAAAAATATTTCATAAATAATAAATTAAATTCAAACAATTATTACATTTTTAACAAAAAAGTAATAAAATTGAAGCACAACGTCAGAAAATCCTGAATGGAATATAAAAGTGGGTCGATGAAAGTTAGCCGGCAACCAGGACGGGACGACGTGATTCGGCCAAAGCGCAGCTTGCGAGTTGCAAACGTTTATTGAGCTGATAATCGGATGACGAGTTCACGCCGAACTTTGTTGTTTAGAATTTTTTACTTTAATCCATAGTAATAGGTAATAAATTTTATTACAGTTAAATACAACTTGTTAATTGGTTGTTTTTTTTTGTAAAGCAAAATAAGTATTAGTAGCAGTAAACTATAACTGATTTATAAATGTAATAAACCTAATTACTGATCTACTATTATATAATCGCATAATGGTAATACTTGTTGATACATCATTAAATGTGACCTATTGACATCTCAGACAACAAACACATTGTGATTGATATGAAATGACTGATAACTATCTAATGTAATTTGTTATTGTTGTCAACTGTGTAAACTAAGTCTGTAACATCAATCATTGATTTATATTGTATGATCTTTTTTGTTTTCGGATTCGTACAATCAAAAATTAGATTACACATGCAATGATAAATTATTATCGGTCCTCGGGTTTGGTAACACAGAGTTGAGCGAAGAGAATAAATACACTTAATTTCTTAAGGTGAGTGGGATATACAGAGGAGAGTTTCCATGATTATTATATCATATTAATTATAACTACGTATTTAACTTTTATTTATAACTACATATTTATTTTAATATGAATAATGATAAATGATATTTCTTTATAAAAAATCATCGTTAAAATAATTAATATGACTTGAACGAATTATTAATGTTATTGGTTTGATGTTTTTCTTACATATGATGGGTACCTGACAGAGATAAATTGAAACATTGCATGACTAGCAGCGGAATTCTACACCACGCTTTGTAGTACCAGGGCGGCGAAAATAAATATAATTCATCCCTAAAAAAAAAATTTCAATTTGTAAGTGAATCCTATAGATTTTGCTACCCTTACATAATTAGAAAAAAAAAATATAAGGAATGTCTATAGAACCTTAAATTGAAATACGCAATATTTTAGCTCTATACTTTTCTTACTTGATTTTTATGCAGGATGTCGTCATACGATGTACTTTATTCATATTATATTATAACTCTTTAAAACCATAAAAATGACGGGACTGTAACTAGCCCCTTACACTCTATTGAATGTTGATGCGTAATTAAGAGTACACAATTTTAATTTCATTACAAATATTGGCAATAGTCCACTAAAAACCAACAGATGTATAAAAAGCATTCGAAGCTTAAGCTGAAAAACTTTCACAGGCACTACAATACTCTGCAGAAATTAATCTTGACAGTGAAGTCGCAGTTGCTATGCATATCTCTCATAGATGCTGAGAACGTGTAGGGTCCAGATTGTATTTTTCCATTTCACGAAACTTCCGAGCTTTTATTGAACTTTTTTGAATACTCAGAACATATATTATATATTAAGAAAAATATTTCGTATAAGACTTTTACGACGTAAGTGTAATATTATTTTTAGTTATTATATAATTATGGTCGACTTTTTTAACTTTTGGTTAAGAGATTTCTTACCTATATTTTATAGGTTAATTTACTTTATTTTATAGTGTAATTTACGTCTTAATTGTTTTTATTTTTTACAATATATTGTTATATCGTACAAATTATGGCACTAAACACGATGATATTTGATATAAATATAACAGATTATTTTATTGAGAAAAGATGAGGACCGTCGTGGCGCAGAGGCGCAACGTATGCCTGTAACGCGACGGTTTCTGGGTTCGATCCCCAGTCGGAGAAGATGGATTTTTCTGTTTCCATTTTCTTCGCTCTGGCAAACTAGGCAGAGCGCGGCGTTGAGTTCCGCCACTCAACACGCAATGCCTCGAAAAAGGCGGAAAGCGGGGACGGAGAAAGCAGGGACTAAGCAACGGAGTTTCTTAACACTAGGTTTCCACGGTCCCAGCAGTCTTGGCTCAAAGGAGTAAAGCAAAGCAACATTGCTTATTGCATAATCAGAATATGAGTTGCGGACTTTGGTCACCACTAGATGACTGTGAAAATAATGTTGAATTAAATGAATTAATGTTGAAACCAAAACAGAGGAAGAAAAGATGGAAAACATGAGTTTTGTAAACGGTAAGATATTAAAAACAAATGAATCAGGTAATACCTATAAGTGTGTTAAGTAGAGATGGAAAGTAGGAAATGGAAAACTTAGTTTAGCAGCATTATTAAGACGGTGGTAATTGACGCTGAAGCTGACGCAGACGCTGGCAACGAAACATGATCATTAAGGGGAAAGAGAAATCTTTCCCCTTAATGACAACATAACAATCTTTTAAATATCATAAAGTAAACATCATAATTATACATAGTCACGTACATACATAACATTATTAAATACAATTTATATATTTTTATGTCACTAGTTCTCGACGTCCGAGCTGCACTTCAAGACGACCGAGACGTCTTCATCTACCCCCGGCCCTGGTAGATGACAAAATTGTTTGTCACAAAAATTTTCATTTTGTTATAATCTTTGTCTGTTGTATTTGATGTTCACCACTTATACGTTTTATACGTTTCTAACCATAATTTAAATTATTACATAAATAATACAATTTGAATGTAATGTGACATTGCGGCTTAAAATGTTGCGCTACTTGCGTAGCGTCGGCTCGAGTGTCAGTAGAACAAACGGAAGCGCGAGGGAACCGTTTCATATCCTTTCGCACGTATTCAAAAGACAATAAACCATATCTCAATAACAATGGCTACGTAATTTGGACGAGACGACTCATTATCATGGAAAACTGCGTTGGGCTGAAAAATGATTCTCATCACTTAACCTATTTCTGTGTTTGATACCTATATGGGGACGTGAATGAAAACAAAGCGCGTTGTACGACGTATTATTTTACTAAATAAATAACATTTTGACATGATAACAATTTTTAATAGTTTGATAGTATCACTATGTACGTACATATCGTTGTACTAGTTATGTAGGAATTGTTATATACATATATGTTTGCAGTTTATAGACACAGTCACCTGTGATAAGCGTTTTACTTCACTGTTGTAGAAAATTGAGCTTTTTGCTTTGAGCTACCAGAGCAGGCGCTTTTAGTCATGCATTACTTTGGTTCTTTGTGGGAACAGTTTACACGTAAATAAAATATCTAACTACATTTCAACTATACTGATTACACTACACTGTACTACAAGATTTTATTTAAAATCATCTTTTTTGTAACAATATTTTATGTTAATTTAAATAAAATAAATTGGTTTAGGGTGACAATTTAATTAAAAATTTCAAATTATAAACTTACTGATAATAATTGTAAATTTGTAATCGTAACTATTTTACTACAATTCAAGAATTAAACATTAGTAAAGACTATATTCAGTTTTATGCACTTTATCTGTTTATATATAATGATATGTATTTCAAAACAGCCATTATTCATGAGTACATCTTATAGCATGCATAATATAATCATTTAAATCATTTAAATTTCATACAAATTACTTTTCTTTGTTATTAGAAATATAATTTCAAATATAAAAATACTTTTTTTCTTTAGCTTCACGCTTTATCCCGCATTTTGCAGGGTAGACAGAGGGAACTGCAAGAAATATATGTGCCTAGCGTTAAGACACTCCGTTGCTTTGTGCCTGCTTTCTTCGTCCCCGCTTTCCGCCTTTTTCGAGGCAATGCGTGTTGAGTGGCGGAACTCAACGCCGCGCTTTGCCTAGTTTCCAGAGCGAAGAAAATTGAAATAGAAAAATCCATCTTCCTCGAACCCTCAAACCGTCGTGTTTACGGGCATACGCTTACTTTAATATTGTAAATCAGTCTTTAATAACTTTTGTCGTTAATATTATTTTTATATAATTTGTTATTTGTCTAAGAATCATTGCTTATTTTTTCAGTAACTTTTTTACCGTGGGATACTTTAATTTTCTTATAACTTTTTTTTCTGCGTTTTGTAAATCAGGAAATGAATATTCTATTGTATTTTTAATTACGTAACGCTATATAAATTTTATGTCTTTTATGTTTACAAACATGGTTTAGAAAGATTTTTATGATTTTTTTAAAGTGTTAATCCACACTGAGGATAGAAAAAATACTTAAAGAAAACATATAAAAATTTGAACGCAGCGGGACTCGAACCCGCACCCTCCTGCGAACCGTGCAGGCGCTCTCACCACTGAGCCATGCGTTCTACATCACGCCGCGTTGAAATTCTTATATGCTTTTGTACAACTTATATCGTTGTTAGCATCTCTGTAGGGAGATTTTTACAAATTTCCGCTCCAAAGACCATTACAAAGAACAATCGTTTGGCGAGAGAGAATGCTATTTATATTAAATATTTTTATGATTTTTTTTAAAGTGTTAATCCACACTGAGGATAGAAAAAATACTTAAAGAATTTTTATATGTTTTCTTTAAGTATTTTTTCTAGGTACGAGTATATCGTATTCTAAGTTGAGTTTAGATTGATATTTGGTATGTTTTTGTTTATCTTCATTTTTTATTTCGCTAATGGCAGGGTAGGTACCGAGGACCTAGTGTCACTTTTCGCCTGAACTGGAGATACTACATGAACTCAACGCTGCGCCTTGTCTTGGAGGAGTGTGTAAATGATAACAATACATTCTATATTCTTAAAGTCAGACGCTGTACTACTACGCCCCAGTGGTCTCTTATTTTTATTTTTTTTTATTTTTATTTTAATGGCACATCAACAGCACATACATTAAACACTTAAAACTAAACATTTAAAACTGACACATATCTGATGTATGTACCAATTACAGACGTACACAGCATTGCTGAAGATTACTGTCTAGCTGCTTAATAACAATACTTATCTTTTACAAAAATAATACAAAAAAATAAAGATAACAAAAAAAAAATTACAATTACAAAAATATTACGAAAAATACAGATATCAAAAGAAGAAAGAACAGCTAAATTTTACTAACAGAACTTGACAAAACATTACAAATTTTTCGCTTAAACTTCGGCAAGGAATCGGAAAAAACATCAATATTATGTGTTAATGCACACAAATCGTTATACTGGCCTCATATTTTATTTAACGGGGAAAACCTAGCAACATTTGTGCGTGACTTCGCTATGTGAAACAATTTATTGTTAGGTTTTCTAGGAGGGCCACATGGGACTGAGATATTAATTTTATGGAGAGCCTGTTCACATTGGACTGAGCCATTTATAATTTTAAATAATAATATCAAGTCGAGAAGTTTTCTACGATTTCGCAGGGTTACCATTTTAAAAAAATTTAGACGACTTTGGTATGGCGCTCTATGGGATATTCCACTGCATGCAAAAGCTAGATGTCTAGTGTTAACGCGTTGAATCGACTCAACTCTTTGTGAATTAACAGCGTATATAGGGTTCCATATCTGAGATGCGAACTCTAAAATTGTCCTAACAAGAGCATTGTACAGGTAAAGCTTTGTTTCAATCGTAAATCCTTTTGTATTTCTCTTAATTAATCCATTCATTTGAGCTCCCTTGGCATTTATCATGTTAATATGGGGCACAAAAGTTAATTTTTCATCAATAATAACGCCTAAATCTTTTACCTCAGCTACTTCTTTAACTAATTGCCCATAAATTGCGTATGAAGAAGTAATAGGGAGTCTTTTTTTGAGAACTTTATATGAAAACATTTTGTTGGATTGAGTAACATATTGTTACTATCACACCATTGCTGAATTCCAAGTAGATCACTTTGAAGCTGTGCACTGTCAACAGATGATTTAATAGTTTTATATACTTTAAGGTCATCGGCAAAAAGAGCAAAGTGGCAATTATGTATGAAATATTTAATATCATCTATGTAAATAAGAAACAGCAATGGGCCTAGGTGTGATCCTTGGGGGACCCCAGATTTTGCATAGTATGTAATAGATTCATAACCCTGTGCAGCAACCACTTGCAGGCGATTGAAAAGATAAGATCGGAACCATTCTAAAAGTAAAGTGCCAAAGCTTCTAACTTTTTCAGCAATGTAGGATGATGTACTTTATCAAAAGCATTACTAAAATCGGTGTATATGGCATCCACCTGATGGCCACTATCAACTTCTTGTGCTATATCAGTGACAAAACATAAGAGATTTGTATGAACAGAATATCCTTTTTCTAAAACCGTGTTGAAAAGGTGTTAAAGATTTGTAAACAAAACAGGATTAACTCTTATAAGATAGTATTAAAATTTCTTCTTTTAATCATTTGTTTAACGAATTTAATTTGAACATTCCTTACACATTCCTCGACTTCAAGCTCATACATATATATACATAATTTTCTACCTTAATCCGGAAAATTTCAATTTGAATGTTTGCCGAAACAATAATGCTAACTTGGTCGTATGGAAGGGCTCATGGGATTGCTTTGTAAAGTAGGAGATTAAAGATACTGTTTACGTTTAACGTAGGTATGTATATCAACATAAGCGAGACACAATGACAACAATGTTTTATATAAAACGTGTTAAAGATATTATTAAACATATACCTAGTAGTGATATTTCAGATCTCTAATATAGTCAATTAGTTAATGATTTTATGGAAGCAAATACTTTCATACAACTTACAAGACGTACTCGTTTTTGCGAAACACCTATTTTTTATTTTTGGATGTATTAGTAATAAAATTCACCGCAAAAATATTTCTCTTAAGTTAAATTTCCGATATAAAACTTTTTTCACTATAATGTGGTTCCCGTCCACATATGTCGCTAAATGGAACTAGTGTACATACAATGCTAAATATAAGTAACTAGCCATGTTTAAAATATTTACATAAATTAAGGAAGCAGAGGTAGAGGAATTAGCACGTTTCTACTTGTAAATTCTTGTCACGAAATCCGGCGCATTTAGATTTCCTGTGTTTCAAATTATTTTATATTTTTTTTTAAATATTTTGAATAATATCGAATTTATGAAATTACAAAAAGGTAAAAAGGAGATGATTAATTGATTAAAGTAATATTCCATCCCATTGGTAGACAAAAGCTTCAGTAATGTAAGAAATTTATTTTATTCTATTATTTATTTTTAGGTGAAGGTTGCGATCATTGGACCGGCTTTTTGATTGGATTACCAATTTTTTTCAAAAACTCTACATGTCACAGCAAGTTTGATACATTGCTAGGCAACAGTACTGGTCCCCTTACCTTAACCCACCAAACCTCTGTGCGCTCGCGAAGCGTGGTAAGTAGTGAGATGTGTATGTGTTAGTGGTGACCGTGATGTAATAACCGAGTTATCTAGAAAGTTGTGTAAGTCACATTATAGTAAGGTTTTTACTTCATTTTCACCATTTTTTAATAATTGCTTTCGTTCTGTTTATATGCCTAGTTGCCATCAATGGACCTGAATGGTGAAGCTATCATTGGACCGGTCCAATCAAAGAAACTAATATCAATGTTAATAAATAATGACTTTTATATTGTAAGTTGAACATTTTAGTATTGCATGTAGATAGATACCTACCTTTTAGTTACAATTGGATTATATTTATATATTCCAGAATATCGGCATAGGGAAAGAATATTAAATATTATTGTTAAATTAGGAAATATTCGTATAGAGTTATAAAAGCCACATTTAAAAGACGATTAGATGGGAAAAATAAAAAAACTGTCAAAGAAATTCAAATAGTGGAATCAAAAGTAGATCTTCGGGAGGCTTTGGAAACTGAATTTAGCAATCATATTGTTGAAATGGAGAATTCTTTTTTTGCTATTACTCCTAAAGACGTCAGAGAGCTTGCCTTTGAATTAGCTGAAAAAAATAAAATTAAACATCGATTTAATAAAACCAAAAAAGTTCCTGGAAAAATAGTATTACGCATACATCATGAAACGCTATCCAGATATAAGTTTTCGTCAACTAAGAGCCACATATATGAGCAGTACAACAAAAAAGTAATTCTTATTTAGTGCTTCATTTGAGTCACCTTCATTGGACCATTAATAGTGATGTTTCAAAGTCCAATGATAGCAATGTAGTGGTCCATTCAAGGTGACGGTGGTCCAAAGAAAGCAACTCGTTCTCGCTCTCTCATTGAAAAGTTATATTAGTATAGCTCTATAGCCTCTCAACTTTCATTGCCAATAATTTATATATCAATAATATACATAAAAAGGCATCAAATTCCATTAATTGTCTTAATTTGTTGGTGATATTTTATGAGATATGATGTTACATTGTTAAGTGGTCCAATGATAGCAACCTTCCCCTATATGTATGAGTTAATTGAAATTTTGGTTCAGGAAAGTTTTTGCTGTATAATTCTGACTAAATTCTATTTTTATAGACTAGTTTTGGTGAATAGTACTCAAATTTGTTAGTTTAGTCGTATAAGTTCATCTTATTTAGTATTCAATCTCAACTACTCCGGTTACATTTAATCATATTTTACGCCCAATACTGTAAAATAATAAATAATTTATGAAGATTTTTAACTCAACTAAGTAAGCACAGAACAAAAAAATTAATATAACTTAATCCAAATAATATATTTAATGTCCAACTGACATTTACACAAGCTTACAGCTCTAATTGCAAGAGGGTTCTAATTAAATATTTAAACTTGGCATGCAGATTACGTTGTAGGAGCTAAGGAGAAGCATTTTTGAAAATTACATTTATATACGGAGTAACTTAATACACAAATATGTGGAAGCCATTTAACTCTCTTTACACAGACAAGCAATGTTAAGACAATTTTGTATACGAAATTTTGTTAAAAATATAAATATCGGTAACGTAAACAAATTTAACTAAGCATTAAATTTAACGGGGACGGAGTAAGCAGGGACTAAGTAACGGAGTGTCTTAACACTAGGTTCATATGGTTCCTGCAGTTCCCTCTGCCTACCCTGCCATGTGCGGGATAAAGCGTGAAGCTAAAAAAAAATACAATGGTTGCCTGTAAAGTTGGTTTTACGGGCGAAAATTTTACGTAACAACGTCTTTTTCTCGGTAGAATATTTATTGATATGAATATTATTAAATTTCACAACAGGAACAAGGAATTGAATGAAAGTAAGAATTGCACAAATTTTAACTATAGAAAGTATATTTTGTTTATTAAAATATTGTAAATGTAAACTTAAACTTAACTAATTCCTGTTTGAGTGATTTTGTTGAGGATAGGACGATGATAGGAGAAATATGAAATGAAAGGAAGTGTTTCTGCTGTAATGTGTCTTGCGAAAATCAAGTCGATGGTTGTTCCTTTTAACGTAGTTGACTTGATACGCAATCAAGATTTCATGAAATTAAGAAACGAGTTGTCAGACTTTACGTTTTTGTTAAAATCACCACACAGAAGAATCGGTATACTAGAATCAACTTGCACGAACGGTGGCACGTACTGGCTATTGTGAACGTACGGACCGAGTCCTTGCCATAGTAACATTTCAATATCCTGCATACCACCTCCTGGATGAATATATACAGCACCGAGTATAGACTTGAAGCTAGTATTAGCGGTGAAGCAAGTAACGTCAGTCATGCACATGTCACCCTTGTAAATGACGAATTTAAGCACTCCACATATTCCGATCCGAACCGAAACCGACCGATCATAGTTCGGTGACTCATCGTAACGTTACCGGGCGTTACATTTTTTTGTGAGTGACTCCGAGCCGCAACCTAATTTAAGACGTTGTCACTTCAAAAAAAAAAAAAAAATCTAACTATATTTTAAAAGCGAATAAAATTGTCACCTTTAATAATACAGAAAGTAAAATACCCTTCAGGTTCTCGCTTTCCCCCGTACAGGGTAGGCAGAGAGAACTAACATATTATCTTTATTACTTATACAAGCTTCAAGCATTATTTTAAACTTATCCTGTAAGAAAATATATACTTATTTAATTATAATTATTTAAGATACCATTTTTCACAAAGTCCAACATAAAAAATTAAATTAAACTTCAAATGGTTTTCTTTAACCAACCGCACCAATGCGTCACATCCAGTAATAATTCTGCCACATAGACTCTCATTTGCAGGGAACATGTATTCTAAGTTTTATGAGATTGCTTGCAAAGTCGTGAAGCTTTAGCGTTATGAGATCGGATGTGCAACACGTATGCATTAGAGCGCAGTGTCACTAGCATCTATATAGCACATAAATTACGTAAAGATATTTATAATGTTGCAATAAATTCAATTTAAATTTGTTATAAAAGATGATTTACTTATATTTACTTCTATAAACTTATTCAAGTCAGTGATGTGTTTTATTAATTTATTTATAAGTTATTTGTTTGTGTGTTCTTTGTTAAGACAGAATGAAATAGGAATATTAATTATAATTAGTTTTAAGAATAGGCTTACTTTTATGTTATATATATAAAATGTATATAAGCATTTTCTATGATATAGCCTAGTAAGTTTAGAAGAGTTATTTGTAATAACGTGTCAACTGACCGATGAATATAATTTCAGTCTTCTTGTGACCACGTGCTACTGAAAACTTTTAAAACGACGGGTTTCCGAAATAGACAATTAACAAAACATAAACATACGTCAATAATATGGTAAGACTATCATATATAAATTCTTTATTCATAAGTATATACTTTTTAATCTCGCCACACCACATTGAGTGTTTAAATCAAAAACCTAATGCTTTTGGAGTTAACGTGCAAAAAATGCGTTTTCATCGGATTTAATACTTCGGGAGACATTAAAAGGTCATGATAAATGAGATGCACGATTACTGTTCGATACGGCGACGGTATAGGCCTCATATACAAACATATGACGACTCTCGCATATGAGGGAAACATTTTATTCATAAATCATATCGATACGGCTGCTGCGCGAACAAATCGGAAAATATGTTCAGTAGAGATTTCCTGGCAATAGAATAACACACGCAATTTCTCCTTGGTTTCATTGTCGTATCAATGAAACCAAGAAGGAATTGCGTGTGTTACTGAACATTCCTTTTTTTGTTACAATGTGATGGTTTTCTTTGTTTTTTTAGTGTTGTTTATGTACATTGTATGATATTATGATGTCTAATTATGTTTTATTTTCTAATTCAGTACAAACGTTAAATTAAAGTTTTATTGTAATCCTACTTTACTGATCTACTTTATTTTTTTATATTTCTTGCACAAAGAAATACAGTATAAAATTAATTTCAATAAATCGTATCGTAAGTGTAAAAAGAACATAAGTAATATTATGAAGATATAGATAGATGAAGATAGTTAAGGGCCTATCAGTAAATGTTTTAATGACAAAGTTACGAGATGATGTTAAGCGATGTGCATTCTGGAACACTGCCAAGCACCTTGAGGCAACGACACCTTTCCAAGAGTTAAATGATCAATGGCTTTAGGAATTTGAAGCTGGATTGCGAAATATAGATTCGAAATTATATAATGAATTGTCGTTGTTATTATGTGCTTTATACGTATATATTCGCATATTATTTATTAATAATATGTTAGCATTCAAATGTCACGAGCAGTAAAGGACAATAAGGTAAATATTTATTTATAATCGTAGTTACATACAGTAAATTATTATTTAAGAAATAATCATCATAAAAATAACGACTTTCGGGTATATTGAATGAATTTGAAAGTGCTGTCCAAGTTTCCAAGAACAAACCATAAATATTAATAACATGGTTAAAAACTTAAAAATATCTAATTATATTAAGATATCATAGTGAAAAAGCTTAACAAAACTTTTAATAACCTCCTGGTAAGACGGTTGTACAAGCTTTCATAACTTTATTACTCCCACATCTGTGTTGTGTACCTAAACTTGACATTCTTGAAGGTATTTCTTTCATTATATCAACTTTACAATTTTCGTTTTTCCAGCTTCACACTTGAATCCCTATAGCAGGATAAGCAGAAAAAAACTCGTATCAAGACGCTCCGTTGTACATTTTTTATTTAATTAAATAATTGCATACAATTAATAATTTTGAATTTATGACTAAAAATACTTTACAAGTTATTAATTGACTCATTTAATATTTATTATACTAATATAACATTAGGTACAATTATTTTTTAATTGTACTGCCTAAAAATATTAATTAGGTACAAATAACTTTGTAAAATTAGAAGTAAAATTCCCACTAAAACTTTATGGAATTACTAGTACATGAAAGCATCGTGATCGATAGGAAAATTAGGTGATAATATAATAAGCTGCGATGCAAGTGTGCTTTGACGCGGCGTAATAGCTCCCGGGACACATTATCTTCGCCTACTTTGTAATGGTTTCAGCCATTATGAAAGAATCGATACTGCGTTGTGTGTTGTATTACTTTTTTTAAATATTGTTAATAGAAGTTACGTAGTAAAGGGTACTTTGATTATTCATTTTTAAAATAAATAATTGTATTTTTTTTTTTTTTTTTATTTTTTTTATAGTTGTAATGGAACAGGCGTTTGTCTCCCATCTCACCTGATGGAAAGTGTAGATGAAGACGAAGGTGGTACACGCCCGTCCAGAAGAAACCTGTTCACTCTACTCTTAAAGGCTCCTGGGTTATACTTATCAGGAAAAATAGACGCAGGCAGGTCGTTCCAAATCTTGGCGACTCTCACCAAAAACGAGCTGCTAAAACGTTTAGTTCGACATTTGGGTATGTCAACCATGTAAGGATGAAACTTTTGCCTACGCCTAGTTGTCCGATAAAGGAATGGATAAGGCTTAATCAGTTCGAAGAGAGCTTTCGAACACTCTCCAAAGTGCATCCTATAGAAAACCGATAAACTGGCAACTTGACGACGATGCTCAAGCGTGTGTAGTCTGCTATTTGAGAGCTTTTCATTATTAATTAATCGACGGGCTCTTCGGTCAACTGAGTCTAAAGCCTCCAGATGATATTTGGCTGCACCATCCAAGAGGTGACTGCAGTACTCCATGCAAGATCGAACTTGAGCAGTGTAAAGATTAAGTAGCTGTTCAGAGCTGAAGTACTGCCGAACCTTAGAGAGAATTGATATTTTCTTGGACGCAGATTGTGCCATAGACTCAATTTGTTGGCCAAAGTTCAGGTTAGAGCAGATGATAATACCTAAAAGCCCTAGATGGTCAGCAATCGGTAAGGATACACCTTCGAACGTGGGCGTTAAGTCGAAGCTACTTTTTTTCGCGGAGAAAAGACATGCCTTTGTTTTGGAGGGATTAAACTTAACAAGATTAGCGTCACCCCAATCGGACACCCACTGCAAAGTTAAGTTTACCCGTTCAATCATGGACTCTCTTAAGGACCGTATTTCCACTGGACTAGCTCGCGAGTTGGTCATGTACCTCTCAATCACCGTGCTGTCATCGGCGTAGCTAATAATACCGGGTCTTAAAAGATCATTTATGTGCAGCAGAAACAAGGTTGCAGAGAGAACTAATCCCTGAGGTACCCCAGCATTGATTGCCATTAGATCAGACGAGCATCCATCTAAGACAACCCGAATAGAACGTTCCCTCAGGAAGTCACAAATCCAATCACAGAGTTCAGTAGGTAAGCCCTAAGCTGGAAGCTTACTGAGTAGTGCCTCGTGCCAGACCCGGTCAAAGGCTTTTGAGATGTCTAATGAAACGGCTATTGCTTCACCGTGACCCTCTAAGGCCTCGTTCCAAATTTGAGTGACATATATTAGCATATCTCCAGTGGAGCGTCCTTTGCGAAAACCATATTGATTATCACTAAGAAGCTCGTTTGCTTCAAGGTAAGTTAGGAGACGCTTATTCAATATGCATTCCATAATCTTACAGATTATAGAGGTGATCGCGACAGGCCTGTAATTGGCTGGGTCTGCACGGCTTCCTTTTTTGGGGATAGGTTGAACGTTAGCAAGCTTCCAAGATTTCGGGACTTTACTAGTTTCTAAAGAGAGTTGGTATAGACGAGTCAGAACAGGAGACAACTCGGGTGCACAACACTTCAAAACCACTGCTGGAATGCCATCAGGACCACTGGCCTTATTAACGTCCAGATTTAATAAACATTTCAGTACTTCTTTTTGATGTATTTTAACGGCGCTCATTTTAGGGTCAAACGGAGATAAGTGAGGTGGACACTTACCGTTGCTATCCAGACGAGAATATTCAGCGAAGAGATTGGCAAATAGATTGGCCTTCTCCTTAGCACTGTGCACCAGGGATCCGTCAGGTTTGAGCAGAGGAGGCAGCGAAGAATGGCAAAAGTTTTTCTCGACCGACTTAGCAAGGCTCCAGAAAGCTTTGCTCCCTGAGAGAAAGGAAGCTAACTTTTCCCCTATTCGGCCAATGTGGTCAAAACGAGCTATTTTAATCGCTTTTTTACACCTTTTAGCAGCTGCGTTGTATGTTTTCTTCTTAAACTGGAGATCCAAGGCTTTGTTTTTACGAGCGTCAGCCCAAGACAAAAAGGCTTCACGCTTACGATTTTCAGCTAAGAGGCATTCAGCATTAAACCATGGGCGTGTTTTGGTCTCAAGGGATACTTCAGCAAATGGAATAAAATATTCCATGGCCTGATAAATCACGCTCGAGACAGCGTCTGCGCAGCACGATGGATCTCTAGAAGAAAAACAGACTTGCTTCCATGGATAAGATGCGAAAAAGTGACGCATCTCATCCCAATCCGCTGACTTGTATCGCCACACTCGTCTAGTGCCTTTAGGGCTGGTATCAGGAGGCGAGTAATGCGACACAGATTTTACCACACAATGATCGGATGTCCCGAGTGGTGGAGAAACGGAAACCGAACATCTATCTGGATCAGTTGTCAGCAAAAGGTCCAGGCAATACGCAGTGTGGCCCACGACGTCAGGAATACGAGTGGGTTCGTGGACAAGCTGAGAGAGGCCACAAGAAATTGCAAACTTATAGACCTCTCTACCAGCGTGGTCAGTGTCACTATACGGGTACAGCCACTCTTCGTGGTGCGCATTAAAGTCCCCAAGAAACAACAACTGCGCTGATGGAAAACGTCGATGGACCGAGTCTGTAGCTTCGCTTAGATAGTTAAGTAGCCTTGTTGTCTCCTGATCTCCGCTATGCGAACGGTAGACACTGGCGTAAACTATTTGGTCAAGGCCAGTATTCACAAGAAGCCATAAAACTGAAAAGTCAGGAACCTCTAAGTTACGAAGACGCTGACAACAGATCACGTCTCTTACGTACACGCACACACCTGCGTGGGCACGGAATTGAGTCTCCAAGATGTACCCAGGATAGTGCAGATATGATGAATCGGACGGGTTACAGATCTGCGTCTCCGTTAGGAAGAGTAAGTGCGGTCTCTCAGTCTCGAGATGGTGATGGACTTCATTGAGATTTGAGTGCAATCCTCGAATATTA